>VBSM01002121.1:21006415-21022735 GCA_008086735.1 Cheirogaleus medius
TTGCCAGATTGATCAAAGCAATCTTAAGTAAAAAGAACAAACTGGGAGGTATTAGTGTGCCAGACTTCAAGCTGTACTACAAAGCAATAATAGTTAAAACAGCCTCTACTGGCACAAGAACAGAGACATAGATCTCTGGAACAGGACTGAGAATCCAGAGATTAAACCATCTGCATATGGTAATCTAATCTTTGACAAAGCAGACAAAAATATACATTGGGGAAAAGAATCCCTTTTCAATAAATGGTGCTGGGAAAACTGGATAGCTACATGCAGAAGAATGAAACTGGATCCCTACCTCTCACCTCTCACAAAAATCTATTCAAGATGGATAACAAAATTGAACCTAAGGCATGAAACTTTAAGAATTCTAGAAGGAGATGTAGGGAAGACCCTTTCAGACATCGGCCTATGCAAAGAATTTTTAAAGAAGACCACCAAAACAATCACTGCAGCAAAAAAAATAAATAAATAGGATCTGATAAAATTAAAAAGCTTTTGCACAGCCAAGGAAACTATCATTAGAGCCAACAGATAGCCTACAGAATGGGAGAAAATATTTGCTCTCTACACCTCTGATAAAGGGCTGATAACAACAATCTATCTAGAACTTAAAAGAATCAGCAAGAAAAAAATCAAACAACCCCATCAAGAAATGGGCAATGGAAATGAACAGAAATTTCTCAAAAGAAGACAGAATAATGGCCAGCAAACATAAAAAAATGCTCAACATCTCTAATCATTAGAGAAATGCATATCAAAACCACAATGAGATATCATCTAACCCCAGTAAGATTGGCCTCTATCAAAAAATCCCAAAACAATAAATGCAGGCAAGGATGCAGAGAGACAGGAACACTCTTACACTGTTAATGGGACTGCAAATTAGTGCAACCTCTGTGGAAAAGAATTTGGAGATACCTCAAAGAGCTAAAAATAGAAATACCATGTGATCCAGCAATAGCACTATTAGCCATCTACCCAAAAGAGCAATACCATGGAATATTACTCAATTATAAGAAACAGCAGTGATCTAACACCTCTTATATTTTCCTGGATTGAGCTTGAGTCCATTATCTGACGTGAGGTAACATAAGATCGGAAGAATAGGCTCCACTTGTAGTTGCCATCAAACTGGTACTGACTGATTAACACAATGGTGCTCACATGGTAGTAATATTCTCCAGGGATGGGGAGTTGGGGGAGCAAACTCACAACAATAGGACACGGTGTGCATTGTGGGGGGGGCGGCAGGTCTCTAACCTCTGCTTGGGAGAGACAATGATATAAAATGTTACCAAAATGTTTGTACTCTCACATTATCCTGAAATAAAATAGATGAATAAAAAACAGTCTGTCCTGAGGTCATGTTTGAATCCTTTAGGAACTAGAATTTTGGTTTTAATCATCCAGAAGCAGGAGATAGGGGACAATGCCTGGCCCTCCCCTCTTTATTTTTGTGTTGTTTTTTCCCCCAGCTTTACTGAGGTACAATTGACAAATTAAATTGTATGTATTTAAGATGTACAATGTGATTTAATATACATATACAATGTGAAATGTATAATTTCACATTAATGCAAGTTAATTAACACATGCATCACCTGGGTGTATGTGTGTGTGTGTGTGTGTGGGTGTGTGGACATTTAAGATCTACTCTCATAGCAAATTTCAAGTATATAATATAGTTTTATTAACTGTAGTCATCATGTTGTACATTAGATTCTCAGAAACTATTCTTTTTATAATTGAAAATTTGTACCCTTTGACCAACATCTCCCCATTTCCCACCTCTCCCCAGCCCCTGGAAACCACCATTCTACTCCCTGTTTCTGTGAGTCCTACCTTTTTAGATTCCACATATAAATGACATCATATAGCATTTGTCTTTTTCTGGCCTATACCACTTAGCATAATGCCCTCCAGGTTCATCAGTGTTGTCACAAATGGCAAGATTTCCTTCTTTTCTTGGTGAATAATATTATATCTATGTGTTATATATTTTATATATACTTATGTAATATATTTTATATATACTTTATATAATATTATATATGTTATAAATTTTATATATATATATATCACATTTTCTTTATCTATTCATTCACCAACAGACACTTAGGTTGTTTGCATGTCTTGGCTGTTGTGAATAATGCTGCAATGAATATAGGAGGGCTGATATCTCTTTATGATATCGTATTGCTGGATTATATGGTAGTTCTACTTTTAAGTTTTTGAAGAAACCCCATATTCTTTTCAATAATGGCTGTATAACTTTCCTGTACTATTAACTTACTATCCTATGATTTACAGTGGTAACAAATCTTTGGCTATATATTTGAACTGCCACATGTATCATACACAAATTTTATAAGTACTTGGATCTGTTTTAAGAGTGCATTCAATTCCTCTGATCTGTCCATCAGTTATGCTGACTGTACTAGACTAATTAATATATAATTTTATATGCGTTATACTTTTTAATATAGTAAGTATGCCTTTGCAAACTATTTCTGAATTTTTTTCAGGTACTTCATATCATACTAATATTTCACAAAATACTCTTGAGAGTTTGATTAAATTATTTTAAAATGTTTTAAGTTGAATAGAATGATTAATTTTCAACATAGAGGCCTCTTATCTAAAAAAATTGTTCATCTTTTGTATATTTGTTTTATTGACTCAAAAGATATTTAAAACTTTAAAATATGGGTTCTACAGCTATCTTATTAAGTCACTTCCTATTTACAATCAAGTATTAGTTGTATTAACATATACCATGTGTTTATGTGTTATTCTCTCCTCCATTATATGATAATCTCGTCTATATTTCCAATAAATCTATCTGTACACAGTGGTAATTTATCTAAGGTACTGTTATAGCAATGTTCTATAAACAATTGATTCAATAGTATTTAATCATAATTTCATAGTATGTATCAGGTTTTCCAATTTTAAGGTGTTATTCTTGACAGAATGTAATAACATTTTGTTTTCTTCATCAGTGATATGAACCATGTAAATGACAAAATAGAGGTGGTTACAGGGTGGAGTTTTTGAGGGTAAGTTAGCCTCACTGGGATTATTGCAGAATGAGTGTTAAGAGAATTTGACAATTACCAAGATATTGAATTGCCTAGATCCAAGTTTGTCCAGCTTTATTGTTTCCCTAATTAAGCTTCACATTGAGTATAGTTATCTCTCCATCCTTGACAGAAAAGTTATCTTTACATAGTTTACATTAAGTCCACTATGATTTTGTTCAACTTAAAATGTATTGAGTAAAATATACAAGTTTAACAAGAGAAAAGGGGTCTCTATTTCACTTTGTTCAGAGTGAATTATATGGAAGTGTTACTGTAAAATTTAGGTAACATGTTTGCTACAAAATATGTGCAATTTGAGCCAAATGGAGTATTCTTTCTAGAACTGAAAGACCATAATGTTGCTGGACATTTTGTACAATCTGCCCTGAATTAGTAGGTACTGCTGGCATGTGTGCATGTGTTGGTGAAATGACGATGTCTAACTAGTAATTTCTTTCACAGTGCTTTCATTGGCAGCTTCCTTGCACTAATTTTATGCAAATAAATCAGCCTATCTCATGCTGTTTGACTGTCTGTTGATCTTCTTCCACCCATGGGTGCCATTGTGGTATTGTGCTTATGAAATGTTTCAATAAGTACTTGGGTCATTTATGTTGCATACCAAGAGCATAATTGCCCTCTTTGTTTTCACTTGACAATTGCTTTTGCAGTGAGATTTCACTGATTCATTTTATGTAACCAGCTCTATAATGCTGAACTGCAAATTTCCTAAGAACTCAAATATTTTAGCAGTGAAAATATCATTCAGTCATCAATGTAACAAAGTACTATTATTATGTGTGAATTTGTGTTTTGGGAATATAAGTTAAGGTAGTAGATGGGTCTTCAGAAAGATAAGGAGACAGGTTAAAAATGACATCACAACGCAGTTTGCTATTAGTAAAAGTACTGTAATTGTAATTGAGAAGAAAGAGAAGTCACTTAGAAAAAAAATATGAAAGAAGGAAATGGAATTTAGGATTGGCCTTGATGATAATAATGTCAGCTTTTGCTTCATTCTCAGCTCCATTAAAGCTTTTGTAATAGAGCACAGAACAAAGACAGGGGACATTATAATCTATTAACAGCCACTTTGAGCATCAGTGTAGTTTGGCAATGTCCCTTTACCTGATTAAACAATTAGGCACCTCTAGGGTGCAGAAGAGCCCATAGATGTAGTTTAGGGTATGTTGTAAAGTTGGCATAAAAGAATTGGTTTTGAATATATAACAATCGCCTAAGGGACAGTACTTAAGATTTTCCAATTGTAATTACTTAAATAATGTGAAAGCATATTGCCCCTTAGTAGTATAAGACAGAAGAAAGAATAAGCCTTGATATTGACCTGGCTAAATATATATCCCTGGAATTATTTTGTTTCAATTATCCTTCTTGTTTGCTTCAGAGTCATTCTCTTAGTGTCTTGGTTGCTGTAGTTCCAGTCTCACACCTGGACTTATATCAAGAAATACAATTTTGTAACAGTTTTCTGTTAAGAGAAATGAAACATGTTCTAGTAGCCACTAGCAAACTAATCATATTTTATGTTTATAGATTGATTTACCTGCTCATTCCTAGTCACTGTGAAGAGTTTACCTTTGATTATTCAGGACTCCTTCTGAGGCATGGGAGTGGTCAACTTCCCCAGTGGCACGTTAATTCCTATGGATGAAGGAGGGAGGTTAGAAAACAAAATCATAATTCTTCTGAGAATCTTGAAGTAGGGAATGGATGCCTGACAAGCATCGGGAAAATTTCATTATTTGGTAGAAATTAATTGTAGTATTATTTATAATCTGAGGAAAGCTTGGTAGAATTCTTAAAATATGTATTATCATATTTGAGCTTCAAGTTTTCTTTTTAATTCTGGTATTGTATGCTTTACTAAGAATATATCCATTCTTATAGGCTTTATATTCATAGATTATTAGTAGCATTTAAACCTTCATGTCTTAATTTTTTTCTATCTCTTAGCTCTCATTTTGTGAGACAATAGTGGTAAAGATGTCAAGGTATACAAGTTATCTAGAAATTTTGTTTTTATGCTTATACTTTTTATTTGGCAATGTATGGACTAAATTACCAAATTATTTGATCATAATTTTTCTACTCTTTTTAAACATTCTCTTGAATTTATTTCTCTTCTTTATTAAGTACTTTTTAAAAAATGTTTTAAAAATTTGTCGACATTTGGTCTTTTGAGTTCTTATGTACCTTAGAACATCTTTATTGCCCTGGAAATTAAATGGAGTTTTGAATGTATGTACAATTCTAGGTTCTAATTTCTGTTATCATATTCCTATAAAAATATAAATACAATGTATTACTATAACTCATGTTGATACTGAGAAAGCTGGCATCAATTATATTTTTGTTCATTTGCAGGTGATCTATAAACCCTGATAGCTTTCAGAATTTTATATTGATTTGATACTTGTTGATGTTATTAACACATGTTATATGTATAATAATTTTAGTTATATAATCCATGTGTCATCCTATGAATCCCTTGAATTTGAATGTTTTCTGTTTTGTTTTCCAGGAAATTTATAGCAATTATTTCTTAACTATTTATCTGCATGTTTTCTCTCTTTGCAAAGATAATCTGATTTATTTTCTGTCATTTTTAACTTTATCTTAACTATGTCCTAGAGTTTATTTTATAATTATTACCTTTACTATATTGTTTTTGAAAAATTTTATCCCTTTGAGCAGTTTTGCTTCATGTGGTGGATGATGCTCGTTATTCTCACTTTCTGTCATTGTGATTCTATCCCTTAGCTGTGCAATTATTTTTTTTATGTTATCTCATTCCCCTTGGAATATCAGCACTCCTGTCTCGTTATGTGACAGAATGAGGGCCAAAAGGCAAGCCTCAGTTTATCAATGTGAGCTTAAAAAGAGGATAAGGATAGACCCCAACTAGAGTGACTCAGGCAACACAAAAACACTGCTGACTAACCTGTTTTGATGCCACTCTACTCGGGTAAAATTTCTAGTCAAGAAGAAAAAATTTTCTTTATTCTACATCCCTCATCATTTAAGGAAAGAGGGATTAGAGAAGTAAATACCTAAAAGTATCTGGTTATTCACCACTTATCAATATCTCCCCCTAGCAATGATGTGACACATTCGTATACTCTGCAGACACTGGACATCCTGGGACAATGATGCTTGTTTTTATTTTATTATTTATTTTATTGTGATGATGGCATCAACAATGATATTTCACATTTTCCTTTTAAAAAATAAGGTTCCAATTATCCTTTGCAATTTTGTAGATTTTCCTGGATTTACTTTGGGGAAGGAGGGCTGAAGGCTATGCTAGTCTACCTTATTGTCAGGAACCAGAATCCTTATACTATCTGATTCAAACATGTCACTCCCTTTTTTCTGTCACATTATAACTCGTGGTACTTATCAATATATTATGCCTTCAACTTCTAGTAATTTGAGATGAGAATAGGATCTTGAATCATGTGGTAAGTATACCAAGTTAACCCTATCTTTGCAGATTTACCTACAGAAAGACTATCAATTTTACCTATATGTAGAAAGTATAAGAACTTGTTTTCAGTAAGTTGCTGCAAATGATAAAAGTTTTGGGGACCCTATGAGAGTGACCTTTGCAGAAAATTAATTTGTTGAAGGGAAGTAGATGATTTGGAAGCAGAGATACAACTTTAAAGACAATTTCATTTATCCAGGTTGAAATATAGGGCTTGCCTTAAGGTGATGTCAGTGAGAATTTAAAAAAATAATGAAGTGTATGTATTTCATTGCTTAAATTTAAAAATAATATGGCATTAATACTCTTTTTGATGTATAAATGTAGATTAATTCAAATAAAATTAGGTAGGATGAATACTATTGTTATTTATAGAATGAAAAATAGGATGGCAAACAAAGTTCCAGGGACTACATTAAGAATATTTCATTCATTGTCCATCGGTAGACTCAAATTAAATGATGTTCACAAAATTGTAGAGAGAAGTGCTTCTTGATTTTATTGCTGATGATTCCTTTCTGTGCTGGATTTAAGCTCATCACTGAGGGCTGTTTTGGGAATATCTATACATTTTAGCAAATAAGAAAAACAACCACAAATTCTGGCACACTCTTCAGTGAGTGACTATAGTTACTTCCCAAGGGAGTTTGGTATTTACAGAGATGAATTTTTCATTGATTGCTGACCAAAATATCAAGCTTAGAGTATCGTAAAAAATGAAGATTTGGAAATAGATTTAGATTCAAGTCTCTGTCTTTCTGTTTACTCGTCTATATCTTCAGAAAATCTTGTCAAAAATCCCTTAATGTTAGTAGGGATAAACATGTGAGAATTATTTTATCTTTATACTACTAGTTTTTATCAACTAATACGTATTGATTATACAAGATTTTGAGAAGATTATTCTTTTCTTGAAAATTGATGTGGATGGTCTGTCGCTGAGGGCTTCATCTTCAACATTATCTTGTACTTTCTTAAAATGAGTTATCTATTTGTAAACTGCAGCTATCATTGGGGCTTTTTCACCATAAACTTTTTTTAAATTTCAAAATATTATGGGGGTACAAACATTTTGGTTACATATAATGCCTTTGCCTTACCCAAGCCAGGGCTACAAGTGTGCCCTTCCCCCATATAGTGTGCTCCACATCCATTAGTTGTGAGTTTACCCACCCCTACCCACCTCCCACCTGACCTGCACCCAGTGAATACTGCTACCATGTGAGCACCTTAGTGCTGATCAGTTAGTACCAATTTGAATGGCAAGTACATGTGTTGCTTGTTTTTCCATCCTTGTGATACCTTATTTCAAAGGATGGACTCAAGCTCTATCCAGGATAGTATAAGAGGTGCTAGATCACCATTGTTTTTTGTAGTTGAGTAATATTCCATGGCATACATATACCACATTTTATCAATCCACTCATGTATTGATGGGCACCTGGGTTGTTTCCACATCTTTGCAATTGTGAATTGTGTTGCCATAAACATTCGAGTGCAGATGTCTTTATTATAGAATGTCTTTTTTTTTTTTTTTCATTTGGGTAGATGCCGAGTAGTGGGATGGCTGGATCAAATGATATTTCTATTTTAAGCTCTGAGATATCTCCAAATTACTTTCCACAGGGGTTGTACTAATTTTCAGTCTCACCTGCAGCTTAAGAGTGTTATAATCTAGCCACATTCACACCAGAATTTGTTGTTTGGGGATTTTTTGATAAAGGCCATTCTCACTGGAGTTAGGTGATATCTCATTGTGGATTTGATAACCATAAACTTTTTGTAAAACATAAATAATTTTACCATTCTTCCACCTAAGCTTCACCATAAATGTGATTTTTGTTCTTGCTTCAATTTTAGCAGAATTCATGTTGCTTTCATGGAAGCTCTTTTCAAATGGATGTCTTATGCTTCTTAGTGTCTCAAACTAAGGCATGTTCAGACATAAGAAGTCAGTACAAATTTATTTTGGGGTAATTTTTTTTGAATCCATGCATTGTTTTTTATAATGTGCATTTTCCATGAACTTTTTGAAGTCCCTTCTGTTGTGGCAAATGCAAATGTTGTACTAAATGCAACAATAATTACTGATGGAAAGACAGGAAAGATCCTTCTATGAGAGGGCTTAAAAGGAGAAGATAGATAAGTTAATTGAAAAATATAATGTATTCTAAAATAGAGGTGAATATAAAAATACAGGAAAGATCACCAAATCAGATCGGAAGATACAGTGACATAATGGGTATATCAATTATAAGAAGTGTTAGAAAGCAGGCATAAAAATAGACTCTAAGCAAAACATAAAGTTCATTCTATGGCAGAGTCATAAGAAACCATGAGCAATGTGTCAATGTACCAAACTGGTTGTTATGCTAACTAATGATCTCCCTAAGTCAGTAATTTACAACAACAACAATTTACTTCTTAGTAATGTTTATTCTCACTGTGTGTCAGCTACAGCTCAGGGATGAAGGCAGATGGAAAACTTTGTGGCAGAGGAAAATGACTTATGTTCAACTCAAGAACTAGCTCCAATATAGCTTTTGCTTAAACATGACATATATCACATCTGCATATTTATCAGTGTGCAAAGTGAATCACAGGCCAATTTTATGACTTTATGGATGCAGGGCAGTATAATTCTACAACAGAAGTATTCTTGGTAGAGAGGGAAAACAAATAGTTTAAACCGTAACAAAGATCACTCCAGATTATTCTGATGGTTGAATATAAAATTTAGGAGGTTTGAAATACAGTATATATTTGGAAAATTATAACTGCATTTGGAAACATTGATATGTGCCAAACTATGAAAGGCTTTGTATAACATACCAGAGAGAATAATTGAACTAGTATATGTATGATCAAATTTTCCTTAAAAGTTTTTAGTCTGGCAAAGACTACTCATTTCTGAAAAGCAAAGCTAGGACCAGTGAGGTGTGTGAAGCAACACTGCAATAATTAATACAGTTTTAAAAGGATGATTTTGAAATAAAATTATATAACAAATGTTAGAAAAAAATGAAATTTAGTAAAAATAATTAGGAAGTTAAATTGATACAAATTTATGGCCAATTTGACAGCAGTGATCAAGGAGTCACTCTTTGCTTTTATATATTTAACTTAGGCAATTCTGTGATTAGTGATTATTTTCTATCAACATGTAGGAACTAGTAAAGGTGAAATATTTGAAAAGAAGTGAGGAAAGATGAGTTCTTCCACTAATAACAGGTTCAGTGTGTATTATCTACTAGAGGGTGATAACAGAATGCTGTTAAATATATTTGTGTGAAAATTATACTCCTAATTTAGATAAAAGACTGAACTATTTAATAAAACAATACATTTATGGCTTTTAGTAAGTATTTTACTTTGTAAATCTGATGCGATCACTTATGAAGGAGGGGAATATATTAAGAAATAATCCTGCTAAAGAACAGATCCTTGAGACCATGGATATAGAAGGTATAAATGGAAATAATAAAAATAGTAAAAAGGCATAATGATAGAAAAGTGGAAGCTACTGGAAGGTAGATGGAAGAAAAATGTATAGAGGATTTTATAAAATAAGAGCAGTGAGAAATGCCAAATATTTCCCAAAGAAGAAGGACAAAAGGAGTAAAATTGTTAATAGAGTGGGCAGCTAGAAACTCATAACTAAATTTTGGTCAATATATTTGGATGAATTCATTATTTGATGCACCCTTTCTGCTTCAAATACAAAGGGGTAATGGACAAAAGACACCAATAGTTTAAAACGAGAGAGAGAGAAATGCAATTAAGTTAAAAGACAAGATCAAAATTTTGAAGAACGGAAATGAAGTATAAACTTAGAGAACTGCGCTTTTGTCTCAAAAGATCAATGACAATTTATTACATTGATCAGCAAGAGGAAAAGATATAGATAGAGTCTAGAGGAATCCATGCACAGGCTTCTGAAGCTTTCCCTTCTATGAGAGATCACATAGAATACACTTATTCCTTAAGCAGTGAAATGTAGCAATATGTGTGCAGTGTTTCTTTCCAGGAAAGTCTGCTTAATATTAACAGGTGATGTAAACTCATTCATATTGTTATGACAGATATGTTTAGTCTCAACTATCATATTTCATAATTATGTGTTCTATATTGTGTTTCTTTTGACATGTGTTAATATATCATTTGCTCTTTAAAACATCTGGGGAAATGTATTAGTTTTCTATTGCTAAGCAATAAAGTACCACAAAGTCATAGCTTTAAAAAAAAAAAAAAGATCAATGACAAATTAAGCAGTAAATGCTCCAAATTTACAATGAAATATATATTGGAACTTGACCATTCAAATTTATTCTAAACTTTTAGCTTTGTGAATTTTCCATAACTAAAGTCTAATTTTATTTTGCTTTTAATTAGAAACATTAAAATAAATGTTTAATTTTCACTTTTATTTCAATCAGTATAGGGCTGATAGATAAAATACAGGAATGCCAGATAAATGTGAATTTCAGATAATCAATGAATAAGTTTTAGTATATTCCTACCCCATGCAATATTTGGGACATGCTTACAGGACAAAGTATTAATTTTTTAACTGAAATTGAAACTTATATGAGCATCTTATATTTTTATTTGTTAAATCTATCAACTGTGACTCAGAAATATTAAATCAGAACAAATTTTAATTTCTTATTCAAAATTCAAAAAAACTACATGATCGCAAAAGAAATTCAAATAAACTTTCACACATTTTTGATTTTCTAAATCTATATTATTTATGCTACTGAAATATATAAACCAATTAAAACTATTCAAAGACATATGGAACAGTGTATAGGCTATTCAGCAAATCATGCTGTGGCAAATTATTGTATCAATGGAAAAATAAATTTTTTACTCATATCAAATGAAAATATTTAAGAAATTTCAAAGGTAAACTCTAGAAAGTCAATTTTAATCATTAGAAGTTCTTATAGAAAACTCTACCCATTTCGAGGTAGAAAAAAATTAAGTAAGTCTCATCCTAAAGAAAAAGTCGTCAATTTTGAAAGCATTAATATTGATAATTATATTAATTTAAATACATTATTGTGAGAAGAAATGGACAATCCACACGAGGATATTTGCAACATAAGTATTTTATATTAGTATGTAAAATATATAAACATCTCCTCATTTCCATTGGTGAAAGGACAAACAAGCCAATAGAATAATTTCCAAAAGTAATGAAAAAGCATTTCACAAGAAAGGAGTCACATGTGGTCCATAAACTCATGAAAAAGATGCTCAACCTTGGAAATTATTATGAAAATACATTAAAATTCTATATTTTATACCCAAAGTTCTAATAAAAAGTAGAACATCTGGCAATGCCAAATGATGGCAAAAGTAATTCAGACTCAGCTGCTGAGAGCATAAATTGGCACTACCATTTATAAGTCAATTTAATCTTTTAAATAAATTATATATTCTATTTGATCCAGTAATTTTATTTTGCTCTATATGTCCTAAAATAATTTCTTACATATGTGTAAGAAGAATATTTATTGTGGCATTGTTTTGTGATAATAATAAAAACTATTGACACAACTTAAGCAGTTAAAGAGAAACTCATTAAAGAAATTGAAAGTATGGTACCACAGAAACTATATAGCAGTGAAAATGAATATATTAAAAAGACATGAGTCATAATGCACAAATCATGAAAAAATGCTAATAAAATACGTTGCAAAGTATTTTGGACAATATAATAGTATTTATAGAGAGTATATTTTATGGACACTTATATAATTGGCAATAATACAAACACGTACATGGAATGGCAGGTACCATATTGAGGAGAGTGTCTATTATTTTGGGGAGATGAGAGAGGAGTAAAGAGGATAGTTGTGTTTATTTGTACATTTTGAAAATATTATTAAAATATTATAAAATTCCAATATTTAAGGGGTAGCTGAAAGTAGATGTTAATACTCTAGAATTAGATGACTGTGCTCAAATCCTATTTCTACCGCTAATTGTGTAAACTTAAGGTAAGTTAGGTAACCTCTTGTGATTATTTTCTCATTTATAAGAGGGGGAGTAATGGTATATACCTCATAGAACTGTGATGAAAATTACATGAGTTAATATTTTAAAAGTCCTTAGAATATAACAATGATATATTGATGTTTGAGAAATAAGGGGTAAAAAAAAATAAAGATGAGTAGTATGTGTTTTGTTATTAACTAAATGATTCTTTATAAATAATATCTTAGGTGATTATCATAAAGGCAGTTTTAAAACAGTTTTGTGGCCAAAAACAAGCTAATGAACAAAATAAAAATAAATGTACACTTTTTTTCCCAAGAATCTTGGCTATGGAAGAAGAGCTGAATGTTGATTCTAAGGTCTGGTGGTTATGAGAGGACTCTTGCTTCAATGCAGAGAGAGAAGACCTGGGCGAGAGGCAGAGTGGACCATTCTTGAAAGACCAAAGTGACTAAAATCAACAATAAACTAGGATATACTTTGAAATAATGAAAAAAGTGGAAATAGAATGTCCTAACGCAAAGAAATGGTAAATGCCTGAGGTGATAGATATCCCAATTACCCTGAATTGATTAGTTCACATTGTATGCCTATATCAAAACATCACATGTACCCTATAAATATATACAACTATTAATATTATAGACCATAATAATTAAAAATATAAAAAAAATTTAAAAGAATGAGTGAAGGATTTAGAGACTAAGGCTATCCCCTAAAATCTAGGAGTTAATTTAATCCTGAGCCAGATGAAATCTTCATTTTTGGCAAGGACTAAGGGTACTTCTTACTCAAGAATTAAAAGAAGATATTAAAAAGTTATTAATTTTGGAAAATAAGTTGACAGATTTCCCAACTGTGAGCCTCTGTGTCTCTGGGAAGTAGGACTTATGATTGAATACTGAGGTTCTTGAAGACAGTTGCTAAAATTTGACTTAAACATTGAGGGAAGAAATAGTAGCAATGAATTTTGGTTGAATTGATAGTAGCACCTCAAAATTACCATTTTGTATTATTTCCTAGCAGATACTATTGAGGAATAGATAGTAGAGAACAACTGATGAAATGATCTCTCTGCATTTATGTTTTACTGAGAAGCAATAGAGAGTACTTATTAGAGTGGCAGCTCTGGTATAGGAAGTCCATGGGTCCAGTTAAGATTCGATTATTGGTTTATGAATTTATCTTCTCTGGATTTCAGTTACAATATCAGTAAAATGGACACAATATTAGAACTCACATCACAGAGTTATTATGAGAACTAAATGTCTTAAAGAACTTAAAAATAACTGTTACTATTCTGTATTATGATCAAATTCTGAATCTATACTTCAAGATTATTTGGTTTTTATGATCTCAAATTTGTTTTAGTTTAGGATTAGTAAAGCATGCACAGAATTTAACAACTACCTAAATATTTTTTTAAAATTTTGCATAGGGATAAGTTATACTGACTTCAAGATAGTGGTTATATTGGAGAATGAGCAGGACTGAGGGGATAGAGAAAGTTCAAATGTACCTTTATAACTCCATATTCTGTTTCTACTCATTATTTAATAGGGACACATTTTTTTAAAACATAAGTGATGAAAGAAAATGAGAGGAAAGTTAAGATGTTCTTTTCAGGAATATTTTTGCGCAAAAACTGCCAGACACTGCACTTGGTGACACTTTGAACTGTAACATAAAGTGCTTAGCAACCTTCTTGGATAATGAGAGAACATTATGGCAGAGGGCTTAGCCTCTGGCTTGATCCTGAGATTGTAATTGGAGCCTAAGAATGGAACTGAGAACTGGTTAAGGCTTAATAAACCTAGGTTATCAGAGAGTATTTGTTTTATAATCTGAAAATGGAGTTGTTAATTTATTTGTTAGAAATTATAGTTTCTCCAAATAAGACTACCTTAGGAAAAGACCAATCTGAATTAGAAAAAAAAATATCATTTTCTTTGATAGAAATTCTAATGATAAGTTCTTTTGAATAATAAATAATTTTATTGCTATTAGTACTGATGCAGCTTGAAACTGTTATGGCTACTAAGGTTTCTCTAAAAGCCTCTTTCAGAAATAGTTCAACATATGCATTTAGCACAACAGATTTCTGTTAAATAAATTTGATTCTCTGTATTACTTAATTTTATTTCTATATATTATTTTTACATAGTCATTTTGATTATCCATTTCCTTAGGATGACCTTCACAAAATTTTAATTTAGGAAAATAACAATAATAACTGAAACTTATTGAGTCCATCCAATGTGCTAGTAGTCTCTTAGTTGTTTATATCCCTTGACATTAATCCCCACAACAATCTTTGGGGTGTTTTTTATTTTATTTTTTCCCCTACATTTTACATATAAGTAAATGCAGACTTATCTAGAAAATTACTGTTATACAGAATTCTGGATATATGCATGTTTCAAATTCAATGCATTTTTTTCTTACTATTTTTTATTGGAAGACAATTTCACATTATAGAAAACCACAAATTAATGGATATAAAATACATGATATTTGATTCTGAAGCATATCATTTGTGCAAGTTATCCTAAGTGTTGTGTCACCCATATACTGGATAGTATTACTTTCAATAAGAATCCCATACCAAAAAGTTCTTTCCAGTTGTGCTAAATATGTTTAGAAGTCATTTTACTATTTTTTTCTAAAAAAAACACTGAAAAGAATGCATAGCTTGTATAAATATTGCAATTATGTAGAGAAACTCAGAAACACACTCAACTTGTCCAAGGTCAAAGAATTAGTACATGATAGTATGTGAAGTCAAACTTTTGGATTCAAGATAAATTAAATTTGCACAACTATCAGTTCTCTAACAACATCAAAGAGATGTACCATGTGCTTGGAATTTGGCTCATGCTTTGGTATTTCATAACTGGACTGGTATAATTATGTCTGTGCTAATGCTCTACCTTCATTATTCTTCCCAACTCTTAAATATAAAAAGGTTATTTGCATTTATTTATGTCTTATTTATTTGGAAGTATGATGATTTTGCCCTTTTCTTTAAAAAAGTTTGTGATTCTAATATGCAGTGTAAAGCTTTCATTAAAATCTAATGTAAGCTTAGACTAAGAAATCTTAGTCTCAATACTGCCTTCCAAAAGAAATATGACCCTAAAAGGCATACTTCGGTTAGGAAAAAATTTAGAAAATTGAGGCAGGTGTTCATAGGAGGGCTCATATTACACAGAACATAACTTTTTAGTAGAAACAGTTAACTGTAGTTTTGATTTTCTTGTCTCAAACGTCTTTCTATATTTAGGTGATTAAATATGAAATGTTTGATTTTGAATCAAAAGTGTAGTTTATTGCATCTAAAACTAGAAGCAAGGCCATTAATCAAAGTATGTGCTTAAACTATCGACACAGTTTAGCCATCTCAACAATAGCTTGTTTATGCCAGCAGGGAAGAAGTGTGGAGAGTGAGTGGCGATGAAATTGCAAAAGACAGTTTCCACAACTTGTTGAGAATTGAATATTTTTCCTGGCAAAAAGTGGTCTAAAGCCTGGAAGAAGTGGTAGTTAGTTGGTACAAGGTCTAGTGAATACAGTGGATGACAGAGAGTTTGCGAGTCCAGCTGCAGTAGTTTGAGCAGCTTTGTTTGTGCAACATATGGTAGAGCATTGTCTTGCGAGATTGGCCTGTCTGTAGTGACCAATCTCGGCTACTTAATCGCAAGCATCCTCATCATTTCATCC
>VBSM01002121.1:21033503-21062482 GCA_008086735.1 Cheirogaleus medius
TTCCAGCTCTATCCAGGAAAATACAAGATGTGCTATATCACCTCTGTGGAAATTTCTGGTATTTATAAGACACCAAATTTGTGCTAATTTGTTTTAGGAATCCTAAAAAAGTATATACATTTGTCTTACCATAAGATGTGTTATTGTACTCCTAGGTATTTAGCTAATTGACTTGAGAACTTACAACCACTTGAAATATATAAAAATATACATAATCACTTTATTCTTAATGACCAAAAACTGGAATTGAACCTTCAATGGGTGATGTGTATATACACTGTGGTGCGTCCATTCAATGGGATTATTTTTCAATTATTAAAAAAATAGAAAAACAGCTAGCAAGCCGCAAATGAAATGGATGAATCTTAAATGCATATTGGTTATTTAAAGAAGCCAGTCTGAAAAGACTACGTACTGAATGCTTCCAATCACATGACATTCTATAAAAGCATAGTAATGCTAAAAAGATCAATGTTTGCTGAGGGTTTGCATGGCAGTGGTGTTGGAGGGGCATTGAATAGAAGCTCAAGGGATTTTTAGGATGGTGAAACTATTCTGTGTGACATTACAATGATGAATACAAGGCATTAAGCATTTGTCAAAACCTGTAGAACTTTAGAGCCCAAGATACAACCCTAATGTATGCAAATCATAAAAAATCATTTGGCAGGTTGGAGATTGCAGGATATAGTTCAGAATTTAACAAAACATTTTTTCTCTGACTTGGATGGTGTAAAGGCAATATATGTAACCAAAGTGTTTGTACTCCTGTAATATTCTGAAATAAAAAAAAGAATTTAACAAAAGAATCAAACAATTATAAATTTGTAAAGCAACTTCCTGGAAGCAGATGTGAAAGAAAAGGTGTTGTGCTAAATAACTGTACATGATTGAAGTCTAATAACATTAAAGGTGAAAGGCAAAGGCACTATATATAAACATTGTAGTCTTGTTGAGAAAGATCCTATGAAGTACAGATTGACAATTCTGAGAGCACTCTGTGCAAATACTGGAATCCAAAATTAAGTAAATAGCTGATGCATTTTGAAAGCTAAATTTCCACTTTTGGAGTCACAGGTGCAGATGAGCAAAGGAGGCTAGAATGATTAATGTGGGAATAGATTAGAGTGTAGGTATCAGTATAAACTTGTATTTATTTTAAAAGAGATACAGATATTTACATATAGAAATATGGATAGATATGGCACATTTCCTTGCTCTTTCAGCTGGAGGGTATAGAAGTAATGATATCCCAGTGGCAACAAGAAAACTGGAGTCCAGATCTTGTTCTATAATATAATTTTTACCATATCATAAGTACAATAATTATGGTATGTAATCCCATAAGGGGAACCAGGGCTTCTTCGAGGGTTGATTCTATGACTGGGGCAGGAAATATATCAAGGTGAACCGGGAACTTGTAGTGACAGAAAATAACTGCTCAAAAAAATAAAAATAAAATAAACATTTTGGTGGAAGTTTATCAAAAAGATACAGGAGCCAGCTGAATGTGCTTGCAAGGGCAAGAACTGAACAATTTGAGAACAAAAAGTAATAAGATAATATTGTATTATGATTCAAAATATAAAAACATATATTTTGATCCGAATTGTTATATTAAATAAATATGTAACCAAACAAACATCTCATGTGCAGGAAACTTCTCCCTCTTTAAGAGTGGGCTATGCACAGTGAATTTCTTCTAAAGACTATGATATGGAAAGTTGGGAGAAATAAATAGTAAGTTTATAACAGAGATACCTGACAAACACTACCTCAGCTAAGTGATCCTGATGAATTTAAATGATAATGTGTTGATAATATATACTCCACATAATGGGCAAAAGGTTACTTTACTTCTGTGGTCTTCTTCTCCAAAAACTCATAACCCCAGTACAATCAAAGAAAAACATCAGACAAATCCCAGTTGAGAGCCCAGAACTATAAAAGAAAAACATTATACAAATCCCAAGAGAGAACCATTCTTCAAAATGCCTAACCAATACCCCTCAGAACCATCAAGGTTGTCAAAAATAAGAAAGGTCTGAGAAACTGTCACAGCAAAAAGGATCCTATGGAAACATGATCACTAAATGGTATAATAGAAGTGATGCTGGAACAGAAAAAAGAATATTAAATTAAAAATTAAGAATATCCAAATAAAGTATGGAATTTAATTAATAGTAATTAATCTATATAAATAACAATGTGCATTGTTAATAATATTAATATTAATCTAAATAATTCCAATAATACATTAAATATATCAAAATTTGTTCATCAGTTCTGACAAATTCCATACTACTATGTGATATTATTGATATTAATTGTAGGAATTATTTTAAGGTATGTATAAATTCTCTGTACTCTCTTCACAACTTTTCTGTATATTTAGTAGTATTCTAAAATTTAAAAAATAGTAAGAAATATGAGCTGGTATGATAAAACTATTGTTGAGAAGGAGAAAGTTAAGATGGCCAATAGATTTAATCTACTGATCCAAATTGCTTAGATGGAGGTAAGACTTAAATAGCCTAATGGTTTTGGGGTACACTCAAAGTATGCAAGACACAAATATTTGCAAGTTCATTACCCATAACTCAGGAAATATGTCAACTGTCCCTACCCTTGTTTGAAAAGCTCAGATGACTTCAAATGTTCTAATAGCTGGAGGATGTCAGTTAATGGCACTTCTTGCAGCTCCGGAGATAGACTTTCCTTGAGGTGAATCTGAGTGCCACATTGCTCTATCTCCTACAGTTTAAATATAAATATATATCGCTTCTCGGCCTTTTGGCTAAGATCAAGTGTAAATATAAATATATACAAAATGAGCAAAACATTTGTTAGATTCTGTTATAAATTACTATTTTTATAAAAATTAAACTGATAAAAATCATTTTATAATATCCTATGGAATGATCTCTGTTTGGGACCACTATGTATTTACTTTCTTCCTAATTTGTCCAGGTCTTCAAAATACTGGATACATCCCATTCCTTTTTCTATCATTCAATTCTAGAATTCTCCTTCCTGTGGTCAAGATTATTTATATTAATATAATATACTTGGTTAATACCTGTAATTGCTGCACATCTCTTAAATTTTGAATTTTTCATACATTATTACCAAAAAAGTGTGTTTTCATAAAAAATATTCACAATATCCTGTTTTTTTTTCTAAATTTCAAAATAAGTCTTCCTATAATTTAACTTTTTATTTTTGGTCCCCTGTCTGTATTTTCTGCTTTACCAAATTTGAAGAGTAGAATCTTCTAGACTCTTATTTTTAAATGTATATTTTTTTAATATATATCCCCACAAACTAATAATAAAGAGATATTCTTAGATACATTTTCAAATTTTATAATTCTATAATAACCTCAAGTAGTATAAGTACATTATAGTAGCACTTTAAATAGTTTTGGTATGATGACTGTGAAGATTTCCTTATCAACTTTTTAAAATAAATTGTTGAATGACTTAACAAACAAATGTATTAATACCTTCCAAATTATTGTGTGAATTAATAAAATTTAATGTAATTTTAAGTGGCAATGTGTTAGGTATAATGTCTACCTACAAAGCATATGGTAATATATTCAAATTTTCTTACATGAAATAAACATTTTTAAATTCTTAATTTTAAAAATATTTACAAATCAGAATAAAGTTAAATATGAAAACAAAGTGAGGAGGCTCAGAAATAAGATTCTTTAAAAATAATTCATGAGCTTAGTACATTTAATGAAGAATGGGAGTATGCTTAACTATTAAAAGACATGATGTACAGAGAAAGTAATAGATTTAATATTGTAACAGAAAAAAAAGTAAAGACTAAACTTGAGAGTTACATACAGGAAGAATTTGGTTCAAATTAAAGAGTGTATCTAAACTTGTGGACACTGTACTTGTATCATCACATGCTCTCCATTACCAGAGTTTTTTATCAGTAGATAGACGACCCTCTTGCAATTGTACCATAGTTGGTATCTATATACTGGGCCATGAATTAGAATATGAGTTCTGTATTATAATCCCTTGTAATTGAAATAATCTATCATTATATGGTTTTCCTTTATAAATACGTAAGTATATCATTATAAATCAAGGGTTGTATAATTTCCATAATATATAATTCTCATAGTATATAATTATTTTCCAGATGTAACTCTCGAAGATTAGGTTTGACCAAACAATGAATATTCTTGATTTCTCATGAAATAACATTGCCTAAAAATAATTTACTACAAATAAATTTGCCATTCATGAAATAAAATAGGATCATTTGTATCATCACAGATAAAATGTGCTTCATTCTTCTTGCTGAAAAATAGACAATATTGTGAATCAGTGAGGTTATAATTTTTATTGTTCTTCATTACTGTATTTCCTTTCTATATAAAAGGACTATCAACTAAAGATGATTTCTAAGTAAAAAATGGTTATGAAAAAGTTATGTCCTATGGAATACATCAGCAGCTTGTATTTCACCTCTTTGAAATTTAATAACCCTTAAATATATATTTACTTTCTAATAAATAGATGACAAATACCGAAATTTTAACAACATTGTAGGTGGTAACTTTTTATTTCTAAAAGTAATGCAGACATAAAAGGTCTAACTATTCCACTTTATCACTTTCTGTCAATTGTATTATAATAAATACCAAATTATCCTGAATTCTCAGCCAAAAGTTATAGTTTTCAACTTTTGTTTTCTCAAACTAATTTGGTGCTGAGATAAAATGAAAAGATAAATGAGTTCTTTCTTCATAAGCCTAGTATATCATGTAACTGATTTTATGATGGTTCAGAATATTTAAGAGATTTTGAGTTTGGAATGTACTACTACTGTATTGTCATTTATTTAATGATAGAATTTTCTCTCCTCTACCCCTCCCCATATGTGATGACAATTAGATTTATGGGATGAAAGCGGCTTTCAATAATGAATGATTTTGTTTCCATTTTTAAAAGTGTAGTGCCTTCATCCCTCATTTTTTTAACCATATAAAAATATTAAACATATAAAAGGTATTTTCTAAATATGTCTGTGAACTGATCGATTTAAATAGGTGGTGTAATATTTCATCCCATCATTTAATATAGATGTGACTAATAAAGCCATTCACTAGCCTCTATGATTATTTGTTTATAGGGTATTTTACATACTTCACTCCCTCATATATTCTTCTCCCCGTTCAACTATAGACAAATAGATGGTACTCTTTTTCATTCTGGGGAGCTCAGAGGAGCCTATATTTTTTCACTTCTACTGATTCTGGTATCTGGATTTCTTGTTAAAGAATATGAATATGTATACTCAATATATAACAACATTTTATTAAATATGCACATATTTTCTAGTTATTGTAGGATACAATTACATTAAATTATAATTACATCAAAGTTTTTCTAAAATAAAAAATTGAGCAAGAATGCAACAGAGTATATAGTGTTTTATAATTTGAAATGACAATTTGATTTACAAAATATTTTCATCTCTCATTAAAATTTGTTGGTTTCTGGTGTGATTTACATTTTCTTTTCAAAGTTCTTTCCTTGTCATCTTTAAATATTAATATAACAATGACTTGATTCAATTAGCTGCTTTTCTAAAATTATCATCTAGTGAATATCTATGAGAGTTGTCATTTTATCACAGTCCAATTCAGTGATTCTTACATAATCCATTATAATTGTTAAAGGAAATTTAAATATATTTTATTGATAATTAATTTAATATTGCTTTTGTTCCTTAACTCTGTAAGTCATATCATCATTGTATCATAACATCTACTTTCTTTTATGTGCATCTATCCATGTTACATATATAAATTGAATGAAAACTTTGAAAGGTATACCAAATTCAAAATGGGATATGTGTATACCAACTCATTCACTCACATCTATACCTCGTTTAAAGGCATGTTAAACATGCATAGGCCAATTCTTTCTCATGATTATAAATGGTTATAGGCCTAAATGTGTCCATTTGTACGTGAGTATTAATTGTTAAATTTATGTACTCATATGAAACCAGGCACATAACTGAGAAGGATTTCACATTAGAGAAGGATGGAATAAGAGTAATTTCCTAGCACTAATGTTCACTCTTAAACTTGGGAGACTGAATGGTGTGGGTTCTAAAATATTAGATACTCACAACTTTTCTTACAGAAAGAAGTGATATAACCTAGAGGAATATAGCTAAGATCACTCAAAAAAATAACTAAACCTGTTTTGATACGGAATGTGAGGAGCTATGACAACGAAAAAGGGGTATTGATAGCTCTCTTCGTCTTTCCTAGGGAAATTTGTTCTTTTCTGTGCAGATCAGGAAGAATGGCCATTCTCTCTCTATTTTATTGTACTACTCTTCTTATCATTCTGTGTGAAAGCACATAATCAAAACTAATGTAAAATTGAAAGCAGCTCTCCTGCTTCACAAGTGAGAATGAGGTTGATTAAATGAATAAGGCTTTGAAGTAAAACATGAAAACTTCTGGTAAAACTTGCAATGTTTTAATTTTCTATTCAGAATTTCAAAACCTCTAATAGCAGATTCAATGCTATTTAAAACTTGTCAGCACTGCAGTTATTCTGACGAAATTACAATAAATGTCAAAGAAGGAGAATTTTAATAAGTAAAATAGTTTCTGACTTAAGCATATTTTCATTCCCTCCGGAATTCACCACCTGCTCAAGCAGCACATTACTCTGTCTCAGAATAAAGAATAGTCATATTTTTCCAAAGGTACCAATTAAGGTTGTTTAGAATTAGAATTGTTTAATCCATCAGGTTAGCATTAACCTAAAATCAACAAAGTTTAACTTAGTCAAAATAGTATAAGGGACTGGCTCAAGTGCTCTGGGAATATGACAATTATATTAATGATGGATCATTGATGTCTCTGATTTTGATGTTATATAATTATTTCTATTAATTTCCTGTTTAATATCATTATTGAATCCATACAATAGAAATGTTTGTGTTAATGGGATAAGGTGCATAACTTAGGTACTCACATGTCTAAATTTATCAGCCCTTGAAATAAATATTTTAATGAAGGAAAAAGTCCTTGATTACCAGAAAGTGTTTAGATTATTCAGTAGACTACATCCAAAGAATTGACAGTTTCTTATTTGCTTCTTGCATTACTCTATCACTAATGTTAGGATTAAGACTTTTGTATTTGTTACCTATTGTTGCATTGTAAATTACCACAAAGCTAGCAGCTTAAATTACACATATTTACTATTGCACCATTTCTGAGGGCCAGGTATTTGAAAGTAAGTAAGACAGATGGTTCTATCTCAAGTTCTCTCTTAAGGTTGCAATTCAGATGTCGACAGGGCTGCAGTTAACAGGGGGTTTGACTAAACTGAAGAATCCCCTTCTAAGAGGGTTTTCATAAATGACTAAGAGGAAACTTTAATTCTTTACTGGCTCTTAGCACACAGTGACAATATCACATCACCTGGGCCTCTCCATAGGGCTGCTCAAGTATACTCATGATACCCCACATGGAATGATTCCTTAAAGCACAAGATGACCACAATGCCTTTGATTATCTGATCTCAGAATCACATGTTGTCATTTTTGCAATAGTCTGTTGGTTGCATAGGTCAGCCCTATTTGATGTAGAAAGGGGTTATGTAGGGTCATGAATAGGCTTCTTATTCATTATAAAGTCAATTGGGGTCCATAGCTATATTCAATATTTATCCCTAAAATAATATCAAGAAAAATTGGAAATATTCTAAATTATTGCTATTTTATAGACTCGCACTTTTACAGAAGTTGCTCCATTGGGAAGCTGCTGAAATTGGCTTTTAAAGAATTTCAAAACTACCTTTCAAAACTTTATTCCCATTTTTCCTAATAAAAAGAGTTCATCAAGCCAAGGCATTTTACATGCTTTACTTATTTTCTCCTTTGTGATTAATGTTTTTCTTTACTAATTCTCATATGCCTTATACTTCTGGCATTTGAATAATTTCCATCTTTTTAGGCACCATAATGTCTTACTTATTGACTATGAAAGCACTAAAAACTCTAACTTACTCTAACAATTTGAACCAACAATTTTGACATATCACATATTTTTTCCTCATTAGCAAATGGCTTATATTTTCAAAGTGTTTTTTCTCAAGAATAATATAATCTTCTTGAACGCATAAAATCGTACACTCTTTTTTACTTATTACATCACTCAGGATAATCTTGAACACAATGTATTTATAAAATAATATTTATGCAGTTATGCAGTTGAATTATGTATACAAAGGTAACTGTCTACAGCATCTCTGACAATACTTAGTTCCAGAATATAGTCCAATTTATCTGTCCCTTGATGAGACTCTTCAGATGAATGATTACTGCTGCTATTGTTCTTTGTATTGTTCTTTTAGCATACATTAGTCCATTATCTGCCATTAACTCATGATGGTTTTCCTGAAAAACATTGTTTCCTATTGATCACAATATCTTGAAAACTGAAGTTCTAGAATATATTTTATAAAACTACTTTCCTGTCAGTTTTACTTTCTTGTTAAAAGGTTTCTTTCAAATTTAAACTGTTATTTTCAAAAAAATCTTCTTCCTAGGGATTTTGTCATAACTCAATTAGAATTGACAGCACATTTCAAATTCCACTTTTGCTTTAGCAAATTACTGTACCAAACTTCCTTGAGGCTGTACTTTGATTATTAATTAGCACACATATCATGTAGCTAAAGGATGATAGGCATTTTATGGTAAGGGATCTTCTTTAAATTAAGTATAACAGCTTATTCATTTCTAGTGACTTTGAGGTTAACTTTTAAGCCTCATTTTTAACTCCTTTATTTTTCTTAGTTGTAGGACATAAAATTCTGTGATTTCAGTTGACTATATTATTATTATCACTATATACTCCTCTAACAGTGTCTGATTCTAGAAAGGCAGCTTCCCTTTGGTTATCACATGCTCCTAAGTAAACTCAGTGCCTGATTTTCAGGTATATCAAAGTTTACAATGCTTTATAATCAGAATTTTTTGAATTATGAAAAAAGTCATATGAGTCCTTCAATTGATCTGTTAGAGAAAGTAGGTTACATGCGTTGTACTTTAGGAACTTGGAAACTTCTATTAGTTTATCAGTAATATGTATTCTACTATACCACTATACCTACAAAGGATGTTTACACATGATTTTCTTATTAAAATTACATGGCTTCATTCTCAGTCTCATTTATGCTATAGTGTTCTATTCTTCTGCTTGGCTTTCTCCTTCCTGTATTGATTCAAGAAGACCACTGAATTCTAACTATTGTCCAAAAAATTAGTCCTGCTTGCTCCCACCTTTGAGCCTGGAAAGCAACTACTGTGACTGCCTGCCTAACACCTCTAAAGTCTTTCAAAATGCAAAAGAAAGAAAAAGAAATCTTCCCACCACCCATGTAGTGGTATAATCAGCCAAAAATATTTCATACAAAACCTAGGCTGACATTTCAACAAAATTGGTATTTTAAGTCTACATTCTCATAACAAGCTTAGACTATGCTAGACTCCAATGTCAACTACATCATAGATGAAGATTCATATTCACAACTGTTAGTCTGTCTCTGTAAAATCAATTCCTTGGGTTTAATTTCTTTAATCTTTATATCTCCATTTTATATCAGGGGATTCATTTGTCTACTGAGCATTGTGGTTCACCTTCACATGTTTAAAGAAATGCAAATTTGGGGAGAAAGGTAGTGAGGTTTTGGCTCTTGCCCTCTAGAAAGGCATTTTAGCTCTTTCTTCATTAAATAACCCCTCACCATTGCTCCTCAGCAATCATTAGACATGTTGAAATGATTTTCATGCAGATAAAAAAGTAAGTCCCTCCTCAGTGCACAAACTGACAGATATTTGAAAATATACATGTGGATGCATAATTGCATTAATATACACACATATATGCAATATTACTCCATGCTTCATTAAAAATTCCAAGTACTAACTGGAAACACATTAAAATACAACTGTGACAGGAATAACTTGAGAGAATAGATAAAAGCAAGAGTTTTATTTTCCCTACTGTGTATTGATAGCACCTTTTTGGATATAAACGTCATATTTATAGATAGAAATAAAATAATGACAATATAACTTATGTAACTGTATGTTTTATGAGATACAGGTAATGTCTTACGGACTCTTCCGGAACTTGAAATATGGTCACTTTGAATCATGCTTTTGGTAAAATGGTAAAATGTTAAATCAAGTACCTATAAGAAGAAATTTCCCTCTAGTTTAGCTCTGTTGCTATTAGTTTATCTTCCCATGACTTTGTCATGAATTTACTGGCAGACAGAAAACTGTTACTTTTGCTATCAGGGATTTCAGATATTTTTGCTTTTAGGTGGTTGCTCACTGATGTCATTTTCAATTTGCAATCTAGAGGTGGGCTTAATGCACCACTTGAAATACAGCAGATTTTCATCCTTAAGTTTATCTCCTGTATAACAAAATCCAAAACCCTGTTGTTGGCTACCAGGTATCATAAACAAAACTCACCTTCTGGATTATTTAACATTTCAAACAACACATATAAAATATAATAATCATATCTCTGAGTAGTCAGACTGTCACCCATCTATGTTTTTATGAACTAACAACTTACATTTAAACTAATAACATTTAATAATTACTTTATAACACAATATCTACAACATTTAATCAGTATAGGAGATTAAGATGTTTAACAAGTAGTCATAAAATAAGATTTAAGGGTATGATATAATTATGGTATAAAGTTAAATAGCAATAAAACACAATGATAAAATAAATTTTGAGAGGTATTATAAATTTTTTACTGATTACATCATGGACTAATTGAGCAGACTGATGAGTACATAATCTTATAGTATCGTGGACAGGCTTTAAACAGAAACGACACCTCATAGTTTGTCTAGCTAATTTTGTTATTGTAATGGTTCAAATAAATCAGCATTTATAAATCTTTTCAATATTTAATTGCCTGAACATTCTGAATATAGAAAAGCATAATGTTAATGAAATTGCATTTGTGCTAATTTGTTTGTAAACATGTAGAGTGTCCACTCCTGTATCCTGTTTCAGGACTTCCCTCTGAGAAGTGATGACACCTCAAATGGATAAGGAAGCAATGTGCAATCATAATTCATGGGTATAACCATGCTAGTCACGTTGATAATGGCCAAAAAATCTCCAAGATTGACATCATTTTAAAGCCAAAATCCAATCGAATACTAGTTCAATTTGTTTTATTTTAATTAAAATGATTTATTTGTATGATGTTATCTTGAGTTTCTTTCCCAATAATTTGTCTTAATAAGACACAAATAGGGCAAAATGTACACATATGTCTACAGTTCAGTGAGATTTGAAAAATGCAGATGGCCATATAACTACACCCTTATCAACATATAGAATTTCTGTTGTTCCATTATGCATCTTCCAATCAATGCTACACATCTTGTACTCTCAGATATTATTACCATCATCATAGATTTGTATTGCCTACACTAGAGTTTTATATGAATGGGATCAGATAGTTTATACTTTCTTATGCTCTACTTCTATTTCTCCCAAAAATTACTCAGTAAAATCTGGGCATCTGTGTCACTTCATATATCAATAGTTTATTCCTTCCTGTGAACACACTTGAGGCAAAAATTTTATTAAAAAAATATTTGTTCTTTTCTGTTGCTGAGTAGTATTCTATTTTGTAAATATGTAGCAGTATGCCACTGTTAGTGTATCTATTCTCCTGTTGATGAATATTTCCATATTTTCCCTATTACAAATAAAAATACCATAACATTGTTGTCTAAGGCTTTTTGTGATCATGTTTTTATTTAACTTGGATAAATAACTAGAAGTGCAATTTATAGGTCATAATTGTAAGCCAAACTATTATTCAAAGAATGTGTATGCTTCTATCAGCAGTTTTTCAGAGTTTCAGTTGCTCTACAAACTTATCATTTAGTAGTGTTGATCTTTCAAAGTTACCCTTTTTTGTTTGTGTAGCAATGTATCATTGTGATTTTACCTTTTCATTTCTAGTAACTCATGATGTTGGTCAACATTTTCACAAGCTTATTGTTCATTTGAACATTTCCCTTTGTAAGGTGTTTATTCAATACTTTATTGCATAGATTTTGCTCAATATAATGTTATTAGCAGAAAGAGAGAGAGGACTAGAAACAGAAATATTGGAAAAATTTTGTGCTGTATAATCACAGTCAAATCCTTCTTCTACACTTTTGAACTTAAACTATGTTCTTAACCTATATAATTATTGGGGTTACAAAAAAATATATATAGTCTCTATAATTTATACTTTTTATGTGTTTTATCTATTCCTACTGTGTCATTCTATGGTAAATATTGTTTAGAATTCATTTATATTATATCATATTTAAACAGATATAATTATTTGATTATAATTTTCTTTCAGTAATATTTGCCTAATTATATTTTATAGACTTACAATTTAACTTATAAATTCTCTGATTCCAATGCAATAAATTGTTTTTCTAATGCTTTGGCATGGTTGTATGTCTGAATTAAACCATCTTTGATTATACTTAATACAAAGCTTATAGGAAAATGATCTTTAACTATAGTCATTATATAATATTCAAGGTTGCTTGCAAATAAATGGGAGTAATGCATTGCACATATTCTGTTAGTCATTCTTGAAAGCTAATGTTTGTTTGAGGTTTTAATCATTCATGGTTTCTAAAATGCTTTATTATAGTACCTTAAAACTTCATGTGAAGGGAGTACTTGGGAAATGCTTTCTTTATACAGCTGTTTTCTGTTCCATGCAAATCATGCTGGCAATCATATATACAGCCATATGGAACCAGCTGTTGGGAGAATATGATGCCAAGAAGCAGAGATGGGAAGTAGAAGCGTTTATGGAGGCTTTTAATTTTCCATGTCCAGTTATCTCTTAGGTTCAACAGCTCCCAGTCCTTAAAAGAGTATGATCATGTGAATCAATAGTTTTCCATTTTGTCTATATTTTCCCATGTTTTCTGTTTTATTTATGTATTTGACAAACACTTATAGAATATTTGTTATGTAACTAGTAATGATCAAAGAATTTTATACATATTAACCAAAAACCAACTTAGAAGGTACATAGGATTGATTCTCCAACTTTTAGATAAGAAAACTAAACATCCGAGACTTTAATTAATCTGCCTTTTTCGGTTATCTACTGCTGTATAACAGACCACCCAAAACTTAAAAAGATATCTGCTTATTTGCTTATGATTCTGTGTGTCAGCACTTTTCTGGGCTCAACTGGAAGGTTCTGCTGTTTTTACCTGGGGTCACTCATGCAACTTCAGATATCTGACAGCCCTACAGGGTTAGATTGTCTCAGATGGTTGTCCATATAAATGCCAGATGATTATGTCTGTCCACTATAGGTCCTTTGTTTTCCTTAGCAGAGTCACTCATCCCTAGCTAGTAACATAAAAATAATCAATCAAACAAACAAACAAACAAAAACCCCCAAAAAACACTCTATGAGTCTTTTTGATTATAACATATTTTGGTAATCACCTTGATAATTTTTATGATATTCACTTCCTTATTTCTTCCTAAATTTTATCACCAAATAAAACACTCCTTAAAATTAGTTTAATTTTTAAAAAACTTTAGACTTGATAAAAATTAATTATACAAGATGAGCTATATTCTGCTAATGCTCTTTTGTATAATATTATGTCTTTAAGATATTTTCATGTCAATAAATTATCTTTGGTTTATTCATTTTCATCTTTGAATAATTTTTCATATTATGAATATACCACATATTTTTCGATTCCAGTTGATGTTCAATTGAGTTATTACCAGTTTAAGGTTATTTTGGAAAAATGAAAAAGACATTGAACATGCCAGCATTCATGGAATCCTGATATATACAAATACATATTCCTAGGGATTGTATAACTAAGAGTAGAATTACAGGGTCAAAAGGTGTATATATTTTCAGGTTTACTATTTACTTTCAAACTTGATTTTCAGAAGTATTTTATAAATGTTTTCTTGTACTAGCATGTATGGTAGTTTGCTGAGTTTATGGAACAAAGAGAACTCTCATAAAATGCAGGAAAAAGAAAAAGGAGATATATGGGTGTAAACTTTCAGTATTTTACCAGAATTAAGTTTCTGTTATTCTCACATCCTGAAGTACCTTATGATATGTTAAGATGGTTATTATAATGCCTAACAAAACCACTTAGAAAGGTATTTCAAGAACTTACAAAAGTCAACAGAAAAATAAAAACTATACACTAAAATATTTATTTAAATAACTCAATAAGGAGCAACACAGGAAAAAAAAAGACACAAGACAAATAAAAATCAAATGGCAAAATAGCAGATATAAATATAACCACATCAATAATATCATTAAATGTGAAAAATCTAAACACTTCATCAATGGGCAGAGATTTTCAGACTGGGTAAATATACAAGACCCTATTGCATAGTGTCTACAAAAGACAATGTTTATATTTGCAGTTGAAAGTAAAAAGTTTAAAGTAAAAGGATGGAGAAAATTACCATACAAACAATAATTCTAACAGATCTTGAATAGCTGTATTAATACCAAACAAAATAGATTTTAAGGTCAGGCATAGTGATCAGACCTATAATTGCAGCACTTTGAGAGGCCAAGGAGGGAGGATAGCTAGAGGCCAGGACTTTGATGTCAACCTGGGCCACATATGAGACCCCATTTCTACAAAAATAAAATAAAAATTAGTCAAGCACGAGGTAGGCTACAGTAGTTCCAGCTACTCAGGAGGCTGAGGCAAGATGACCATTTGAGCCTAGGAGTTTGAGGTGGCTGTGAGCTATGATGATGCCACTAAACTCTAGCCCAGGTAACAGAGTGAGACTGTTTTTAAAATAAATAAATAAAATTTAAGACAAGATGTATGACTAGAGACAAAAGGGAACATTTCATAATGATAAAAGAGTCAGTATATCGGGAATGGTACATTTATCCATTAGAATGCACATACACCTAACAAGGAACCACAATATACATAAAGAAGAAATTGATAGAATTCAAAGAACTAGATAATTCAGCAGCTGTACTTGAAGGTTTAATATCCCACTTTCAATAATTGGCAGATAAACTAGACAAAAAATAAACAAGTCTGCAGGATACTTGAACACCATTGACCAGCTTGCCCTAATTGACAGTTATATAACACTTCACCTAATGACTAGAAATGGGAAACTCAGAGCTTTTAATGCACTCATCAAAAAATAAGAAAAGACAAATCAATAATCTAAGTTCATATTAAGAAACTAGAAAAACAGAGCAAACTAAACCAAATCAAAAAGAAGAAAGTAATAAAGATCAGAATAGAAATCAATGAAATGAGTAATAGAAAAAGAATAGAGAAAGCAATGGGAAAAGAGTTGGTGCTTTGAAAATATCAACAAAGCTGATGAACTTTAGCTAGAACGATCAAGAAAATTAAAGAGAAGATATATATTTACAAAGTCAAGAATAAGCAGGGAGAAATCACTACAGACTTACAGGAATGTAAAAGTTAGAAGAAAATATTAGAAAGAACTTTATGCCAATAAATTAGTCAATTTAGATGACATGAAACAATCCCCAGAGAGAAAGTATCAAGATGAAATTAAGAAGAAATAGAAAATTACCTATCTTTGACAAACTTGTCCAGAAAATAAAGATGGACACTTCCTAATTTATTTATGGGATCAATATTACCCCGGTGCTAACGCTAGATAAAGTCATATTTTAGAAAAAATAAGGACTACTATCTATCATAGATATAAGATCTAAAACTCCTTAACAAAATAGAACTAAAAAAAATTTAGTATAAAATACTAAAAATGTATATCATGATCAAATATGATTTACCCTAGGAAATCAAAGCAGGTTTAACATCTTAAAATAAATATATATACCTATATTTTATATATTAATATAAATCATTTTATAAAATATATATAAATATATCACTATATTTACATACAAATGTATGCAAATGTATTATATATTTACACACATACAAAATTACAAACATATACCACATGCATATTATTAAATAAATTAATATATGCAAATGTGTAAATATATTTAAATTTAATATAAATATATTAATAATACAAATATATAAATAATATACAATAATACATATGATTATATATAAATATAAATAATAGAAGATAATAAATAAATATGCAAATATATGTACATATATTTTATGTAAAATGACTTATCTTTATATTTTTATATGAAATGATAATATACCATACAATAGATTAATAGACAATTATGACATGATTATTTAAATTTAAGCATAAAATATTACAAAATCAAACAAACATTTATTATAAATTTTTGGATTATATTTTTATTTTGGAATAAGGAGCTTTTGCTTAACTTGACATGACAAAATTTCACAAAAAAAGTTAAATGTAGAAAAAATTCTTATTTTTTTACTTCAGCATCCTGTATGTGTGTGTGAGAGGAAAATTATGTGACTAAGGAATTTTAATAGTTTGCACTATTCAAATATAATTATAATGTGTTAGAAACAATTATAACTTAATATAATATAATTTACAATTATAATATTTAACACACATTAGAGTAATCATTTTGGGAGTGTTGTATAATGATGGCTTATTCTGGCAGGATGATTGTCTAAATTTTCAAAAAATGGAAAAATAAAATTATTCCCCTCTTTCATACTTGAAATACAAAAATGATTAAGATTAGGATCATTGAGTGATCCCCAATAAGGTGAAAATATTAACAATTAGCAGATTATTTCAATAATGGTCTAGAGCAAAATAAAGCCAAGCAAAAATGTTAATTACCTGAGGAAAATTAATTTGGGAAGAATTTTATGATCTTCTTTATTGTATGTTAAAAATAGATTCTAGTAAACTAAATACAAATATTTCCCAATAATTTCACATTAACTATTATTTCAAAACACATAATTTTTTGTGATTTGCAGGTTTCCAATTGAAAACTCATCATTTTATTACTCCTTGAATTATTTCTTAGCGATAAATACAGATAAGTATTCCACTATGATGTACAAAAATTTCTATGATTATAGTCAAATTTTGGAATCCATTCACTAAATTCCTTAAGTGAAGCACTCTCTCTCTTCAGTTTATTCATGCAACTTATATTTATTTGGCAGTAACCTTTCTCAACCTCAGAAATAAATTGTGCAACCAGGCCATAACTTTCTTTATTAATATCTCACAGAATTTACATCTTCTCAGAAAGTGAAAGACAATAAATGAATGAAATATAAATATTTTGAGACAGTGATAAGTGTGATGAAGGCAATAAAACAGTTACATTATCCTTCTGGATAGTACAATCTTAGACAAGTGCTTTCTTCTCTTTATGCTTGTCTCCTGCAATTGCTCTAAAGGTATAATCAGAGCCTCTGCTTCACTTTTATCTTCTACCTGTGAGAAGTGAGTAAGAGGGATTGTTTGTAGTTTACTCAAAATATTGCCTGGTTTGGAGTAAATATGAAAGTTCCTTACATTAGGTTTTGCTAGTTGAAATATTGGTTTTCAAATTTCATACATGCTTATTTATGTTAATTAATAGCTATGTGTTTTGAAGGGAAAGGGGGTGTACCTTAGATAATATGATTAGAGAAAATCTCTCTAGTCAAGTTTTTCCATTGTCTCACACAATTCCCAATACAAAACATGTAGGAAATTTTTTTTGATAAATATTGGAATTCATGAAAAATCAAAAATATCCTAAGGGGGGGTTGTAGACTTGTGAGAATTTTTAGTAGCCACCAGTCAGGACTCTTCATTTAGCTTCCAATGTGTTTGAAAGATGGCTGCTAAATCAGCAGTGGCAGCTTCTTGATTCCATTTTTGTTTTTTCTTTGAATTTCATCTTCAAGGGTGTATACTTGAAGTCATGACTCCAATTCTCAGTGGCAGTAAGAAAGTGCTATGGAACTTAACTGGTAATGATTTCTTTTTGATATCCAAAGTCCTGCTTCTTCAATGCTTATAATTTTTGGAAATACCTGTTTAAAATTACCTGTGTAAAGTGCCTTCTGTTCCTTGTAGTGCTTGACTTGGCTGATACCAGAAGTAGATGCAGAAAACAGATGCTCAAGTATGGAAACCTGAGTTTTGTTATCTGGCCTGCTCAGATTTGAAGTGACCTGGCAGTTACGACCAGATGGTGAGAATTATACAGTCCACAAAAAGCAGTGACAAAAAAGTACTGAGGAAGCCATGCTTTAGTAAATAGAGTGACTGATACATTAGACTATTATGTTGAAGATGGAAAATATAAAAATTGGGAGGTCAGCTGGCTGCTTCTGACAACACTGGAAAGTTTAAAAGAAAAACAATTACTAGTATCAGGCTTTCAATCACAGCTCAAGGCAGACTTCATATCTGTATATTTATATCTGTGTCTATGTCTATGTCTATATCTATAAATTTCCAGTAGTGTCAGGGCTAATAAAGCCAGCAATCAAATGCCATTTTATCCTGTGAGTTATTAAATTAAAATGTAATTGAATTCATGAATTTGTCAGTCTATCATGTGAAAGCTGGCTTGTTGGTTGGGAAAGAATGGGGCTTGAAAATTGAAACAGAGTCATTTAGGTGGATTTATTTGGATATGAGTTTTGTTTATCCCTTGAGGGCTATTCATGTCATGGTGAAGACCTTTTAATTATTCACCTGAGATAATTGCTTTGGACAGAAGTGTCAATTTTCTTATACTTCTTACATTTCTACTACCTCATAGCCTCTAGGCCAAAAAGTAGATTCTGATAACAGTTTGTGTTGTTAAATGAGATCAAAATAAAAATACATGCACACACACAGACGAACACACACACACCCCACAAATATTACAAAATTTTCACCATTTATATTGGCAAACAACCTGAGCAATGTATGTGGGAATAGTTTCTAAATGTGCCAGGCAGGGAAGAAAATAATAGTGTGGGGAAATTTAATCAATATGACTATATTTACTTGAAATTCTGAATGTGACATGCTACCCAGAGCAACCAGGATTGATTGCAGCAGTTGGTTCAGTTGCTTGACTAAAACCCTGTCTTAGAGCTAGAAGTGGCCCACACTAAACTAATGTGATATACTAGACATTTTTGGTATAATTTACAGGTGTAACTTGTCACTAGCTCTGAGTTTATGCTTGTCTTTTAGAATTCATAATGCCAGTGTGTACTATCAAAAGTAGGGCTTCCTCAAAGAACTAAAAGTAGACCTATCATTTAATCCAGCAATCCTACTACTTTGTATTTACCCAAAGGAAAAGAAAACAAAAAATGTCATTTTATCAAAAAGACACTTGCAATAGAATGTTTATTGCAGCACAATTCACAATCGCAAAGATATGGAATCAACCCAAGTACCCATCAATTCATGAGTGGATTAATAAAATGTGATATATGAATACCACAGAGTTCTTTCTATTTAGCCATAAAAAAATGGAACTAATACCTTTTGTAACAATCTAGATGGAACTGGAAACCATTTTCCTTAGTGAAGTATCACAAGAATGGTAAAACAAACACCACATGTACTCACCATTAAATTGGAACTAACTAATCAGCACTCGTGTGCACTGATGGAAGTAAAACTCAACGGAAATTAAGCAGGTGGGAGGGGGCTATGGGGATGGGTGAAATCAAACCTAATGGGTACAATGTACACTATCTGGGTGATGGGCACACTTATAACTTTGTCTCAGGCAGTGTAAAAGCAATTCATGTAACCAAAATATTTGCACCCTCATAATATTCTGGGGAAAAAATAAAAATAGTAAGGATTGTAGTCAACTGCAAGTTTTGGCATGAATCATGTTCACAGTGGATTCAGTGGTCTAGGAGGAGCCAATGATTAGCCCTGAAACCTGACCCTCCCCATGAAAAAAGAGCAATAAATGCAATACTGCATTCCTGAGGAAAATATTCCTATCACAACTCCGTTTGAAGTGTCTGTTTGGCCTGTACAGATGAAACATGGCAGAAATGGGAAACAAAGCACATAAAATCTGATGATGACTCCAATTGCTGTTCCAGATGTAGTCTCTTTATAGGAGCAATTAGCATTGCCCCTGGCACCAATTATGAAGCTATCAAACTGCCAAAAGATTTTGCTCTCTGCCAGTGAGTAGAAAATACCAGCAGTACTTGGCTTTCAACTTGTAATGACAGCACTAAACCTCTATTGTCTCTTTTCCCTTTACAGTTTTCTCTCATAGTTTGGTTTGCAGGATTCTAGACTAACTTAATATTTCAAAAGACATTATGCTGGTCCACCACATTGATGTCTATAAGCCAATAAGATATGGTGAGGTAGACATAATTGATACACTCTAACATTTGGCAAGAAACATGCTATTTAAGGGAAAAGAAAAAACTATAAAATGTCAGAAGTTTTCCAGTTTTCCATTTTAGCATCGTTGGTACTTCTGACCTGGTTCATACTAGGATTTCTCCTTAAAGTGAGAGGCAAAGTTATTGTATGCTTTAGGACTAAAACAAAGGACACAGGATTCATTTGACCTCCTTTGACTTGGCAAGTAACATATGACAAATTGAATATGTTCTCTTTTTGCAATGAACTTTTAAAGCTATACGATTTTGATTTGGAAATCCAAACTTCACATTGGCTCTTAAGAGCTGGCTCAAACTGTAGTGAATGAATATCATTCTGCCACATACGATTTGGCAGAGCCAATGACACTCAAAATTCTTGTAGCATATTATAATGTGCATATAATCTGTTGCAAACCCTTAAAGAGAACAGGCCCTTAGGGTTTGGAGAAAATCCCTTCTAGGCTATCCAGAAGGCTGAACACCATTGGCCTACAAGTAAAGATGCAAATTCAGCTGACCAGTGAATGGGCATTATCTAATCCACCAAATCATAAAAGAGTGAGCAACATTCCTGTACCATCAGTGAAAATGCTATAGAGAAGACTGTCCTTATGTTTGTCCTGAAAGCACAAGTAAGTTGCCCACGCTAATGTGGATCATACTCCCAGAGAAACTACCCTTGTTACTTTGTCCTTCACTACTTTGCCCACCACCATGGCCCCATAGTGACTTTGATATGGAAAGTTAACTGAAGAAGACAACATTTTGGCTTGCTGTGCAGATAGTTCTGCTTGCTAAGCTGATACTAGCTGGAGGTTGAAAACTTCAGCATTAAAATCTTCTTCATGAGAATAAAGCACTGGATTTACAGTGAGAAAGGGGAAGCAGTGGGCTGATGAGCATGGATTTTACTACTTTTACTGTGTCCCAACTATCAGTAGCATTTGGCCTTCTAGAATGTTAGAATGACCTTTTGATGAATGGAGTCCAGGTACTGAGGGAATGGAAATAGGCATGGTATTTTTTCATATCTAATAATCCACTCAAAATCACTATATTCCTTTCCATAAATCATAGTGATTTGATGGTTTAAGAGTCTTAATTTCCAAGTGTTATGGACTGAATTGTTCCCTGAAACCTGGAAAGAAATGTATATGTTGAATTCCTAACCTCCATTGTGATGGTATTTGGAAATGGGACCTTTTGGAGGTGATTAGGTTTACATGACAGTGGGACATGCATGATGAGATTAGTTACCTTATAAGCAGAGACATCAGAGAGCTTTCTTATTCTCTCTTTCTGCCGGGTGAAGACACAGAGAAATGGCAGCTATCTACAAGCCAGGAAAGAGAGTCCCCATGGGAACCCAACCATGCTGGCACCCTGGTCTGAGACTAGAAGCTTCCAGAACTGTGAGAAAATAAGTTTCTGTTTTATAATCCACCAGTCTGTGATATTTTGCTATGGCAGTTCAAACAGACTAAGACACTACTCATAGTTTAATTTTTGCTATTTGTATCTTCTTACATTTGATTTTATATATGTGTTGATGGCAGTGAATGTGAACATTTTGCTCCTGGGATAAAAGATATCACGCTTGTATTTGTTTGTAACAGACAGAGAAGACACATGAGCTCCATCAAACTACTTTGGAAATTCTGTGGCTCTTTGGAATTCTGTGGCCAGTTTTACCAGAAGAAAAGTCTTCTTCTACTTGAATTTTTGACTCTTTTCCCATAGCTATGAAGCTGAGGCACACAATGACATCAATTATTTCAGAATTAGTGTTTCTCCTGATGAGTCAATTCTCTATTCCTTGAATGGATAGTTCTGAAATTACAGACTAAACCTTGTTCTTTGTGCCCCTAGAAGATTTTATGTGTTCAGGGAGTAAAATATTATTTCTTGCTTGAAAATTTTGATTTTCTGCTTTAAAACATGACTGAAAAATTAAATATGCTTACCTCGCAGAAATTGGCAAGAGAAATATACATGCAAAGAAACTGAAATCACTAAAATTCTACTATCAAAGGTTATCAAGAGTTAATCAATCACTACTAAGAATATTTAGTATAAATGTCCAAATGATTTTAAACATTATGATATTTTCAACAAAAATTAGTGTCTAACTACTTTAAATGCTGGTAAGTTCTCCTCTTCTTCGAAAAGACTGGCTTTCCAAGGATTATTATTATTTTTTTTATTTCAGTATATTATGAGGGTACAAATGTTTAGGTTACATATATTGCCCTTGCACAACCGAAGTCAGAACTTCAAGCATGTCCATCCCCTAGATGGTGTGCACCACACCCATTAGGTGTGTATATACCCATTCCCTTTTTCCCCCTCCCATCTGCCTGACACTCGATGAATGTTATTACTATATATGCACTTAAGTGTTGATTAGTTAATACCAATTTGATGGTGTGTACGTGTGGTGCTTGTTTTTCCATTCTTGAGATACTTTACTTAGTGGAATCGGCTCTAGCTCTATCCAGGATAATACAAGAAGTGCTAGATCACCATTGTTTTTGGTGGCTGAGTAGAACTCCAAGGTATACATACACCACATTTTATTAATCCACTCATGTATTGATGGGCACTTGGGTTGTTTCCACAGCTTTGCAATTGTGAATTGTGCTGCTATAAACATTGGAGTGCAGTTGTCATTTTTCTAGAATGTCTTTTGTTCGATTGGGTAGATGCCCAGTAATGGAATTGCTGGATCAAATGGTAGTTTTACTTGTATCTCTTTGAGCTATCTTCATATTTCTTTCCACAGAGGTTGCACTAGTTTGCAGTCCCACCAGCAGCGTATGAGTGTTCCTATCTCTCTGCAACCACACCAATATTTATTGTTTTGGGACTTTTTGATAAAGGCCATTCTCACTAGGGATAAGTGATATCTCATTGTGGTTTAGATTTGCATTTCCATGATGAGGAGAGATGTTGAGCATTTTTTTCATATGTTTGTTGGCCATTAGTTTGTTTTCTTTTGAAAACTTTTTGTTCATGTACTTTGCTCACTTTTTGATAGAGTTGTTTGATTTTTTCTTGCTGATTTTTCTTTGTTCTATATAGATTCGAGTTATCAGCCCTTGATCAGATGTGTAACATGTGAATATTTTCTCTCATTCTGTAGGTTGTCTGTATGTTCTCATGATAGTTTTCTTGACTGTGCAGAAACTTTTTAATTTGATCAGATCCCATTTATTTATTTTTGTTGTTGCTGTGATTCGCTTTGGGGTCTTCTTCATAAATTCTTTGCCTAGGCCAATGTCTGTAAGAGTTTTTCCGACATTTTCCAAGGATTATTTTCTTGTTGCTTTTTTCTCTTGAGACACATGCCTATAGAAAATGTCAGTTCATACTTTTAAAACTAAAATGTTTAGTCTCAGCTCTTACATTTAGGTCTTGAATTCTCCACCAACAGAAGAACATATATCTTCTCAAGCCTATTCTAAATATTTCTTATAGAGTCATAGAATATTTGTTCTTTTGTGACTGGCCTATTTCATTTAGCATAATGCTTTCAAAGGTCCATCAATGTTGTAGCATGTGTCAGAGCTTCATTCCTTTTATGGCTAAAAAATAGTCCATTGTATGTATAAACCATGTTTTGTTTATCCATTTACCTGTTGATGAACACTTGGATTGTTTTCACCTGTTGGCTACTGTGAATAATGCTCCAATGATCACTAGAATACAGAAAAAAAGATAATTACAAAAATGTAAAACATTAACAATTATCTTTACTTTAAAAATTATTTTCTTATTATTTTCTCCTTACTGGTCAACAAATTTGCCATTGTTTTTTGTTTTGTTTTGTTTCCCTTTTACTTCAATACATTATACACTGATACATTTTACACCAACACATTTATCTTCCTCTCCTTTTCTTTCCCATTATTACAAGAAACTTTTAAATCTTCATTTCTATCTTTTTTTCCTGAGCATATGCAAATCATTTTTATCACATTTTTTAAATTTTCTATGGAGCCTTATAAAACCAAGACAAGTATAAATTATCAACACAAAATAAAAAGACACCTTTTGCCTCATAAATATGTTAATGTCACAATTAGATTTTGTACAGAGTGTTCCTAAAATATTGATAGCAAAATCTAGACATTTCAATATTTTTATATATCAATACTAAAGAACTTCAAATTAGTTATTAGGAAAAGCAAAAAATTATGACTTTCTTTCTTATTGTCAGACTTTTTATATAAGTGCTAACCATACAACAACAGTATTATAACTATTATAACCCAGTGCTAGCAAATCATTTTCAAACTTTTAAGACTATATAATAATTACTTCTTTACCCATGCCGGACCTTTAATACAGTATATAAAAACATAGAGTTTGATAGTGATAAGATATATTTAATTTGAAGATACTTTACTTTAAAAAGCTTCTGGTTTAAAAAAGATTTATTTGTACTAGATGGAGTATATACCAAGACAATAATTATATTTAAAACATATTACATATTTCTGTTATAGATGTATTTGAGATTTAAGAAATTGGTGTATGTTTTAGCGTATAAGTAGCAACACTTTCAGAAAAATTTAATTATCTTCTTACTTTCATTTTTAATTCTGTAACAATGTATTCTTAAAAACTTAATTCTTAAAATTTAATTTATTTTATTACATGTGTAAAATTTGAGCTCTTTTTAAATCAAATGTAAGAAACTTAGACTTGTTTAGATTTTAAATATGTCAGTGGTGCTCCAAGTCATTTATTTACAACATGGTCATAACTTTGAGCCTGCTAGCAATATTTTATTATTTTGCTTTTTCTTTAGAATACTTTAGATATCTTTTTAAGAATAAAATTCTATAGTTTTTCTTTAATATTAATTATATCATATGCTTTGTTCACAGATTTATATTTGGAAATAGACCATTCCAAATACCTTGAGTATGAAATTACGTGTCCTAAAACACAACCCATCTTTTTCCTTACCAATTAGCTTTGTTTGGATTTACCAAATAATTTATTTAGTTGATGTGTTAATTAACAAATTATTGGTGCTAATTTTTGAGGTGTCAAATTATAAAGTTGGGATATAACTCTTCAACTCTTTTCTGAGTTGAAAAGATAATTACAGTCCAAAGTTTGATGACAATCTTATTCAATATAGTATGGCACCTATAATATATTTCCGCATTTCTTGTTGGATGTTTATTTTCAAATGAAAAGACAATTAAAACTGTCAAATATCCTCCACTTTCACAAAAGAAAATTAAAAATTCCTAAGTTTGATCTGGTAAACACGTAAAGAAGCGATATAAACATGTTACATATGCAGAGAGTGGGGAGGGGACACTATTATGAATATTAAAATGGTTAGCATATTCTTATACTAGTGCTATCATAACAAAATACCAGTGACTGGGTGATTTGAACAACATAAATTTATTTTCTCACAGTGCTAACGGCCGTAAATCTAAGATCAAGGTGTCAACTGGTTTGGTTTCTCTTAAGACCTCTATTCTTGCCTTAGAGATGACCACCCTCCTGTTATGTCCTTGTCTCTGTGTATGAGCATACCTGCTGTCTCTTCCTCTTTTTATAAGGACACCATTTTATTAGACTAGAGGCCCACACTTATGGTCTCATTTAATCTTTATTATCTCCTTGAAGTCTCTATATCCAAATACAGTCACATTAGAGGTTATAGATTCAACATATGAATTTTCTAGGAGTACAATTCAATCCATACCAGATGGTTTAATAAAATTCTGGGAATTAAAATGTTTTTTTCTTATACTAGAGTTTCTTCTCCATTTAAAAGAAATCATTTCTAAGATTATAGTCTTCACATAAAAATGTCAATTTCTTTTGTGGTATGAGATATTGAGAACCACTGTAAAATTATCTCTACACCTTTTAGAAAATATTCAATGACCGTCTATTCCTAAAAATATGAAAAAAGAATGTGAAATTTATAGAAGTGCTTTGACATGTCTAGGACTCCCTGTGCACATTTATTTTCTTTTTCATTGAGGTGTAACATATAGACAGTAAAGTATAGGAAATTCAATAATCTTAATTTATACAGTTTTATGAGTTTGTACATATGTAAACACCTGTGTAACCACCACTCAGATTGAGTTCTATCTCCAATCTTAGTTGAAGAAATATATGCAGTATTTTTACTTATATTTTTAACAGCCAAATGTAACAAATTAAATGCCTCACCAATGTTTTGGTTATCTGAAAATTAAAAATGTTTTAATGCAATCTGTTCCATATGCCTTAGAACACTACACAGGCTAGCTAATTTAAAAATAATTGTAATTATTATGGGTAAATAATAGTTTTATATATTTATAGGATACATGTGCTGTTTCAATACAGGCATACAATGTGAATTAATCTAATCAGGGTAATTGGGGTATCCATCACCTCAGGTATTTATCATTTCTTTGTGTTAGGAACATTGCAATTCCACTCTTTTAGTTATTTTAAAGTATATTCTAACTTATTATTGATTATAGTTACTTTGTCATGCTACCAAATGTTTTTCATTCTATCTATCTAACGATATTTTGTACCCCTTAATCACCCCGCGATACCCTTCATCACTCTTTTTAAATATGTTTGCCCATTTTCTTTTCAAAGTAAGAAATTTGTGACATAAAATATAGAGCTGGAAAGGCTATTGTGTATTTAACAGAAATATTGTATTGTTAACAATAAGTATTTGAAGAGAAAATAAAATATACTATTTCTAGAACTAGATATCAAGCTTAAACATACTTAAAAATAACAAAATTGGAACAGATAATAATATTTTAAGACTACTTAAGATGCTAGAGCTGCATATCCTGAACTTTTAGAGAAACATAATTTTACACTTTTATAAGATTGGCTCACCTTTGAGATTTCAAATACCTAATAATCTGTATTAATTAGAATACAGTTAATTAATAGGATGTAAATCAGAAAGATGTCTATCTAAACAACCAAACTAGATACAAAAATTCATGAACTAATATTATTTTATTTTACTCAAGAAAGATCTCCAAAACTCTCCTGCAAACTATCTTCATTCCAAATTTACATACAGTAACACTTATAGTTGTCACTCTTCTAAGTCAAAAACAGACTGTATCCAATAAATCAGAAAGAGTTCAAGTTGCTACAAATCAGCTTCCCACATGTTATGACATCAGTAAGAAGAATAGAACTGAGAATTTTCTGGAACACATAAAGAATACAAGCTCATTCATAAGAACTTACAGTAGGAAAACAACGTGAGTTCTTCTATTTTGTGAAAAACAAGGCTGTGCATCTCTGAGAGAATGTACTTTATGGAAACTGAAGAGATGTTTGAATTGTTCATTTAACAATTATTTCTGGAGCGATATTTCCATGCTGCATACTGTTATAAGAAACATAAAGGTGAAAAATACAGAAATGTCTCTGCTATTGTGGATCCTATATTTGAATTATTAGTGTTTATTCACTATTCAATATATAAGATAAGAGCATCATTGTGGGATAGGAATGATCTTTAGATGCAATGATTCTAGGTTGAGTCCCATGAAATTGCTACTGTTAGGTCAAAAATGAGTACATATAAGAAATTTCAGGGCTGGGCATGGTGGCTCATGCTTGTAATCTTAGCACTCTGGGAGGCCAAGGTGGAAGGATCAATTGAGGTCAGGAGTTCAAGGCTAGCCTGAGCAAAAGCCAAGATCCTGTCTCTCCTAAAAATAGAAAAAATAAATAAATAAATTCATATGATCTAGCCTATTAATACATGTAGGTTCCAGGAGGGGGATCAAGACATGAAAGCTTATTTGTGATGGTCCATTAAGAATTTATTATTTTTCAAAACATAAACAAAGTATGACAGAACGTCAATGATTTGTTAAATTTCATAACTCTGATATTCTGTATATTATATTTTTATATGATTTTAAAATGGTCTCTGTGTATTCTCTGGATGTACTTTTCTATATTTTTGAAATATAGCAAAGTTAAAAAATAAGACAAACGTTCTTAAAAAATACAATACAGGTATAATTTGTACTATTTAATCTATAGTTAGAATCAATGCAATAAAATCAATTTTCCTACTGGATATCTTGAAAGATTTAAAATGTATGTAGAAGAAGAAAGCACCTTAAATAATGTCTCTCTCTCTCTCTCTGTCTCTGTCTCTGTCTCTCTCTCTCTCTCTCTTTTTATTTCAGCATATTATGGGGGTACAAATGTTTAGGCTACATATGTTGCCCTTGCCATCCCCCTTCCCACCTCCCAAGTCAGAGCTTCAAGCGTGTCCATCCCCCAGATGGTGCACATCGCACTCATTATGTATGTATATATCCATTCTCTCCTCCCCCTCCCATCTGCCCAATGCCGGGTAAATGTTATTCCTATATATGCACTTAGGTGTTGATCAGTGAAACCAATTTGCTGGTGAGTACATGTGGTGTTTATTTGTCCATTCTTGGTATACTTCACTTAGTAGAATGGGTTCCAGCTCTATCCAGGACAATACAAGAGGTG
>VBSM01002121.1:21062582-21087193 GCA_008086735.1 Cheirogaleus medius
ATCTTTGCAATTGTGAATTGTGGTGCTATAAACATTCAAGTGCAGATGTCTTTTATAGAATGCCTTTTGTTCTTTTGAGCAGATGCTCAATAATGGGATTGCTGGATCAAAGGGTAGATCTACTTGTATCTCTTTAAGGTATCTCCATATTGCTTTCCACACAGGGTGCACTAGTTTGCAGTCCCACCAGCAGTGTACAAGTGTTCCTGTCTCTCCGCATCCGCGCCAAGATTTATTATTTTGGGACTTTTTGACAAAGGTCATTCACACTGGAGATAAGTGATATCTCATTGTGGTTTTGATTTGCATTTCCCTGATGATTAGAGATGTTGAGCATTTTTTCATATGTTTGTTGGCCATTAGTTAGTCTTCTTTTGAAAAGTTTCTGTTCATGTTCTTTGTCCACTTTTTGATAGGATTGTTTGATTTTTTCATGCTGATTTTTGTGAGTCCTTTATCTCTCTCTTAAAAAGAAGAGCATAATGATGGGTGATTGTCCTATCAGTTTGTAATAAGTACCAGTTAATATAAAATGATGTAAAATTATGTTGAACTACATTAGTAATGAAGAAAATACAAAGTTAAACCATAATTCTCTGCCAGTAAAATCACACATGCATGACTAACAAGAAAAAAAAAAAGGCAGAAAACTCCAAGTGTTTACAAGCATATGAAAGAACTAGTGGTTTCACAAATGGCTGATACGGGCTTAATTGCTACAAATACTTTGAAAAACTATTTATCAGTATTTTCCAAATCTGTTCTTACTAGGAAGGTTAGATACAACTCTGAAATGAGCCAATTGCACATCAACTAGTAAAATGGAGAAATAAATTTATTTTTCATAAATAAATTATCTAGTATATCCAGTATATTTATATAGTGTGTGAATGAATAAACCACAACTCTATACAATAATATGGCTATGTCTCAGAAATGTAATGCTGATGGAAGAAAGTCTAACTCAAAAGAATGCATTTTGTACAATTCTATGTATGTTAACAGTGCAAAAAAGACAAAACTAATCTATTTGTGTAGTAGCCAAGGTAGTCTTTATTCTGGGGGTTAGGTTTGAAATGAAACAGGAGCAGGATCGTCTTTTTGCTGAGGGTAATTTTCTCTTCTTTGCTCTTGGTGCAGATAACAAGAGTATATTATTAATAAGTTTGTAAAAATCTATCCAGCTGTTTTCTTACACTATGTGAACTCTTTTGTATACACATACTGATACTTTGATAAAAATTTTAAAAAATGATAAATACTACTTTATTTTTATTTTCTTTGCCCTTTTTCAGTTTTTATTAAAACTTCCAGAGATTTTTTTAAAACATATATTTGAAATATTTTTGTTCAAATGTTTTCTTTCTCTTCTGCTTTTTTTTTATTTCAACATATTACATAGGTACAAATGTTTAGGTTAGATATATTGCCTTTGCCCCACCCTGTTTAGAGCTTCAAGCATGTCCATCCCAGAGATGGTGCACACCACACCTATTAGGTATGAATATACACACCCCTTCCTTCTCCCTTCCACCTGCCTGACACCCAATGAATGTTGCTACTATATGTGTACATAGTGTTGATCAATTAATACCAATTTGATGGTGGTTACATGTGGTGTTTGTTTTTCCATTCTTGGGATACTTCACTTACTTCAGCTCTATCCAGGATAATGCAAGAGGTGCTAGTTCACCATTGTCTTTTGTGGCTGTGTAGAACTCCATGGTATACATATATGAGATTTTATTAATCCACTCATGAATTGATGGGCACTTGGGTTGTTTCCACATCTTTGCAATTGTGAATTGTGCTGCTATAAACATTTGCAGTTCAAATGTCTTTTTTATAGAATGTCATGTTTCTTTTGAGTAGATGCCCAGTAATGGGATTGCTGGATCTAATGGTAGTTCTACTTGTAGCTCTTTGAGGTATCTCCATATTACTTTCCATAGAGGTTGTACTAGTTTACAGTCCCACCAACAATGTATGAGTGTTGTTATCTCTCTGCATTCATTCCAACATTTATTGTTTTGGGACTTTTTGATAAAAGCCATTCTCACTGAAGTTAAGTGATATCTCATTGTGGTTTTGATTTGCATTTCCCTGATGATTGGAGATGTTGAGCATTTTTTCATATGTTTTTGGCCATTTGTCGTCCTTTGAAAGTTTCTGTTCATGTCCTTTGCCCACTTTTTAATGGTGCTGTTTGAATTTTTCTTGCTGATTTTTCTGAGTTCTATATAGCCATTTGATCTTTGACAAAGAAAACCAAAGCATACACTGGAGAAAATAATTCTTATTCAATAAATGGTCCTGGGAAAATTAGATAGCCACATGTAGAAGTTGAAACAGGATCTGCACCTTTCACCTCTCACAAAAATCAACTCACGGTGGATAACAGACTTAAACCTAAGGCATGAAACTATAAGAATTATAGAAGAAAATGTTGGAAAACTCTTATAGATATCAGTCTAGGGAAAGAATTTATAGAGAATACCCCAAAGGCAATCAAAACAACAACAACAAAAATAAATGGGACCTGATCTAATTAAAAAGCTTCTGCACAGCCAAGGAAACTATCATTAGAGCAAACAGACAACCTACAGAATTGGAAAAATTATTAGCATGGTACACATCCCGCAAAAGGGCTGATAACAAGAAATACTATTTTAAATCAATATAAAAATTCATATAGAAATGATACAAAAAACAACCAAGGCAATGGAAAAAATGTAGCACTTTGGAGCTAGCAAAGAGGACCTCTCATTAAATAAAAAATGTAAAATTAGTTTCTTAATAATACCATATGCAAAAATACCAAATGATTTAAAGAACTAATCAGTTCATGCTTATAATAATAATGAGAATAACTGTGATTTGGCTGTGTGGCATGAGTAAAAATAATAAAAATTGATTGATTATTTGCATAGATTTGACATGAAGTAATTGTATTCAAGGAATTACAGCACCAACATGAAAGATGCTAGAAAAATTAGGAAAATAAATTCAAATTTGAAAAGTCTAAATACAACATGAGATTAACACGTGGCAGACAAGCATCCACACCTGGCTATAATTGAGTGGAGCAATGGGATTATATTTTGCATTCTCACAACAAATAGTTTTCAGATATTGGACAAAGGGCAGCAGGCAGCTCAGGACAGTGATCCTTAGGAGTCCCAAAACCAAACCAAACCCCAAATGACCACAGGTTTGCTTCATTTTTCTGCCTGGAGAAAGTTCCAGCCTGCAGCTCAAATAAGAGAAGTACAGAGATCAGCAGTCCAATTTGAGTTAAAGAGAATCAGGGCTGCAAAAGAAGTTAGAATTCACAAGACAGAGGAGAATGGAAGTAAAGGAGAGGGAAATGATTGTGCTGAATGAAGAGAGAGAGGAGGGCAGAACTACATAGTGAACAAGCTGCTGAGTGAAAGAGAGAGAGAAAGATCTGGAGAGTTGCAGACAGTTTTAGGCTTAAGTATTGATCCGTGCATGTATGTGAGGAAATTTCAGGGAAAATAACTACAAGAAAAAAGCAGGCAGAAAAATTCCCAATGTACACAGAGGGCTAGGAATAATAGTTCGTCTTCCCACCAGTCAGAGTAGGTGACCTCATAATACCCAGGGCATTGAGGAAATACTCCAAAAGGTATTGCCTCAGTAACAGGGTACAATTGGCCCAAGACTAAAGGAGTAATTGGTCTCATTTCGCATAGCTTAAAAGTTAGTCATGAGAGAATCAGGGCATTTGAAAATAACTTAAATGTCTCAGCTCAAAGCTTGAGAACATGTAAAGGAATAAAAAATTATTCAGACCCCAACAAGGTAAAATCAGAATATCTTGTTTCCACGAAAAAATTGCTAATGATGTACAGAAGCAAGAAAATACAACTCATAATGAACAAGACAATAAAGACTTCAAATACAAGTAGTTTTAATATAGATACTATAATCAGTAAACAAGGCAATTATAATAATTATTATAACTATATTCTTATATTCAAGAATATAGAGAAAAGTATAACATGTAAAGAAAAATGCAGAAAACATTAAGAAAGACCTCGGTCTTATTGTAGACATGAAAAATCCAATATTTGAGATGAAAAACGTACTAAATAGAATCAAGTGCATATTATATACTGCAGAAGAAAAGATTATTGTATTTTAAAGTATAAAAATAGAAAGAGACATTAAATAAAATTTGGTTTAAGCCTGTCACTGTACCTTGAATTTCTATTTAATGAACTACAAATAAACTTAGTGCATAAACAAGCTTAAGCCTAATATAGGAGTATATTATGTTTTCAAAAAGATTGCTGAATCTCAATCACAAGCAGCTAAATTTCAGCCAATTATAGGCAACCAATTGATCAAACCATGTTTGCATGAGGCAGCATCTAGTTATAACAAATTATTTCTGTACATTACTTCCATCTTCTATCTATATTCACTGTCCACTTTCTGAGCAGAGCTCTTTGAAGCTCTTGTTCTAACTGCTCCCTGATTCATTAGTTATTCTTTGCTCAAATACAGTTTTTCTTTTAACACAAAACAAAATGAAATAGAGATAAAAATTTTAGAAAATACTATTGGAGAAACAATGAGATGTGGGCAAACTCAATATGGCCTCATATAAATGATTTGGGGTCCATAAAAGAGATGAGGAAAAAAGGGGTGGAGAAAGAAATATTTTGAAATAATGACTGAAATATTTCCAAATTGTAGGAAACCATAAACCCACAAATCCAAAATGTACAAGTAGCTCCCAAACAAACAAAAAACACTAAGGAAATTATACCAAGAAATATCAAAATAAAAATTGCTGGAAACCAATATTAAGGAGAAAAATCTTAAAAAAAACAACAAAAAAAGACACAATAAACACAGAGGAACAAATGTAACAATTAGAGCTATTTTTGTCAGAATCAAAGCAAATTGAAAGAGAGTTAAGTTCTAAAGTACTGAAGAAAAAAGTGTCAACCTAGAATTATATGCTGAGCAAAAATATACTTCAATAAATAAAATGGAAAAAAGAGTTTTTATGATATATGAAGACTGAAAGAATACACCACCAATAAATTGGCACTAAAGAAACTTTTAAAGAAGTTCTGTCTTGCAGAAGCATGATGATAACAGATGCAAATCTGGGTTTGCACAAAGGAGTGAAGAAAACTGGAAATATTTTCTTTTCTTACTTTAAAAATACCTTTAAAATGTAACTGATTGCTTAAAATAAACATTATAATAATGCATAGTAATTGCAGGTTTTGTGTCAATTTTAGGAGTACAATCTATGAAACTAAAGCACAAAGACCAGAGGAGCTAAGATGGAAATATACTGTTTTAAAGATCTTATATTTGGAGTGACTAAATAGAACTTGAAGGTAGATTGCTATAAGTAATAACACCTGGAACCTTCAAACAAAACACATGAGTGGTAGAGCTGATCATCCCACGATGGAGAGAAAACAGAATCAGGCAAAATATCCACTAATACAAAAGAAAGAAAGTAAAGAGTATGAAACAAAGTGAAAAAGAAAAATTTAAGATGGTAGATTTAAAACTAAAGATATAAATAATTACTTTTCATTTAAATGGTCTATATACCCCAAATAAAAGATCTATCAACTAAGAAAGTAAAATCAAACTGTATACTGCCCACAAAGGGTCATTTCATGTATAAAGACACGAGTAGGTTGGCACAATAAGAAGAAAAATCATCCAGTGATAACACTAATCTATAGAAAGAAGCAGAGGACAAAATAATACTAATGAGGAAACTAAGCAAACACAAAGAACTTATTTTGTCTTGAAGAATTGACATCGTTATCATTAAGCAAAATTCTTCTTTATCCCTAACAACATTATCGCCTTGGAATATACTTATCTGATATTATTTTGTCCTCTGCTTAACTGAAAGACTGCTCAGTGAATGGCCAGAACAACAGTACTTCAGACTCCAGGCTGCCCAGAGTCCCTGTTGCAGTATGATTCTGAGTACAGCAGGTATCTCCTTGGATTTGAGCTCAGTGTCATCCTAAGCCTAGCTCACTGAGACTTTCTCAGCACTTGCTTATTTAAATTGATTTGTGATTTTTCCATCTTGTACTCATTCACATCAAAAGAGGATAATTCCAAAAATTGTTTTATTCCTGAGAGAACAGAAAACAAATTTAAAAAGGTTATTTATTTTTATAAAGAGAGAATCAGTTTCACCTTAATCTATATAGTGACAGTGTGAATCCAGAGAGGGAGGCTTTTCTAGTTTGAAATGTTTTATCTGTAAATGCAATTATATTCTAATAACTAATTTAAACATAACCAGGTTTGATCTTCTTAGATACTGGAGCTATTATTGTATAGTAGATGTTAAATCATTCTTCCTGTGCAGCTATACACTTTGTCTTGGGACTAAATTTTATATATACATCTCCTTATGCATAAATAAATACATTCTGAAGATAAGCCAGAGGCAGAGTTTATCAGAATTGAAGAAGATGGGAAATGAATAAAGTAAAGTTTGGTCTCTCAGTAAAACTTACAGACTAATTTCAAAATATACTAAAAAGCCATAGCAACCAAATCAGTATGACATTGGGGCTAGACATGCTTGAATCTCTGACTCAGGTAGGGCAAAGGCAATATATGTAATTTAAACATTTGTACTCCTGTAATATGCTGAAATAAAAAAATTTGAAAAATGAACATATGATATAAACAGACATTTGTCAGAAGAAAATATGCAAATGCTTAACAAATATCTAAAAACGCTATATAATATTAATCATCAGAGAATTGAAAATTAAAACCACCATGAGATACCATCTTACTTCAGTCAGAATGGCCACTATTGAAAAGTGTAAAAACAATAGATGTCGGTATATGTGTAGTGAAAACGGGACACTTATACACTGTTGGTGATAATATAAATTAGTACAACCTTTATGGAAAATAGTATAGAGATTCCTCAAAGGACTAAATGTAGACATACCATTCAATACAGCTGTTCCACCACTGGGTATCTACCCCACGGGAAAAAAGTCATTACATCAAAAAGTTACATGTACTTGTATGTTTATAATAGCACAAATTGCAATAACAAAGATATAGAATCAACGTAAGTGCCCATCAACTGAGGAATGAATAAGAAAATGTGGTATATATTATACCTTGGAATACAACTCAGCTATTAAAAAAAATCAAATATGTCTTTTGCAGCAACTTAGATGGAACTGTAGGCCATTATCCTAAGTGAAGTAACTCAGGAACAGAAAATAAAATGCCCATGTTCTTACTTATGAGTGGGAGCTAGGCCATGGATAGGCATGGTCATACAGTGTTATATAATGGACTTTGGAGACTGCAAATGTGGGAGGGTGGGAGGGCGGTGAGGAATGAAAAATTACTTATTGGGTACAATGTACACTGTTCCAGTGATGGGTACACTAATAGCCCAGACTTCACTACTATATAGTATATTTATATAATGAAAGTACACTTGTATCCCTTAAATATATTGAAATAAAAAAGAAAGAAATGTACTTTTATAAAAATGCATGTACAGGATAAAAATTTTAAACTCTATAAAATGCTGAGAAATAAAGTCATAAGAAGGAAATACCCTTTCCCTAAAGCATGTACTAATAATTCTATCTTATTTAATTTAGTGCCCAAAAGACCTATTATAGACAGAATAATGGCCCCCTAAAGACACTCATGCCCTAATTGCTGGAACCTGTGAATATGTTAGGCTACATGGAAAGGGGGAATTAGGTTGCAAATACAATTAGGCATGCTAATCAGCCGACCTTGAAATGGTGAGATTATGCTTCATTATCTGGCTGGTATCCATGTAATCACAAGGGTCCTTATAAATGGAAGAGGAGACAGAAGAGAGAAAGAATCAGAGAGATGGTAGCAAAGAGAAGGATTTGATCTACTGTTGATGCCTTGAAGGTGGAAGAAGAAGGTTCACAAATCCAGAAATACCAGTGTCCTCTAAAAGCTGGAAAAAGCAAGGAAAATGATATTATCTTAGAGACTACAATAGGAATCCAGAGCTGCTGGCAGTTTTATTTTAGCCAAATCAGACCCATTTTGGAATTGTCACTTTCAAAACTATATATTAATAAATTTGTGTTGTTTTAAGCCACTAATTTTCTTTTGGTAATTTGTTACAATGGCAATAAGAAACTGATCCAGACATATTGTATGTTAATAAAAACTATGGTATTGGAATAAAAACAGAGATAGACCACTGAAACAGAATAGAGAACCCAGATATAAATCCACACATTTACAGTTAACACATCTTCAATAAATGTTCCAAGAAAAATACAACTGGGAAAGGGCAGTCTCTGGAATAAATGGAGCTGGAAAAACTGGATAACCATAAACAAAATAATGAAACTAGACTTCTTTCTCTTACCATATACCAATTTAAAAATTAAATCGAAATGGATGAAAGGCTTAAGTCGAAGACCTGAAATTATGAAACTACTAGAAGAAAATTTGGGGAAATAATCCAGGACATTGGTATGGGCAAAATTTTTCTATGTAAGACCTCACAAGCACAGGCAAGCAAAGCAAAAAATGTACAAATTGGATTATATCAAGCTGAAAAGCATTTGAACATCAAAGGAAACAACCAACAAAGTAAAAAGACAACCCACAGAAAGGAAAGAAATATTTGCAAACTATCTGACAAAAGATTAATAACTGGAACATATAAATAGCCTGAACAACTCAAAAGGAAAAATGCACATAATTTTATTAAAAAACGAATGATAGATCTGAATAGACATTTCTCAAAAGAAGTCACACAAATGACCAACAGGTATATGAAAAAATGCTCAACACTGCTAATAATCAGAGAAATGCAAATCTAAACCACAATGAGATACCATCTCATCCCAATTAAAATAGCTTTTATCAAAAAGAAAGGGAATAACATGTGATGTCCAGGGTGTGGAGAAAGAGGAATGTTATTAATCTTTTGTCAGATGGATAGTTTGCAAATATTTCCACTGTTGATGGAAATGTAACTTGGTACAGCTACTTTGAAAAACAAGATGGAGGCCCTCAAAAAAGTAAAAATAGACCTACCACATGATTCAGCAAATCTGCTAATGGAAACATATCCTAAAGGAAGAAAGTCAGTATATTGAAGGCCCATATGCACTTCCATATTTTTTGCAGCACTATATATAATAGCCAAAATATGGAATCAACCTAAGTGCCCATTAATAAATGAATGAATAAAAAAGTTTATTATATGTGCACAATAGAATATTATTCAGCCATAAAAATGAATTAAATCTGGTCAATTACAGCAACATAGCTAGAATTGGAGGTATTAATAATTATTTCAAGTTAAATAGGGTAAGCACCGAAAGACAAATATTGGACGTTCTCACTCATATGTGGGAGCTAAAAAAGTGGATCTCATGAAGACCGAGAGTAGATTAGTGAGTTCCAGATATTGAGAAGGGAAAGACATAGGGGGATGAAAAGAGGTTGATTACTGTGTACAAATATAAATTTAGATAGAAAAAATAAGACCTGGTGTTAAATAGATTAGTAGAATGATTATAAATAATATTAATCTATTTTACATTTCAAAATAACTTCAAAATAACTTGAATAAATCTAATGTTCCTAATATAAAGAATAGACAAGTATTTAAGGTTCTAGCTATCCCAATTACCCTAGTCTAATTATATGTGCATATAAAATTATCAGAAGTACCCCTAAAATAGCTATATCTATTATGTGCCAACTTGAAAAAATAAATAAAAATCAAATTTAAACAATTAAGGCTCTGACTGATTTTATCTTATTCCTGCCATAATTTATTTACTTTTGTCAAGCAGTTTTTCTTGACGCAGAACTAAGTCAAAACAGCTTCTTTCCTTTTGAAAGCTGTTTCTTTACTTTTCCCCTTTACTTCTAGGGTATAAAATTTAATGCTTTTTGTAGAGCCCTGGCTGTTTGTCAGGCTCTCTCATCCTTGGTGTGCTGTGAATTTCATTTATTTTTCCCTTTCAGCTTTCGTAACTCTGATTGCCTCTAAGCTTTTACCCCAACACTTGTATTTCAGAATTCATAATTTCCTCAAAAAGAAAAGCAGATCCAATTATTAGGCTTAGTTCTCTTGGTTCACCTCTTCATTTTATTCTATGAAAGCTCACTGCCTTGATAGCTCTCCAATGCCTTCAGACAGATATTTTTTTTCTGTTCTCCCCACTCTCCCAAGGTTTTCTAGTTTTTCTCAGCAAGAGAATTAGATTCAAGCAACATAAGCAGTCATTGCCTGAAAGAAATCAATACTTTGATTTACCAAAAGCAGCAACACATGTTTATGGTAGAGATTTTAGAAACCATAAAATCTCTAGTAAAGTAAAAGTAAATAACAAAATTAAAAGCATGTAAAATTAAATTACACAGATCTAATAATTATGAAACTATGCCAGCTTAGTTATCATGTAGTAAACTATTTTGATATTTCTTCTATATATTTTTTCCATTTAATACCTTATACTATCAAAAGGCAAAATTAGTAAGAAGTCCAGCATCAGTGTCTTGAGCTTTCTCTTCCCTATTTTTAAGAGTCCTGATGTAATAATAAATTACACCTACCTAATCTAAGCATTTCAATGCTGCTTCCGAAATCAGGCAAAGAAAAACTAAAAGGGTTTTGATAGTTCACATATAAAAAAATTACATCTCTACTGCTATTGATTCAGGAGTTGTCCCACACAGTATCTATGTTGAAAGAATATCCCATACAACCAGATGTGTCTTTGTTCCCCTCTACGATTTTCCTTTTGACCTAGAGTTTGCCTTTGAAAGCTTCATTTTAACTGCAATGACAGAGAGTTGCCTGCTATGCTGGACCACTCCTCTGCATCTGGAGAGGCTGCCAGATTTAATCACCTGCTCTGATCAGCCAGTTTCTCATGCACCATCTAGATTTTCTTGTTGGCTTTAGATCAATAGTACAGATTCTGCTTTTCCACAGCTTCAGGGCCTTTGGTATCTTTTTTTGTTTTTGTTTGTTTGCTTCGGCAATAGATCTCAGCTTCCAAAAAAGGGACAGAACAGCCTGAATATTTTTTCTTACAGGGGCTTATTACCGTATTTTTTCCTTTTTTGTTGTTGTATGCATTTTCAAATTTTTGCAAATTTGCAAATTTGCCAGTCTTTTCTCCAGCCACCATCCCTGCCCAATCAGTCTATGAGAGATAATGTAAAATCAAATGACTTAAATTTCACCAGGTAAATGCTGTGACATATGGTTCAGATTGGAGAATATACTAGGCAGAGGCTAATATCTTATCTTTTAGTTGCTAGTCTGCTGGAGAAAAGTTATGGAGATGTGATTCTTCTGCATCAACACTTTATTGCATATTTCTGAGTTTCTTGGTGTGTCAAGAAGCAGTTTAGGTGAAGTGGGTCATATAGCATTTTCCAGTGTACATTCTCCAATTCTGTGGGTATTTTCAGACTTATTAAATGAAAATTTCAAGGGGAATCAAATCACACATCAATGGATATCAAGAAGCAGTCTCAGTGACAGCAGTGAGTGGTAGGTATATGGTTTTGTTCACATGAGTTCCAGCAGAGGTTTCAGAGTTGGGAGCACCAATGTCAATTTGTAGAAAAATTACTGGAGAGACAGACTAGAAACTTCTCCTTCAGTCCATTCAACATATCTGTTGAATAAACTTTTTATTTTATTAAAATACTCATAATATTTTATGTTTGTCTACACTGTCATAGCTTCATCAGTATTTAATACTGAAGTTGCTTCAGAATAGATAAATGCTGGGAATCTGAGTTAAATGATCTACTATCTAGTGGATTGAAGGTGGGAATAATCAGATTGCCAACGAAACCCTAGTATAGTGTGCCATTCTATGACAATGTAGTCACTTAATGAGAATGAGTGCTTATGCATTTCTTGAATGAGGTACCTATAAAATACAAGACAGTGTCAATGGTTGAATAAACTATTAAGGAGGAACGAGGAAATCAAGGGATGTTATGATAGATTGACTAATTCTGACTGTTCCTGAGCGTGTGAAAACATTTTTTCAAATTATCTATTTGCATGGAAGGACAAAATAAGCTTCAAAAGGCAGAATAAAAACTTCATTTAGTTTTGATTGTGATATCAGCAAAAAATGCATTTTTGATACATTCGTTTTAAGTTGAGCTGAGATGAAAAAGGAGAAATAGCTGATGTATAATGAGAAAATCATTCCATATATAAGAACATCCAAACATTAAGAGATCAGCTTGACTCATAGGATTGTGAGGTTAGATTTAAATGGGATTAAATTACATAAAACACAGCATGTTTTCAAAAATATTTCTTTAATTTTTCTTTTTCCTTTTTTTAGATTAAATTACCTTATATGAATTCATTCAGATAGATTACTTCTGATAATTATTAGAAATATTTATAAATATTTTCCTATATTTCTGAAAATTGTCTGATTATATGATCGCTCTTGTTTTCATAATTACTCATAGGTTAGAGAAGCAAAATATAATTAAATAATTGTTTTGATAAAATTCTTCCCAGGAAGATGATATTGCCCACTGCAATGGCGATGAAAAGCAAAAGTGAGAGCATTGTGAAAGGTATATCATGTTAGAGTTAGCACTAGTTATAGAAAAAAATCCTATATAAAGAGAAAATAAAATTTTCAAAATTTCAGAGAAAATATAAATATAAATATTATTCCATGGTTCTAAAATTGATACCTTCAGAGAGATATAAGGTGTATTCAAAGCAAAGCTCAGAATATCAGTTTTGTTAAGACAATGAGTACCAATCACAGTTTTCAACATGTGTGTTTGGAATAAAAAATAATTTTATTAATTAATACCATTACCACTACTCTCATTAATACCACCAGAGTGTGAGAAGAAACATATAAAGAAGATATAAAGAAGTCAATGTTACTTCCCAAGTAGCTCCATTAAATAATCAGTCTTTTACAAACATTTATGGAGGTAGAAGAAAAGAAATTAATGATTTAGTGTTTCAAATATGCAATCTGTCACATAAATGCATCTCAGAAACTTATAACCAAGAATGTGATATTTGTTAAAGTTATGACAATAAAGATTATTCTTGCAATGATAGTGAAAAGGGAAGGGATTGAGGGAGTAAAGAACAAAGTTAGATTCAATTCAATGCCAAAGATAATGTACTTAATAGTATAAATGATAGGGATACATTATTGAGTAGATAATAATAATACATTACCAACTGAATTAAGACAGTATTTTCAAATAGTTTATATTATAGTGTGATCAATGTATTGAGTTTCGAAAAGGTCAAGGCATAACTGCTCGTGTTGTAGTTAAGATGTGAGGAGAGTTGAAGGGAGATGATTTTTCATGTGAGATTTTAAGTAAAAGTTTGAGACATCCAAGAACAAAAGAAAACACAATCTGTTTAAAAAATAATTGGGCACAAGTTTGAATTTTCCTGCAGAAATTTTATATAAAGTCAAGCCAAAGAAAAAGTACCTGTGCAGATGCTGGTAAATGGTAGTGGAAAAACAGAAGTTTTCCATTATAGTTAGAGTTACAAAATTTCCATTTCACCTAAGGCACACAGTAATGAATTATGTTTCAAAAAGTAGAGAATATTTTCAGAAAAGCAAACCTTCAAAGAACAGGTAACTTGAAAGATGTGATCAACTATAAAAAGGTCATCAAAGAGAGGAACAACATGAATCTTACCAACAGAGCATATTCTAAGAACAGGGGATTTTTTTTTTTCTCTTAGAGTAGATGTTCTCAGAAAGATTTATACTTTGACCGTCAAAACTAAATTAGCGAAGTTAGCAACTGTCTGTCTACCAATAAGCAAGGGTCATTGCAAAGAAATAGAGGCAAAAATAACCTTAAGTTTCTGTGGAACATATTTAACATATTTAATTTATATGTGTAAGAAAGAATATTAGAAATCTAAGTGTGCAGATAAAAATAAATGTAGTTTAAACATAAACCAGGCCATCATAGAATAAAGAAACTATCTTAATAATCTCAATGCACACACATGGAGTATTTGTTTTTATATCAAAGATAAGTGTTGTGCTAAAAATAAGATCAATACGCTTAATATATTTCTTCATAAGAGTGCATGGACTTATAGGATTATTTGATTCATTTTATCATAGGCATTTCATCCATAAAATATATTCTTTGTGGCTCTATTGTAGGAGTCACATGATAGTGATGACAGGACATACGGGCTACATATTTTTGTATTTCAAATCTCATCCTTCATGTTTTACATATTTCTTTAAGGTATTAAACTGCAACTAGTTCATATGTTTGAATCAGACCTGGAAATAATGTTGTTGTTAAATTATTATTTTTAAATTTATTATTAAATAATGTTATGAAAATTAAATGAATTAAAGCAATTGTTTTATTGACAGTAGCTGAATTTAAATTTTTCACACTTATATCAGTTTGCAAAATGCCTAAATAATGTTTTCTTTGACATACATTTGTTTAAAAAGCTGACTTTATTAAATTTATAGTAAATATATATTTTTTTGGTTTCTTTTTTTATTTCAGAATATTATGGAGGTACAAAAATTTGGGTTACATAAATCGCTTATGTATTATTTGAATCAAAGTTATATGTGTGCCCATCCCAAGATAGCATGCATTGTAGGTGTGAATTTACCCATCCCCTCCTCTACCTGCCCTTCTGCTTGATTTCCAATGAATGTCATTTCCATATGTGCACATAAGTGTTGATCGATTAGGTCCAATTTAATGGTGAGTACGTGTGGTGTTTGTTTTTCCGTTGTTGTGATACTTCACCTAGAATAATGGTCTCCAGTTCCATCCAGATTAATACAAGAGGTATTAGTTCGCCATTTTTCTGACTGAGTAGTACTCCATGGTGTATATATATATATAGTTTTATTAATCCTCTCATGTTTTGATAGATAATTTCAATTTAATAGTATGTTAATTTAAAATAGAGAGGTAACATGTACATTTTAAATGAAATAAAATTCAAACATATTTTGAATTTTCTGTACTACTACTACAATACATATGATATATTAATAAATTATAGTCAAAGACAGACAAAATTCATGTAGTATAACAGAGATATTATACTAGCACAGAAAATGTACAAAAAGTTTATGTACATTTTTAGGTTATTCTACCTTAGAAATATAGTGAAGCATATTTGCTACATATTTTGGCATTTTTAGTTGGTATTTATTGAATATGTCCATAACTATTTCAAAGATGTATTTGAAAATGTAAGGAGTATTTAGAGTTAAACTGATTTTAAAAAATAATGTAGCAAAAAAGAAAATTTTTAAAATAATTTATTTTAGTCAAAACCATGAAGAGAAAGGCAGTCTTATTCTTACATCACTGACATAGTAACTAAGCTATCATTTATTTGACATCACTTCTAGATTTTTCTGTACAATGAAGCTATGATCTGTATCTACATGATGGAAGACAGTGTTTCAGACTATCACATCCATATGTGTAAATAATCACATTAAATGTATAAACAACCAAATTAAAAGGCATAAATTGCTAAAAAGGGAAAATCCCACTCCAAGATACTCATAGGAAATCTAATCTAAATATGAAATTTTAAATACATTAAAGTATAAAGGATGAAAAAACATACATCATATTAGTGCTGGCAAGAAGAAAGCTGAATTAGCTGAATTAATATCATACAAAACCCTAAAACCAGACCAAACAAAACAAAAAAAGAGAAAACTGTAGTCCAATATCCCTGGTAAGCATAGATGCAAAAATATTTAATAAAATATTAGAAAACCAAATTCAATGGCACATTAAAAAGATCATTCATTACAATCAAGCAGGATTTATCCCTGGGATGCAAGGATTGTTCAACAAACTCAAATTAATAAACATGTTACATCACTTTAACACAATGAAGAACAAAAACTGTATGATAATTTCAATAGCTATGCAAAAATGATTTGTCAAAAGTTAGCACTCCTTCATAATAAAAACCCTGAACAAATGAGGTATAGAAGAAATGTAGCTGAACATGATAAAGGTTTATTATGACAGACCCACTGGTAACATCATAATGAAGAGGGCTCAGACTCTGTGAACTGTACTTCTGCTTGGCCTAGTAGCTTTCTGTTAGGTTCTTCAAATATGGGGTAACAGAAGGAGATTGGAAGACAGAAGGGGTAAAATAGGATTTACCTTTTTCTGTTAGGTTATTGACAGTAGCGCTTGGTTCCAATATTGATTGTTTTCCACCTCCAGTTGTTTACTAGAACTTGTAGAACTACCCGCATCCAACTCCTTCAGAGGCAGCAGAGCCAACCATGCTGCATTTGTTACTCGGAGGCCTGTGTCCAACTCCAGAGAACCTCTCCTCTAAACTCTTAAATTTTAATAATCCCAAACTTTTCCCTTTGCTCTCCAAACTATAGGTGAAATCTGCTCTTTGCAGTTAGCATTTCAGTGTCATCTCAGTATTCTTGGTTGTCTCTCCCTACTTTCAACACATTTTTTCTAAATCATTGCATTGCATTTTTTTTTCTGTTAAAATAATTTGTATGGTTTCCTTTCCATTCTCCAGATCTTGACTGATACAACTTTTATTAAAAGTCATCATGAAAATTTACTCTCAAAACTAATTATATTACTTAACTATTATGGCATAAATCCTTAGAATTAGCTAACTTCTAGTCTAAAATAAAATGCTATCTGATGTTTCTGTAAATCATTTTAAATTCCCTGCCTTCTGAAAAAAATAGTTTTTATAGGTATATTTTATTGTTTTCTTTAGAATTCCTTACATTTTCAATATTTTAATAAGAGGTATATGTTAGAGAATAAATTATTTAAAAATGTTACTTGAAACTAGGACGTATGTTTCCCTCTTTTACTTAAATATCAAAGGAAAAGACATAGATGTTTCTTTTATAGCTTCTGCAACAATAAGTATGATCATACTTTGTAAAATATACTATTTCTCTCAACAGTAGTCAGCTGGAAACTATATGCTGGATATCTACTTGACTCTCTCTGAGCCATTTGCCAGAATTTGATGCAAGAAAAATCTCACCATAAGAATCAGAGGGATTGTGAGGAAATAGACCAAAGGCTCTAGAACTTGATAGCAACACTTTCATGGTCATGTTAAACTCAAAGTGACAGCATATTTATTTAAGGATTATAATAGTTGAACACTGAAAAGATATTCCAAGTCAAAGTTAATTGAGCTAGCATATGAATAGATTGTATATGTTTTGTTATTTGGGAATATTTGTGGTTACATATACCCAATAAACTATTATGTACAAAGTTTAAAACAAAACAAAATGGGTGAATTAGCTATGTAGAAAACGATTAGGCTGACACATAGAAGGAGCTTAAATATGGCTCAAACGAATGATGTTTTTAAGCAACTTTGAGGGTATAAAATATTCTTCTTTAAAGTTTGTTTGTCATTATCTAAATTTGGATTTGGGGAAGGAAAAGGTGTTGTAGCTTATTTCAGTCTACATATGGCAATTTTCCGCTACAGATGGTTTACTTAGTAAAAGAAGACCCAAGGTCATTTTATTGCTTATCAGTCTTATAGCAAGTGTATTTTGGTTCAATATGTGTCACGAATCAAAAATAATGTTATGCTGGTCAAAGTGACCCAGACAAAAGAATGTATTTCTTTTTAATTTACTAAACCAATATCTCCAATGATAAAAAAAAATAGTTGAACTAAACAAACTTAGATCATTTCTCTTTTGATTCTTCAAAGCAGATATGGAAAGGAGAGAAACTACCCCTTTAACTCAGGTTCTCATGGAAGACTTATGGACATTAGTTAAAACATCTGTGTGATTTAGAGAATAGAGATTATGGAATTTGAGCAGGATGAGCAGTTACTGCAATCTCTGAGCCTAGTCTCAGAATGGTACTGCTGCACTGGCCTTAAATATACTCTATTAATCTGATATTCTGAGACCTAACCTTGCTCTTATAGCTCTCCCAGGATGGAAAAGTTGGAGCAATGTGCAACCATGGTCCAGGAGAAGAGTTAAACCATCAGCGTTCCATTCTGAGGGTTTACATGCTCAGAATCTTTTATCCATATGGCAAATGAGGAGAATGTTGCCTTGGAAGTGGGTCAGGGTCCTTACTTATTTTCCACATGCCTTGTGTTAGATGCTGCTTGGCCTATTTTTCCACAGAATTGCAAAAGCCTGCCTATAAATTATTTAAATTAAAACAAGTAAATCATTTTGAGTACCTGAGGATTCCCACGTCTGAATTTTATTTGTAAGTTTGGAATAAACACATGAAATTAAAGTCCATTTAATGTTGTACTTAAAAGTGCATTTCTGAGATTTAATGTTATTTTTGAAATATTCTCTGAGCTTTGTTGAAATCTTCTCTTGGAAATAATACCCTAAATTACTCCTACAGTATTTTCTTAATATCTCCCAGTTAGTTCTTCAATGGCAATTCTAAAATAATCCTATCTTTAATAAGTGTTTGTTGAATTTCTACCATAGGAGAAATACATCTTTACTTCTGAGAATTCAGAGAGAATTGTATTGTGTTTTCATTATATATGTGTAGTTTCAATTTGACTAATGTTACATATCTACTGATTGTTGAACTGAGAATTAAATATAAGTATTTCTGACACAAGAAAGGCATAGATGTGATTGTGTACTTTAACTTCCAGCCAAATCCCCATCTAGAGAGGATTAATGTCACATGTGGGAGTGATTTTACAAGGAAGAAAAAAATATGCAAAACAAAACAAATAAAATAAAACTAACTAAAATGCAAACACAATTAGACAAATGATACACAAAATTTTTAGTAAAAGTATTCTAATTTTTTTCTGATATTTTTATATGCATATTAGATTTCCTTTAAAAATATATTTAATTTTGCAAGTCATAATTTAATATATTAATAGAGACATTTTTATATTTGATAGGGATAAGATAAGATAATAACCAAAAGTGGAATTAAAACATATATAATATCAAGGCAAATGAGAGAGAAAACAAATAGAGAACTCTAAGGTCACTTAATTAAACATGATAAAATTAAAACAAAGAAGAAAAACAAAAAAAAACAACAAAAATAAATAGTTTGGGTAGTGCTTTTTGTCTCTTGCTTTGTTTTCTGCTACTGAATTTTAATGGGCAATGTTACTTCTTATTGAAAAACCACTATAGTAATACTTATTCCTGTGCTTTGACCTACAAATATGTGTGAGTCTCATATGGAATAGAAATTGACATTATTGTGGAATATCATGGGCTATCCATATTAGATTATCTGAGATTCAGCAGTTTTTCACTGAAAACCGCTTATAAACAAACTAAGATTAAACACATTTTTAGGGTGGTTAAAGCCAGTATTATCTAGTGACTGATAATGCAAGATCCAGAACTAGTCAGCTAAGAGTGAAATTCTGATTTAATGACTTACTAGCTGTGTGATATTAGATGTTGTCTGGTCTGTCTGTACCTCTATTTCTGCACATGTGTAACACGGATAATATCTGTATGTTTCTCATGGAGTAAATAGGATAAATAGTTATTGCCAAATGAGTAGATTTTAGCTACTCCTGCCACAGGTAGATAAAAATGGCAACTATATGTTATGATGAAAATGTTATGTTATGTTATGTTAATTTGTTCCACTGCAGTAAATATTACATATAAATATATATCTTATAACATCATGTTGTATACCTTAAATGTACAAAAAATTATTTTTTAAAACAATGTTTTAAAAACAATATTTTTAAACAATGTCTGCTATGTAGTAAGTGCTTCTGCAACAGCTCCCTACATTTATTTGCCCAGTGTTTCACCTCAAACGTGCATCCAAGGCCCACATTTCCCTAGTGATAATCAGCTGATAAACACATTATTTTTGAAAGTCTACTCATTTTTATAATTGATAAATAAAATTATATGTATTTATTGTGTACAGCATGATGTTTTGATATATGTATACATGTGGAATGACTAAATCTAGTTAATTAGCATATGCATTATTTCACATAATTATCATTTTTGTGGTGAGAACACTTTATATCCACTCTTAAGATTTTTTAAAAATACGATCTATTGTTAACTATAGCCACCATTTTGAACGATAGATATTTTGAACATATTCCTTTTAGCTAATTGACATTTGGTGTCCTTTGACCAATGTCTCACCAAACTCCTTCCCTAACCACCCCAGGACCTGGTGACCTACATCCCACCCTCTACTTCTGTGGACTAACTTTTTAAAAATTCCACATATAGCTGAAATGCAGCATTTGTCTTTCTGTGCCTGAAAGGCAGGTTCCATCTATGTTGCTGCAAATGACAGAATTTCCCTCTTTTTTTATGGCTGAAAGTATTCCATTGTGTATATATAACACATTTTCTTGACACACACAAATTATTGGCTTTTATCCTATCCTCGTTTTATTTTCACTACTGCTTCACTTCTACTTGCTGGAGTTACCTTCCAAGAAAACTAGCTGCTCACATATTCTTGATTTAGAAAAGTTTTATGTTTTCTTCTGTCAATGTTTACTATAAGAATATGTTCACAATTGATTAGTTGGAGATAAGATATCCTTTAAGGTTTTTAGTTAGGAAACAGACCTGATTGAAAAAAACAGTTAATTTTGGTAGATTGATTAATTTCTAGTTCATAATGTGACTGAGAATCATTATCATTTAAAGTTTGAATATGATGAGGCCCAGAGAAGTCAAGGGACTAGCTCAGCTACAAGGTGCTTTTTTCATTTCGAGGTAGAAACTCATATTGACACCTAACCTCTGAAAAAGGAATGGTGGGGAAGATCCATAGACATTAATTCAAGACAACAAACACAGAAATATAATTTTATAAAGAAAACTTACACTTCATAAGTCATCAAGGTTTTTGTTTGTTTGTTTTTTAACACCAGTGAACATAAACTCTTGACCAAAATAATCACATTCTTTTTAAAAATTTAGATTTTGAAACCATGGAAAAAGACTTTTTTTTTCAATGTTATGGTATTAATAAATGCAGCTATATAATGATGGTTATTTTAATATCTACAGTAAATCAGAAGACATTCACCTTTTTGCAGTCTATTGGCTAAGACTACAAATAGACAAGACAAATTGTCTGTTGATTCAGGACAAATTAAAAGTGATGCTTTAGAGGTTACTATGTGACAGACACTGCCCAAAGCATTTTGTATTCTTACAGTCTCTGAGATAGATATGATTATTGTTTACACATTACATGCTCAGAGAAGACATACCAGCATGCCAGTGGCCAGGGGTCAGAATTACTTACTAGGTTTTTTTTCCCCTGATTTTAGGGAACATATTATTCTAAATATGAACATCTATGGACTCCCAGCAAATAGTTATTACAAATCTTCATAGTTTTGCTTTTTCCAGAATGTCACATAGTTGAAATTAGACAGTACATAGACTTTTTAGATTGGCTACTTTACTCCATAATATGCATGTAAGTCTATTTCATGTGCATACATAGCTTAATAGCTCATTTCTTTTTATGACTAAAAAATATTCTATTGTCTAGATTTGCCAGAGTTTATCCATTTACACATTGAAGGAATCTTGGTTTCTTCCATGTTGTGACAATTATGGAAAAAGCTGCTATATACATCTGTGTGCAGGTTTTTGTGTGGATATAAGTTTTCACCTTTTTTGAGTAAATAAAAGGTACATCATTGCTAGACCATGTGGTAAAAGAATGTTTGGTTTTATAATGAACCTCCAAAATGTCTTTCAATGCAGTTGTGACATTTTACATTACTGCCAGTAATGAATGAGAGTTTGTTCCTCTTGCCCCACAACTCACTGGCGTTTGGTGGTGTCATTGCTCTGGATTTTGGCCATTCTAATATGGCTGGTAGTGGTATCTCATTGTTATTTTAATTTGCATTCCCCTGCTGACTGGTGATATGAAGCACCATTTCACATGCTTATTCAGCATCTGTAAATCGTCTTTGGTGGGGTGTCTGTTGAGGTCTTTGGCTCATTTTTTAATTAGGTTGTTATTTTTATAAAATAATGTTGAGTTTTAAGAGTTCTTTATGTATTTTGGATAACAGTCCTTTATCAGATATATCTTCTGCAAATATTTTCTTCAAGAATATGACTTACCTTTTCATTCTCTTGACATTGTCTTTCACACAGCAGAAATTTTTAATCTTAATGAAATCCAGTATATCCCTCCTTTCTTTCATAGATTATGCTTTTGATGTTGTCTCTAAAAAGTCATCAACCAACCCCACATCATCTAGATTTTCTACCAGGTTATCTTCTAGAAGTTTTATAATTTTGCATTTTACATTTTTGTTTATGATACATTTTAGTTATTTCTTGTAAAGAGTGTAAGTTTTGTGTCTAGATTCTTTTTTTTGTTTGTTTGTTTCAGCCTGGGTGTCAGGTTGATCTCGTTTTTTTTTTGTTTTTTTTTTGCTGCATTGCACAAATGTTAAGTTGTTTTATTTTCTTCATTTAGTTCAAAGTATTTTTCAAGGTTTTCTTGAGCTATCTTCTTGGACTCATGTTACTTAAATGTGTTTTGTTTACAAAGTATTAGGAGATTTTCCAGCTATCTCTGCATTATAAATTTCTAGTTTAATCCCATTGTTCTCTGAGAGTAGACATTATATCATTCTTATTTTTAAAAATTTATTCCTGAAAAATTTAAAAATTATGGCCCTGAAATGTGATCTATCTTGGAGAATGTTCCATTTGAGCTTGAGGGTACATATTCTGCAGTTGTATAAAGTAGTTTATAGATACCCATTATGTCTAGTGGATTGATGGTGCTGTTGAGTTTAGCTATGTTTTTACTGATTTCTGCCTGCTGTGTCTATTCATTTCTGACAGATGAGTGCCGACTTCTTCAATTGTTAGTGTATTTATCTATTCCTCCTTGCTGTTGTATCAGTTATTGCCTCATATATTTTGATGCTCTATTGTTAGGACTGTTATGTCTTCTTGGACAATTGACCCTTTTATCATTATATAATGGTCCTCTCTATCCCTGATAACTTTCCTTTCTCTGAGTCTTCTCTGCCTGAAGTTAACATAGCTACTCTTGTGTTCATTTAATTAGTGTTCATATATCTTTCTTCATCCTTTTCTATTAATTCATATCTGCCTTTATATTTAAAATGGGTTTTTTGAAGACAACATATAATTGGTTTTTAATCTACTCTGACAAGCTCTGTCTTTTAATCAATAGACTATTGATGTTTACAGTGATTATTGATATGCTTGGGTTAATACCTATCATATTTGTTGCTGTGTTCTATTAATATTTGTTGCTCTTGTTCTTTGTTACAATTTTTGTCTTAGACTCTTATTCTTTTTTTGTGTGTGTGGTTTTAATTGAGCATGTCACATGATTTCATTTGCTCTTCTTTCTTAGAATATCATTTAGACTTATTTATTTTACATTTTGTTAGTAATTGGCCCTAAATTTTGCAAGACACATTTACAAATAATTGAAGTCTATTTTCAAATAATACTATACTGCTTCAAGGGTCATGTGATTATCTTATGAAATAAAATAATTTTAATTCCTTCCTATCATCTCCTCTATAACTGCTACCATTAATTTCATTAATTTCACCTGTACATAAGCATACATATATGTATATATACACACACACACCCACATATATACATATACATAATTTAATATATTGTTGTCATTATTATTTTGGACAAAGTGTTAGCTGTTACATTAAGAAGAAAAGTGAAAATTTTTTTTTCCTTAACCTTCACTTATTTCTTCTCTGATGTTCTTCTTTCTTTCAGTAGATTCAAATTTCTGATCTATACCATTTATTGTTTCCTTTCTCTCTAAAGAACTTTCTTTAACATTTTTTGGAAGGCTGATCTACTGATAAAAAATTCCCTCCATGCTGTTTGTCAGACAGAGTCTTTATTTATTTATTTATTTAAATCAATTTTGAAGGTTAATTTCACAGGTTACAGAATTCCAGGTGGTTTTCTTTTTTTTTGTCAACAATTGAAGTGTTTCCCTCTATTCTCTTCTTGCTTGCATGGTTTGTGAGATGTACTTGGACGTAATTCTTATTTTCGCTCTTTTAAATGTAAGGTTTTTGTTTTTTCCCCTGCTATGACTTCTTTCGATATTTTTTCTTTATCTTTCATTTTTTGAAGTTTGAATATAATATCCCTAGGTGTAGTTTTTTTGTTTTGTTTTGTTTTATATTCATCCTGCTTTGTGTTCTCTGAGATTCCTGGATCAGTGGTTTGGTGTCTGAACATTAATTTGAGTAAATTCTCACTCATTATTACTTCAAATATTCATTTTGTTGTTTTTTTCTCCTCTCTTTTCTTTCTGGTATTTTAATTACTTAAATATTAAATTTTTTATTGTTATCTCATAGCTCTTGGATATTCTGCGGTTTTTTTGTTTGTTTCTAGTGTTTTTTCTCTTTGCTTTTCAGTTTGAGCAGTTTCTATTGGTGTAGCCTCAACCTCAGAGATTCTTTCCTGAGCTGTGTTCAG
>VBSM01002121.1:21087361-21119384 GCA_008086735.1 Cheirogaleus medius
TTAATCATAGTTGTTATTAATAAAAAGAATCTATTAATTCCAACATCCCTGCTATATCTTAGTCTAGTTCTAATGCTTTCTCTGTGGCTTCCAACTGTGCTTTTTGCCTTTTAGTATGCCCTGTGATTGTTTTCTTGCTAGGAAGACATTATGCATTGAGTAAAAAGAACTGTTATAAATAGACCTTTAGTAATATAGTGGTAATGTGTGGAACAAAGAGGAGCATTCTCTAGTCCTTTGATTAGGTCTTATTCTCTTCAGTGAACTTTTGATTCTGAACTGTGAAGTTCACCACGGTTTCTCAGATCCTCCCACCCACTAAAGTGGGACAGGATAAGTACAGTTGACTGGTGTTGGGTACTTTCTTCTTTCATATGAAAGGCTAAAGCTAGCTACAATTGGGTCTTTCCCTTCCCCAAAGTCACTTTGGCTCTAATAAATCCTCATCAAGTTAGACTCTGGTTAAATGGTTCCTCCTAAGATCAGACCTTGTTAAGAAGAACAGAAACCTGTGGCATACTCCCCTAAATATTTCCCCTCCCTCTGCCAGAAGCATTAGGGTATTTTTTTTCCAATGTTCACTATGAGAAACAGGTAGAGCTCCTGGAGAAAAACTCTGAAAAGTTTGGTTATGCCCTCATGAATGGGTTCCCTTGAAGATTTTATCTCTTAGACTTGTCCATACTGAGCCTCTAGTAATTTGTCAGTTGCAGTTTTCCTACCCTGGAACTGGCTCCCAAGGAGGTTTCTGCTGGTCAGTTCTGTTCCAGTGGGTTGTGATTCTCTGTATTCGACTGTTTGTGTCTCCAATTCTGGGGGCAGATGTTTCTCCTGTGACCTTCTTTTTCTAAGGTATCTAAGAGAAGTCATTGACTTCTTTTGTTTGTTCAGCTTTTTACTTGTTTTCAAGACCCATTGGCAAATTCAAACCTGCATGTATATTGGACTGGAAACTGGAAGTCTATGCATTTATTTTTAATAGGATATGCTTTTGAATAACATTTGACTGGATGTAGCAATTTTTTGTTTGTTTTGTCCTAATTTTTACATAGATATATAAAAATAGGATTTTAACTAGATGACATATATTTCTAAATTACAGTAGAGAATATTAATATATTATCAGTTAAGTTTTTCTATTTAAATGATAATATTATTTCTTTGAACTTTGCATTCTTAAGTCATAATCTGGTTTTGTATCCTTGTTTAATTCATGATTATTACATTTATAAAATACCTTGATTGCTATTGATAGTTTTGTAATTCTCATGATTTTAGAATAAGTAATTTCAGACATTGAATATAATTTAGGAAAAATGTTCAGGGAAAACTCAGATGTCACATAGTTCTAATTTGTTTTCACGTTTCTTTTTGGGGAATGCATTTCTCTGAGAATATCTTGGTAATTGTTAATGTCATGTTCGATTTCCTTTTTGAGCTTAAAGATAAACAATGATTTACTAGGGGTATGTCTTTCAGGCCTAAGAAAATGAATATACTGGAACATGTTGACACAAAAGATGAATTCTCTTCTGCCGGCACTTGTGTCCGGTCTCTAATCTTGCTTTATAATTAATTAGCTGTCAGATCTGCTAAACTTCCTTGAAGCGACTACACAGATGTCATGGCAAATTGTTCCTGAAATTAAGATCTGAACTGGGAATGTTCTTCCTCCTGACCTTACAATTCTCTTTATTGATTTTGCTGTCATTTTCACCTGTTAAGAACAAAAAGAAATGGTCCTTTATTTGTTTCAAGAAGAATTTGTCATTTGATATTTAAAGAACTAGTTCAGTATTTATGGATGATTATGTATAAGTATATATATGACTTTAAGTATTCTATGTTAAAGTTATAACATAAATATAAGATAATAAATTATATAGTTTAGATGGTATAAAATATTTAAAATGAATTTGTTACATGAACCCATTGAAATTCAAATGAAATAAATGATTGAAGCAATGTTTTTCAGCTTTCAATCTCTCTAAATTACTTTAACATATTTACCTTATCAATTAAAGGAATTAATATTGATGCTAATTGTTTAGGAATCAATTTAAATATTAATATTCATTACTGAAGTTTTGATATATATTTTGGAGTCATTTGAGAAATAAAATGTTCTCACTGCAGTGGACTAGGCTAAATTAAGAGGTTATGAACTTTTTCAGAATATAATATTAACTGAATACTATTTAATATATGTTATTATAGATACATATCTATAAATATGCCATATTTTAGAAATATTTGTGTAATTATAAATTCTTGTGCTAATTTTCACCAATGAACACTATATAAATATAGTACTCTAAAGGCATGATAATTTCATACAAATGGGACTTTATAAATGCATATCATATCATTGTATTCATTACAATATACTGGTATAGTGTAATTAAGATAATAATGACATGATATTTGAGTATTTAATTTTATAAGACCATTCCAATATATTAATTAATGTCTTTGTACATAAACATTTGGCTATTTAAAATTATTTCTTTAAAATATTTTCCAATAATTAAATTACTGCATAGTTCTTTATTCCCAGTAGTTATCAATTTTCTTAGTTCATTCACACATTAAAATATAATTATAGTATTTGTTTAATTTCACAGATGCCATATTTTAAATCTGATATTTTAATATAAATATGAGATCTAAAATTTTATTGTATTGGTCTATTCACTATATTAATAGCATGGAGAAAAAGGAGTTATTTTCTTTTTTTTTATTTCAGGATACCATGAGGGTACAAACATTTTGCTTACAAGTAATGCTTTTGCTTTGCTCAAGCCAGGGCTAGAGGCATGACCTTCCTCCATACAGTGTGCACTACATCCATTAGTTGTGAGTTTACCCACCCCCAGCCTCCCACCTGACTGACACCCAATGAATATTACTACCATGTGAGCACCTTAGTGTTGATCAGTTAGTACCAATTTGATGACAAGTACATATGGTGTTAATTTTTCCATTCTTGTGATATCTCAATTTGAAAGATGGGCTCAAGCTCTATCAAGGATAATATAAGAGGTGCTAGATCACCATTGTTTTTATTTTATTATTATTTCAGCATATTATGGGGGTACAAATGTTAAAGTTATGTATACTGCCCATGCCACCCCTCCCCGCTCGAGTCAGAGCTTCAAGTGTGACCATCCCCCAGACGGTGCACATCTCACCCATTATGTATGTATATACCCATCCCCTCCTCCCCCCTCCCACCTGCCCGACACCCAATAAATTTTATTCCTATATGTCCACTTAGGTGTTGATCAGTTAATACCAATTTGCTGGTGAGTACATGTGGTGGTTGTTTTTCCATTCTTGGGATACTTCACTTAGTTGAATCGGCTCCAGCTCTATCCAGGAAAATACAAGAGGTGCTATATCACCATTGTTTCTTAGAGCTGAATAGCACTCCATGGTATACATATACCACATTTATTAATCCACTCATGTATTGATGGGCACTTAGGTTGTTTCCACATCTTTGCAATTGTGAATTGTGCTACCATAAACATCCGAGTGCAGATGTCTTTATTATAGAACATCTGGTCAAAAGTTATTTTCATTTCCACTCCTAACAATGTTGGGCTTGTTTATTTGTATTTGGTTTTGGTTTTGATTTTTCAGATTAGTCTTACCATCTAGAAGAGCTAGCTGGAAAATCTGGAGGATGTTTGAAAGCAAAATCTGCCTGAAGATATCAAAGCAGCAAGGACAGAGTGGGCAGAGTTATTGGCATTAAGGTGAATATATTGGGGTGAACATACCATATGATGTGGCTTTTCTCCTTTCATTTGCCAACTTGAAAGCAAGGGCAAGAAAAAAATTTAGGATTCAGGATCTGCCCCAAAGGGCCACATTATGGTAAAACATACAATACTCCAGCCCACACAAATATGAAACCTAAGCTTTAATCAATCTGTGATTGATTCAGTCAATTAAATCATTGATTCAAAAAAGTTGCTTTGACCCTACCATAACTACTGGCCAGAGGAAACATGACTCCTGTTGGGAAGATTATAACATCATTAAGATCCTCAAACTAATGTTACACATGTTTAAACAAAATAATCAGCAACCTATAAAAAGTAACCAAGTACACCAAAAAAGTACAAAAAGATAAAAGAGAAACAGACTCACATAAGACTAGATGTTTGAGTTTATTTACATAGGCTTTAAAACATATGTTTTAAAGTATAAAACACATTTTTAAATAGTTAAACATTTTATATATTTAACACATAAGTTTAAAAAATTAATATTTCATAAAATAGCTATGAAATGTAGAATAATGTGCAAAAATGGTAAACAGAGTATACTAAGATAATACAGAGTAAAAAGCAAATGTAAAAACGTATTCTGATTAATAATTTAAACAATAAATTCTTTAGAAAATGTAATTAAAATTGTATTTATGTGGAACAATATAAAGAACATTAAGACTCTTTAATATGAGTTACATTGCATAAACCCATTTCACTTTTATTAGACGGTGAACATTATATCATGTATTTATCTAGTATGGGCATTTTGAATTCTATACTTAGGACACATTTAGTAAACAGATCTTTTTTTCTTCCCCACAAAGTATTCCATTCACAGGAGAGAGCCTTTCATAAAAAAAAAAGATTTGATTATGGTATAGATAATGTAATTCATTCTGGGATAAAAAGATATATGTGTTCATCAACATGTTGTCTTTGCTTTAGTTTCAGTGATGTGTAGCATTGAAATACCGACCAATCCAATGAATGTATAGTTAAGGTCAATTACAGAGGAATCATTAAACAAAAGAGTGATTACATACTATTTTATTTTTTTATATTGCATGCTGAATATAAAGTATTTAAGAATTTGTCTCCTTTTTCACAATATTAAAATTCCTTAAAATCAATTGTTGATTTTATTAATCTATTGCTTTTAAATGAACTTTTTACATTTTTTTCTGCTTCAACAACTTAATTAAAAGTAATTAGGATTAAAGTTAAGCTTATTTGAGATTTGACTTCCAAGTTTATCATCTAAGTTTTATATTAGTAATAGAAAGATATTTATGGTGTTCTGATCATTTCTAAAATATTTTTCAATGGTCTATTATAGATAACATTTAATTTTATATAGTTTCTAATTATGTGTTCAAGGATAGTAAATGAAGCCTAATACATATTATGTATGAATGAATCATCGAGCGTTCAAAATAGGCTTTATCCAGATAGTAACAAAAATTACAAACATATTTCAGAATAATATTCTTTTAGTCTCTGTCTATATTGATTGCAATTTTAAAAATAGCATTAAACTTCTCTTACATGCGTTAACAGCAAATGGAGACTATACATTGCAATAGCATAATATCATCTTTTTAAAAATAACATAAATATGACTCTGGTATGGTGAAAGTAACCTGAAAAATTGTTAACAAACCAGTATAATAAAGCAACAAAGGTTTAGAGACTATTGTCAAAATATGCCTAACATACAAGCTAAAAGTTATTAAAATTCTAGTTTTTTATCTTAAACAATGAAATTAAATGATGACCATTTTGGGAAACTACTGTAGGTTGAAATATTAAAACCACTAAATACCCTACTATATTTCTTATTATTTATTTTTATTTCAGGTATTAGTGAGGCTTCACGTCATCCTTGCATAACTGAGTCAATTAGAACGTTAGAAGTGCCTTCTTTAGTTTTAAATGGATATTCTCCATTGTACCATTTTTATTACCTTTTTCTTTCTTTTAGCATATAGTTTGAGTTATTGTCTTAGTTGTTGACCTGATGATTACAATAAACATCTTAATTAACCACTTCAGTGCCGCGCTCACGGGCCACGAAACCTTGCCCACAGCCAGCACTCATAGTCCACACGATAGCTTGTGCTGTGCATTGACGACGAATCCGTTTTGCTCTTATGTGATGAGGAAAGCTTTAAAGCACTGAAAGCTTGTTTTACTTCACAGTCAGCTTTAGGAAAATAGCTATAATAACTCCTACTAAGGACTTGTTAAAAGGTCACAGATTCGTTGTAATTGATTAGCTGAACGTACACACTGCAACTGCAGAGATAAAAGTAAAAGCTTTTGGCTGTCGACTAAAGTCGAGGCTTGGCTGTATGCCTTCATATCACGGCTGTTGGCTAAAGTAGACACTCGTGTTCATCTGTGGCTGTTGACTATAGTTGACGCTGGTACCAAAGTGGTTAAAACAATTCAGTTCATAACTATTTCAATTTAATTTCAATAGCATATAAAATATTCTACATTATAGTTCATGCTATTATCTTGTAATATAATGTTATGTTTTGCATCTTTAAACATCATAAACCTGTAAAAACAGACTTATAATTATGTCTTTATGTAGTCATTTAAATGAGATGAATGAAAAGAGTAAAACTAAAAATATATTTAGGGGCATTATTTTATTTATCTATTTATTTTTGTGTACCTGTGTCCTTGATCTCTTTGTATAGGTTTGAGTTACTCCTCAGTGTAGTTTCATTTTAGTCTAAAGAGTTGCTTTTAGTATTTTGTAAAGGTCAGGGCTTCCAGCAACACATTCTGTTTTCCTTATCTGAAAATGTCTTATTTCTCTTTTATTTTTAAAGAATAGTTATTCTGACTATAAAATTTTTGGTAGATGGTCATTTTCTTTGAGCACTTTTAGTGTGTTATTCCACTCAATTCTGTTTTCCAACGTTTGATACATGACTTTACCTGCTATTGTTTATGGTGATCTTTTGTGTGTGGTGGATTATTTTACTCTTGTTACTGTCAATATTTTCTCTTTGGCTTTGGCTTTTGACAGTTTGACTACAGTGTGTCTAGAAATGTATCTCTTTGAGTTTATACTACTTGAAGTTCATTGATCTTCTTGTATGTATATAGTAATGCTTTTCATCACATTCCGGAAGTTTTACAGCCAAATCTTCAAATATCATTTTTGTCCCTCTTCTCTCCCTTCCTCTTTGGGTATATTTATGTAATTGAGGGTGTTATACAATTTCCTGAGGTTCTGTTTGTTTTCCTATATATTTTATTTTTGTTATTGTTCCTCAGTCTTGGTAATCTCAAGTGGCTTATCCTCAACTTCGCTGATTCCTCTAAAATCTTAAACCTTCCCTTGAGTCTAATTATAATTTCATTTCAATTATTTTTATTTATAACTATAATTCCTTTTGGTTATGTTTTATTATTTCTGCCTCTTTATTGATATTCTTTATTTGATGAAATGTTCTAATACTTTACTTATTTATATATGGTTTTTAATTATTTGAATATATTTATAATAGTTGATTCAAAATCTTAGTATAATATATACAAAACCTAGCTTTCTTCAGATTGAGTGAAATTTTCCCTGTGTATAAGGCATAATTTCCTATTTTTTCCTTGTCTCATAATTTTTCTTTTTTCTTCTTTTTTTTTAATAGGAGAAAAAAGGTGTACAAAATTTATTGAATGTGTGTAAGAAAGAAAAAATCACAGAAGTGTGATTATGTGATAACCCAGTGAGGTCCAGATTCTTATATATCCTACTTCACAGGGAAGAGAAGACAGGAGAAGGGAGTGGAATTATTTTCCAGGGAAATGAATGAGCCCAAAGAATGAAGACTTGGGTCAAATTTCTTCAGTGCTCTGGGGAAGGTGCTGGGAAGGTGAGGGGTGTGAATAAAGGTTGTCTTATTATGCAGATAATGTCCCCCAGATTATCTGTGGCGCTGTTCCAGAGTGCCTGGGGTTTCTCCTCGCAGGCCTCAATCCCAATGCCCTGGACTTTCACCTGGGCCCTCAGGCCTTCTGGACCCTTGAGGCCGAGGCAGATTCTCCCAGCATCATTTCTGGGGCAGGAGGAGCCTCTTCTCTGGTTGAGCTGGGCTAGGCCTGAAAGTAGCGGGAGCTCTAAGACCACAGAGTTTTTATAAAATTAGTAAATGTATGAAGCCAAATGTGCAAATGCTAACTGGACACTCTGGGGAGTGGGCACAGGAAGTGCCACTGCACACTGTGTCCCCACTCTCTTTGAACAGTGGGCAAACTGAACTGTCTAATGGTCCTAGCCAGAGGAAGCTCACATTCTCTGGCTTAGGGTGATACTTTTGTCCTCCCTGTGGCCCTTTAGCTTTCCATCCCCAGCCAGGGAGAAAGAATGGCACTGTGAGGGTTTGGCCCAGAATTATAGTTGTTAGAGCAAGCAGAGCTTAGGAACCTTGAGGGTTCCTAACAAGGAAGGTTCCTACAAGGAAGCCTTGTGGCCAAGAAGGTTTTGGATGCTGTGTCTGAAGGGCAAGGGCAGCTTCTCTAGCTGCTCCTGGGAAGACACTGGTGCAGGGGGTCTGTTGCTCCTCTGGGTCACTTCCTTTTCCCCACTGGTGGACATCTGGGACTTTGACCCCTTTCTTTTTTAATCTACTTTTGCTAAGATGCATTTAATAAAAGGGGAGATACAAAATGCAAATCTATTTCCCTCACCTCTTGGACTTCTGGGATGTCATCACCTCCAGTTGTGTTTGTCTCCAACTGTTAATAAAGCATTGAACTGGAGGGGAATAAAAAAAGCAGAAGAGCAGATGAAAAGTCTGCCTGGATGTCATGATGACTTTTAGCCTCTTCTCTTCTCCAGCGGTTAATCTTTCCTGGTTATTTATGAGATCCTTACGGAAAGAGTTTTAAGACAATTGCATCTAGTTTGGAAAGATGTTTTCTTAGATAAGGAAATTCTAGGGAGAGTCCCTCCAGGTGCTTCAGAAAGAAAGAATATCAGACAGTTGGGACACAGGGGAAGGCCAGAGAGAGAACTGGGTTCTGAGGCTTGTGTCTGAGGCCCTGTTAAATTTTCCTTAATTCAAAGCACTCAGCATGGCAAAGCACCGTATTTTGGGATATCGTTTTCTGTGCCCCAACACAAATCTTCATCCATGTCTCCCCTCAGTATACCATGATCTAAAATGACACTTTCCTCCTCTCAGGTGGTACTAGAAGGAAGGACACTAGATGCCAGAAGGAACCATCTTTTGTTAAACAAAATTATTGTTTTTCTTAAAAACTGAACATTTTAAATAATATAATGTGACAAATCTGGAAATGAGAACATCTCCCTTCCCAGGATTTATTATGTTTACAATTTATACTTGCTAGTGCTATTACTGTGGTTTGTATATTGAACATTGTGCAATAATTCTATAAAGTCTATGTTATTTGTCTTATGTGACCACAGTTGATAGATTTTCATATACAACTTGAAACACTTAAGTCACTCAATCTTTTCCAAGGTTTCTGTGTATGTTTGGGGGCACAACTTCAACTCTCTGGCAGTTTATAGCTCTACTATGGCCTTTAATTTCTCTTTTCATGGAGCTTCAAGATCAACCAGAATTTAGAGATTAGGGTCATGTCAGGTCTTCCCTGCATATGTTCATTGACTTCTAGAGTACTTAGAATATTTTAGAGAGTTTTCAAGGGCACTGTGGACATCTTTTCTCCCAGAATGTTCCTTTAAGTTTTTTGACCACCTTCCTGTTTGCCTCAACTGGTATTCCCACTTGAGGAAGCTGAAATGTTAAACACCTGTTGTTGATTTCTTTTGACAAATGCACTGAGGATAGGGCTTTTCCATCAAAGGTATGTCTTATCAGATCAAATAAATATAAGCCCAGTGAATGGTGCTCTTTCAGGGAGTTTCCAGACAGACAACTTCAGGGAGACGGAGCCATAGAAGAGCTCAAAACCAATCTTCTGCCCTTTGGTATTCATTAAGTTGCTGGTTTGTAAAGCCACTATGTAGCTGGGGACAGGAAAAATAGAATATAGAGCTTGTTAGTATACTACTTAGTTCACCATTCTAATGGAGAATCAGTAATTTTTCTTAAATAAATGGTTCTTGGATTATTGCAAGGATTAGGGAGATTTATGGAGTTCTGGAAAAGTTAATTTTGACAAATTTTCCCAGTGTCCTCCTTACTGTTATGGAGGAGCAGATTTTCAGAAAGTTTATACTCCTACTCTAAAAGTACTTTTCAGTTGATTGTATCTGTATATATTTAAGTGGTTCAGAAGAAGTAGAAATTCTGGTTTCACTTTAATTTTCCACATCTTAATTTTACAATGGTTATTTTAGAAGAAATAAAAGCATTTGAGGTTAATTTACTCATTTATTTCTTTCTTTTACATAAAAGAAATTACAGACATACAGTTAAGTAATTCTAGATCAAGTCTTGATGAATTTTACATAACAAACGAGAATTTCATCATATTAGGATCACAATTCATTTCAGCTTATTTTTGGAGTGAAGATAAATTTTAAAAGTTATGCTGTTTTAAATTTATTTATAGAATGAAAAAGAACCCAATCATTCACTTATATATTACTTTCAGGTGAAAATTCTCTGACAGTTTTATTAGACTCTAAAACTCCTGAAGGAAAACAATAGATATATAATGAATGAATATTCAAATAACTCATTCTAAATGCATGAAATATTTGTGTAATTTAAATATCCAAATCATCCACATTCCATATATAGCACAATGATAACATAGAGATCATTACAATAACATGACACTTTTTCTAAAATATATACCATTATACCGCTACTAATATTTTCTCTTGGAATATATTTTATTCTTCTTGATTGTAGCCTGGACTCATTATGAACATAGGTTTGCAGAATCTGAAATATCAAATCAACAGTAATTAACATGTACCTGAAGAAATATTATTAATAAAGATAATATAGATTATGTAATAAAATGCTATGAAAATAGTTTGTATTTTGGAAGGCATTTTAGTTTCTAGTACTAAAATCTGTCGATAGTTAATTACCCTACATAAAATGAATTATCTAAAGTAACCATGCTGCATTAGATATGGATATGGCTTCATACTCCATCCCTCCCTCCCTTATGTCTCCTCCTATTTACACATATTTTCCATAAAATTTTCTGAGCTTTCCAACTCACTGAATCTCATGAACAATTTTGCCCAAGATGGAAATCCTAAAAATAAATGCTTCAAACATATACAAATTATAATACGTGATTTTATATGTTTAATTATTTATTGTCTTCACTGTTCCATAATTATTATTAGCAATATCTGCATGCTTAAAAATATGTACTACTTTGGCTTATCCACTCACTTACTCATTTTGAAACTAAAATTCATTAGTAATAAAGGAACCCTTCTTTTGTTGAATAAGTCTTTAGCAAACGATGAGAAATAAATAACACAATATGAGTTAATATAATATTATTTATAAATACACATCACATTGTTTCTTTATTATTTTCTGTTTGGAGGATCTGTCCTGTTCTGTGAGAGAGATGTTGAAGTCCCTGGCTATCATGGTGCTGCTGTTTATCATTTTGTTTAGATCAAGTAGGATTTGCTTTATGAATCTGGGCACACCTGAGTTAGGTGCATAGATATTTAGAATCATTATGTCTTCTTGTTGAACTGTTCCCTTTACCATTATATAATGACCATCTTTGTCTTTCATTACTTTTCTTATTTGAAGACTAAGTTATCTGAAATGAGAACTGCTTTACCAATTTTCTTTTGGTTTGTATTTAAATGTTATATTGTTTTCCACCACTTCACCTTGAGTCTGAATGAATCATTGTGAATCAGATGTGTTTCCTGAAGACAGCAGGTATTTGGCTTGTGTATATTTATCCATTTGGCCAGCCTATGTCTCTTTGGTGGGTAGTTCAAGCCATTCACATTTATGGAAAGAAATGATAAATGGGGTGGATTTCTGTTCATCATGTTGAGTAGAACTTTGTTGCTTTGTTTTCTTTCTTGAGCCTTTGTGGTATCTGGCCTTGCACCTTTAGCTTTTGGGTGATTTTACACCAGTGAGTGTCTATTTTGCTGATCTGTGAATAATGCAATTCTGAGTACTTCCTGCAGGGCAGGTCTTGTCTTGACAAATTCCCTCAGTGTTTGCTTCTCCGAGAAAGACTTTATTTCCCTCCCATAAACAAAACTTAGTTTTGCAGGATACAAAATTCTAGGCTGGGCATTATTCTGTTTGAGAATACTGAGAATGGAGCTCCAATCCCTCTGATGTCTAAGGTCTCAGTTGAGAAGTCTGTAGTTAGTATCACGGGTTTTCCTTTGTAACTAACATACTGTTTACAGCTCATTGAGTGGCACTTTCATGTTTATTTTAGCCAGTCTGATGACTGTGTCATGGAGTTTACCTCTTTGCAATAGATGTCCTAGGAGTTCTTTGAGCTTTTTGTACTTGGATATCTAGATTTCTAGCAAGGCCAGGGAAATTTTCCTCAATTATTCCCTCAAATAAATTATCCAGCCCTTGTGCATTTTCTTCTGTGTGCTCAGGGATGGCTATAATTGTTAGAGCTCTTCACATAATCCCATATTTCTGGTAGGCTTTGATCATTCCTCTTATTTCTCAGCTCTATCTCCGTACTGACAGAAAACAAAGAAACAATGGACTTAAACAGAACTCTAAAACAAATGTGCCTGGCAGACATTTACGGAACATTCTTTCCGAAAACCACACGCTTTTCTCATCAGTTAATGGAAAATTCTCTAAGATTGACCATATCCTAGGCCACGAAATATAACTCAATGAATTTAAAAGAATAGAAATTATACCATATATTTTCTCAGCCCACAGTGAAATAAAGTTAGAAATAAACTACCACAAAAATGCTCATCTCTAAACAAAGTCATGGAAACTAAACAATCTACTACTGAGTGATAGGTCAAGGAGAAAGTTAAGGAGAAATCAAAAGATTCTCTGAACTAAATGATAAAGAGAAGACAAGTTATCAAAATCTGTGGGACACAGCTAAAGCAGTCCTGACAAGAAAATGTATAGCCATAAATCCTTACAACCAAAAGACAAAAAAATCACAAATCAACAATCTAATGAATCATCTCAAAAAACTGGAACAAGATAAGCAAACCAGTTTCAAGTTTCAAAACCAGCAGAAGAAAGGAAATAACCAAGATCAAAGCATAACTAACTGAAATTTATAAAAACAACAGAAATATGTAAGATTAGTAAAATAAAAAGTTCATTCTTTGAAAAGGTAAAATTGACATGCCTCTCACTAGATTAACCAGAAGCAGAAAAGAAAGGACTCTAATAAGCTCAATTAGGGATGAAAACAGAGAAATTACAACTGATGCCACAGAAATACAAAATATCATCTCTGAATACTATAAAAATCTTTACACACATAAACTTGAAAATGTGGAGGAAATGGACAAATTCTTAGAAATGCATAGCTGCCCTAGGCTCAATCAGGAAGAAAGAATTTCTGAATAGACCAATATCAAGTACCAAAACTGAAGCAGCAATAAGAGGCCGTCCTAAAAAAAAGTCCTAGACCAGATGGTTTCACACACCCGAATTTTAACAGAACTACAAAGAACTGGTGCCTATTCTGCAGAAATTATTCTACAACATTGAGAAGGAAGGAAACCTCCCAACACGTTTAATGAAGCCAACATCACCCTGATACCAAGGCCAGGAAAGGACTAAATAAAAAAAAAAGAAAACTACAGCCCAATATATCTTATGACTCTAGATGCAAAAATTTTCAATAAAATCCTAGCAAAGCAAATTCAGGTGTTCATCAAAAACATAACCCATCACAGCCAAGTGAGCTTTATCCCAGAGATGCAGGGATAGATCAACATATGCAAATCTATAGATGTAATTCACCACATAAATAGAAGTAAAAACAAACAAAATATGATCCTTTCATTAGATGCAGAAAAAGCATTTGACAAAATCCAATACCCTTTTGTGATAAGAACTCTTAACAAAATATGAATAGATAGGATATACCTCGAAAATGTAAAAGCCATTTATGACAAACCCACAGCCAATATCATACTGAATGGGATAAAATTGAAAGCCTTCCCGCTTAGAAGTGGACCCAAAGTTGCCCTCTATTACCACTTTTGTTCAACATTGTGCTGGAAATCCTATTCATAGCAATTATACAAGAGAAGGAAATCAAAGGCATCCAAATAGGGGCAGAAGAGGTCAAACTATTGCTTTGTACTGACTATATGATCTTATATATAGGTAACCCCAAAGATTCTGCCATGGGACTACTGGAATTAATAAACAAATTCAGCAAAGTCTCATGTTACAAAATCAATGAACAGAAATCAGTAGCATTACAACAGTCAAACTGAAAACCAAATCAAAGACTCAATACCCATCACAATAGAAACAAAGATAATAAAATACCTAGGAATACATTTAACTAAGGAGGTGAAAGACCTCTACAGGGAGAACTATGAAATACTGATGAAGGATATCAGAGGACATAAACAGGTGGAAAAATCATACCATGCCTATTGGTCAGCAGAATCAACATTGTTACAATGTTTCTACTACCCAAAGTGATCTACAGATTCAAAGCATTCCCTATTACAATACCAACATCATTTTTCACAGTTGTAGAAAAAAAAATTCCACACTTCGTATGGAACCAGAGAAGACTCTATATAGCAAAGGCAATTTTAAGCAAAAAGAACAAATTGAAAGCGTTAATCTATCATACTTCAAGATATACTAAAAGGCCATAGTAACCCAAACAGCATGGTACAGGAACAAGAACAGAGACTCAGACCAATGGAATAGGACTGCGAACCCAGATATAAAACTATCTTATATAGCCACCTGAACTTTGATAAAGAAAAAGAAAAAAAAAGAAGAAAATTCCCTGGGGAAAAGAATCCCTATGCAATAAAACTGCTGGGAAAATTGGAAAGGCACATGTAAAAGACTGAAACAGGATCAACACCTCTCACCTCTCACGAAAGTCAACTCACAGTGGGTAACAGACTTAAACCTAGGGCAGGAAACCATAAGAATTCTAGAAGAAAATATTGGAAAAACACTTAAAGACATCAGCCTAGGCAAAGAATTTATGTAGAAGACCCCAGAAGCCAGCACAGCAACAATAAATAAATAAGTGGGATGTGATGAAATTAAAAAGCTTCTGCACAGCCAAGGAAACTACCATCAGAGAGAATAGACAACCTATAGAATGGGAGAAAACATCAGTATACTACACATCCAACAAAGGGCTAACTAGAATCTATATAGAATTCAGGAAAATCAGCAAGAAAAAATCAACCCCATTAACAATTTGGCAAAGTATATGAACAAAAAATTTTTAAAAGAAGACAAACGAATGGCCAAGAAATATTTGGAAAAATGCTCAACAATACTAATCATCAGGGAAACGCAAATCACAACCACAATGAGATATCATTTAACCCTGTAAGAAAGGTTTTATCAAAAAGTCCCCAAACAGTAAATGTTGGTGTGGATTTGGAAAGACCTGAACACTCATACAGTGTTGGTGGGACTGCAAACTAGTTTGCCCTCTGTGGAAAGTCATATGGAGATTCCTCAAAGAACTAAAACTAGAACTAACATTTGAACCAGCAATCCCGCTACTGAGATTTACCCAAAGAAAAAAGACATTCTATAAAAAAGACATCGGCATTCAGATGTTCATAGCAGCACAATTCACAGTTTCAAAAATGTGGAAACAACCTAAGTGTCCATGAATACATGCGTGGATTAATAAAATGTGTTATATTTATACCTTGGAGTACTACTTAGCCATAAAAAATGATGAACTAATACCCTTTGTACTATCCTGGATAGAACTGGAGCCCATTCTTCTAAGTGAAATATCATAAGAATGGAAAAACAAACACCATATGTACTCACCATTAAATTGATACTAATTGTTCAACACTTATGTGCACATATTGAAGTAACATTCATAGGGTGTTGGGCAGGTAAGGGGAGGTGGAGAGAATGAGTAAATTCGCCCCTAATGAGTACAATACATGATATCTGGGGGTTGGGCATGCTTGTAGCTATGACTGGTGTGGTGCAAAGGCAATATGTGTAAAGCATTTGTACGCCTGCAAATTCTGAAATAAAATATAATAAGATGTAAAAAAAATTAAAAAGAAAAAGAAAAAGAAATTAATATACATCACATATTTAAATACTTTTTACAATAGTAGAAAGTTTCTTGCTTACATATTATTTTAATTATTATAAATAGAGCTTTGAATGTATATTTATATTTAGTGTTATGTATTTAGACATCATACGTAGAAAAACACAGGAACACATATACATGTTATTTTGGTGTATATATATTTAATACTCAAAAGTTTCCTTCCAATTTCCATATTAAAGTAAGAAAAATATTAGCATTACCTTTTTATGTATTTTTTGAAAATGAGTATAAAGCAATATATTGAAAAATGCTGTTTATCTTTGACACAATGTATTCTGATTGATTGGTTTCCCCATGTTTACACTAGGATTCAGGTAGTGAACTGAACTGCTCAATCAAGACACAGAATCTTGAAAAGGTCATTGTGGCATGATGGTGAAAATCACTTCACAAAGCTTTAGATCTGAGAGACATTTTCTTTATGAATAGTTTGAAAATTGGTAGAGCAAAAAACTCTAGGCAAATATTTTCCAACATTAAGTAGTGAAAGAAGAAAGTATTCTGAGACATATACTATATAAGGAAAATGTGAACATACATAATGTCCGTAGTTTAGGTCACATATTCTAAGACTTATTTGCTATTTGAATATGTTATCTGATTTATACACACAATTACAATTATATTAATTAATCTTGAAATCACTTTACATTATAATTATAATTCAACATAATTTACAGTAAAATATCTTGTTATGTGCTTAATAGACAAAGATAAATTTGTCTTCTGCTGATATACAGCATCTTGTTCTAAAGTCAGAAATACAAAAGATTCTGAAAATTATTATGTTCTATATAGTTTGTTTGGAGACTACATCTATCTGATCTAAGATGACATGAAACTACTTATTGTATGTATTCATTTATTGCAGCAGTCCCCAACATTTTGGGCACCAGGGACTGGTTTCATGGAAGACAATTTTTCCACAGAGGGGGTGGGGAGCTCACACCTTGATGCAGGGAATGTGGAGCAGCTATAAATGCACATGAAGCTGTATTGGTTTGCCTGCGGCTCACCTCCTGCTGTATGGCCCTGGGTTCCTCAATTTCATGGAATACCATTTTTCCACAGGGTTGGTTGAGGCAGCAGAGCTTTGCAGACAATCAATCCCTAACAGACCATGGCCCTGTACCTATCTACAGCCTGGGGACTGGAGACCGTAGATTTAGGGTACATATTTATATCATTTGCCACACTAAAATTAGTGTGTTTAATTACCGGGTGCTGCCCCAGGTCTCTCTGGGAGGGTTTTATAATAGATTATATATGCATACATTATGTTTTTAAATTAGGAAAAATTCTGAATTCGGAAATAGCTTTAGCTCCAACGTTTTAGATTGATTTCTAAACAAGTGGTGTAATTTTTAATAATGTTTACAAGTGGGGTTAAATAAAAAGTTGGAAATCTTTATTGGAAGATTTTTTTCAGCAGTCTAAAAATTCTATATAAAAGATTTTAAATGAACAGTTGTTAGAAGTTTTACAAGTGAAATGCAAACATAAATTTGACAAAAAATTCTAAAATGATGGATATAATCCCCACTAAAATTTTAAATATTCTCTTTAAAGCCAACCTGGATTTAGAAAACATCAGAATATTCGTGATCATTGTTAAATGCCACCTCAACTTAATGATATCAATTGTTTTTTCCTCTCTGCAAATATATTTATGCTGGTAGCATAGTATAAACAGACACTTACATAAAGAAAAAAATTAAAATTCTTTTGTTTTTTATGAAGATTAATGTGTAAAATCTATATGATCTATGGTTAGTGAGGATGAAACCTTTTATGATCATTTTCATCATAAAATATGAAAATTCACTTTATGATAACAATTTTGAATTTTATAAAATCAAGCACCTCAATGTTATATTGTTGGTTTTCATGGATTACTCTTTGAATTTTCATGTAATAACTCGTCTATAAATGATCCAGAGAATACATTTTGTTATGGTATTTCTGTAATCTTACCAAACATCATTTTATTATCCTAAGCAAAACACATATTAGAGTTTGCTCTTTGCTAAAAAAAATAGTTTTTGTAATATATAATATGTCAATAGATACTATATATTTTGATACTACAGATTTTCCAGTATATCATGCTGTTGATTCCCTCAAAATCTTCACAATTTATTTTATTTTTCTGTTTTTTCAGCAATATTATGTGTATAATTTGGTGAGGTATTGTTTTTGGTGGGAGTATTATCTGATTTCATTTACTTTTTCTTACTTTGATAATGAAAATTGGATTTCTGTATAACTCAGAAAAAGAGATAATCTGTAATACTTAATTTTTTTAAATCTCCATAATTATGTGCGACTGACTGAAGCAGTGCTGTCTTCAAATGTTTCCTGGAACTGAATATTAATCATGTGTTTTTTATTTACAGTTTGCATAAAATAGTCCATGGGCTTTACACACGCATTTGATTTTTTTTATTTCTATTTTTTTTATTTCAGAATATTACCAGGCTATAAACATTTAGGCTACATATATTGTCTTTGATGAGTTTTGACAAAAGTATTGTCATATAACTACCACATTATGTAGCTCATGTCTATTAACCCACAAAGTTTCCTTCTGCCTTTTTGCAATCAGTCCCTTCCTTCTGTCACATGGCCCATGACACATACCGATCTGCTTTCTTTCACCATAGTTTGTATTTTATATTATTTCTTATAAATAGAATTTTATAGTATGCCATTTTCTGTATATGTTTTCTTTTGCTCAGCATTGTGTTATCGTGATTCACTGATGCTCCCGCATGCATCTATAATCCCTTTTTATTATTGAATAGTATATCACTGTATGTTAATGCCATAGTTTGTTTATTCATTCACCAGTTGTTGGATATTTGTGTTGTTCCTAGTTTTAGGCAATTATAAATAATGTGTCTGTGAATGTTCTAGAGCAAGTCTTTATTGTGGATATATTGTTTCATTTCTCTTATATAAATACCTAAGACTAGAATTGCTGAGTCAATGGTACTTTATGTTTAATTTTGTGAGAAGCTGCAAAATTTGCATTTCAAACTGGTTATATAATTTTGCATCTCCACAACCAATAAATGAGAATTTCAGTTGTTCTTCACCAAAGCTTTGTGTCATTAGATTCATAAATTTTAGACATATAGTGGTTATGCAATGTTGTTTATTTATTTATTTTAAAGTATTACAGGGGTACACATACTTTTGATTACATGGATCACTTTTGTAATGCTTGAGTCAGGGTTATTAGTGTGCCCATCACCCAGATAGTGTTCATTGTACCCAATAGGTAGGTTTTCACCCATTCTCTCCTTTCCTCTTTCCCCCTGCTTGATTTCCATTGAGTTTTATTTCTCCCTATACACGTATGTGCTTATCAGTTAGTTCCAATTTAATAGTAAGTCCAGGTGGTGTTTGTATTTCTATTCTATTCTTTGTATAGTTCATTTAGGATAAGTCTCCAGTTCCATACAAATTGTCACAAAAGGCATTTATCCATCCATCTTCATGGCTGAGTAGTATTCCATGCTGTATACACACCACATTTTGTTAATGCACTCATGAATTTATGGACATTTGGGTTGATTCTATATATTTGCAATTGTGAATGGTGCTGCAGTAAACATTCAAGTGCAGGTGTCTTTTTGATAAAATGACTTATTTTCTTTTGGGTACATACCTAGTAGTGGGATTGCAGGATTAAGTGGTAGGTTTACATTTAGTTCTTTGAGAAATCTCCATGCTGTTTTTCATAGAGGTTGTACTAATTTGTAGTCCCACCAACAAAGTATATGCATTCCTTTATCTCTGCATCCATGCCAGCATCGATTGATTTTAGACTTTTTAATAAAAGCCATTCTGACTGGGGTAAGGTGATATCTCATTGTGGTTTTAATTTGCATTTCTCTGATGATTAGTGACACTGAGCATTGTTCCATTATGTTTATTTGTCATTTGCTTTTCTTCTTTTGAGAAGCTTCTGTTCATGTCTTTGCCCATTTTTTAGTGGGGTTGTTTGATTTTTTTCTTGCTGATATGCTTGAGTTCTTTATAGATTCCAGTTATTATTACTTTATTGCTTGTATAGCTATGAATATTTTCTTCCATTCTGTAGGTTGTCTATTTGATCTGTTGATAATTTCCTTGACTGTGCAGAAGCTTTTTAAGTTAATTAAGGCTCATTTACTTATTTTTGTTGTGCTGTGATTGCCCTTGGGGTCTTCTTCATAAATTCTTTACCTAGGATGATACCTAGTAGAATTTTCCCAATATTTTCTTCTAGAATTCTTATGGCTTTATACCTTACATTTAAGTCTTTTATCCATCTTAAGTTAATTTTCATGAGGGGTGAGAGAAATGGATCCTGTTTCATTTGATTTCATGTGGCTATCCCATTTGCCTAGCACCATTCACTAAATAGGGATTCTTTCCCATGTATATTGTTGTTTGCTTTATGTAAGGTTATTTTATTGTGGTTTAATTCTCATTACCCTGATGAGTAACAGGATTTACATGTTTTCATGTGCTTATTTGCCATTTCTACATTTTCCTTTGTGAGGTGTCTAGTTAATACTTTTGCTCCTTTTATTAGGTTATTTGTCTGGTTATTATAAAATAATTTAAAATACATTCTGGATAAATTCCTTTTCAGATATTTTTAGTCCACATTTTCTATTAGTCTGTGTCTTGCATTTTTATATATAATAAGTATCTTTTAAGGAACTAAATTTTTAATCTTGATAAAATTACATAATTTGTATAAAATAATTGATTGTATGTGATTTTAGGCAAGGATGGAGTTTCATATTTCTTACAGATGGATACTCGATTATTCTAGCACCATTAATTGAAAATATTTTCTATTTGTTTTTACACTTGATCTTAGACAAAAGGCCGAGAAGCTATTTCTATTTGTTTTTAAATTGCCTCTATGATTTATTTAAAACCAATTGGCTGTACCTGTAAGGGCCTAATTCTTGACTATTTTTCCCCATCAATCTATATGTCTGCTTTTTTTTTTTTTTACCAATATCTCATAGTCTTATATGCTGATTGCCTTATAATAAGCCTTGAAATCATGTAGCATGAGTTATTCAATTTTGTTCTTTATTTTCATAATTTTTGTTATTCTTAGTACTTTGCACTTCTATACACATTTTAGAATCAGTTGTTGATTTTTACAAAAAAAAAGACAGGCATATTTTTATCTGTATTCACTATGTTATAATGCTAGTTTTCCTCCTTTATAATTATAGTTACTCAGGGTATATACTAAGTTATAATACATTGCCTTATTTCCCTCCCCCTCAACTTTATCTGGGTCTACTCTCTCTATTATCTTTTATTCTACAAAGGCTTTGTTTGTATACATAACATTTATTTCTCTTACCTATATCTGTCTTCTGAAAACTAGGTTCATATAGTAGGTTCTTTTCTTCTGAAAACTAGGTTCATATACTGTCACAACATAGACAGTTGTCTATGTCATATGTGAATGCCATATGCCAAATTTCAACTTGGCTGTCCTATAGGAGGCCTACTGTTAACATGTTCAAAATAAATCTTATTTCTTTGTACTTTAATGTATTATATTTTTTGTCTTCTTTATCAGTATTAATACTGCTTCTGTCTATCCTTACAGATGCTCCTGCCACATAATTAAGTGTCTTTCTTTATTCTCTCCTGTGGCTGATGCTGCTAATGGTCTTGTTCAATGCTCATTCTAAACTCACTCTTGGTCAGCAGAGGTTAAACAGCTGTCACAGGTAGAGTGAGTTGTCAAGCTTGGAAACCACTAGTTTTGACAAGGTGCCTATGCAGCTCTTTTTATGTTGTAGTGGGTTCATGTGAATGTGGATTTAAAATCTGATGATTTGCATCAGCTTACCCATGGTTCCTTGGTACAAATCACTCCATGTTCTTTTACGTATTCTTCTCTCCCCTCTGACAAATCCTCTCATATCTTGCAGAATACCTTTCAATGCTGTTAAGGAAAACAGCAAAATAAGAACTTACATGTTTTTATAGGATTTTGTTCATTATTTACATAATTGAGTATCTTTTCAGAAAATAATACAGCCAGTACATACATTACAGAAGTTTGAGACTTACAGACAAAGTACGATAATATGTAGGCAACTACTTTCATTGCTGACATGATAGAGTACTGAAACTAGAAGGAAGTGTGTGTCGAAATAGGATTTTTAGTGTGCTTATTCAAGTAACTATGTGTAACATGCCAATATAAATTAAAAAGATTTAAATATAAATAAAATAGTGTTAAGAGATAAGGGAAAATATAAAAAGAAAGTTTACCATTTGTTAGAGAGTAAACCAGAATTGTGCCTATTTCAGTCTTATTTTTTTGCAAGAAACTTCAATTATAGAAGAGTATCAACACTTAAAGAAAGAGTATCTGACAACTAAGCCCGCAAAAGACTGAAAGCAAATATTCAATTAACTCTGATCATAGTAAAAACATATATGCACAAATATATCTTGTATCTATAATTACCAATGCATGCTTTGAGAGACTACAGAATTTAGAAGAGGCCCATAATCCTTTTCTAAAGAATTTACCTCCTACAATTCAGTATTTTATGTGTAATTTTTTTAACAAAGTCTTCTCTATACATTAAAAACATCACATGTTTTTAATGAATGCAAATGTATGTTATTAAGAACTTGAACCTGAAATCTTCATTATACATTAACTAGAGGATCTTGGGTATATTCTTATTCATTTATAAAATAATCATAATACTATTATCTTCCTTGTAAGTTAAGCCTAATGATTAAATAAGTACTTAGAGTAATTCCTGTTACATAGCCATTATTAAAGAAGTAAAAACTAATGTTATTATTGATGTTTTTCTACCTTCTGTATACTAAAATGTTTATGAGATAAATGTTTTGTTGTTATTATACAAATGAAGTACCTGAAATTTAAAAAATAATAAAAATAAAAAATCAGGTTGAAAGAGTTAGAATTTTAAAACTGTATCTGTTTAATTTCAAGTACTTCATTTTTTATACAATATAGTATGTCAGATACTATTATCAAGCTACAGTAATGCAAATAAAAAATCTTAGATAATTTAAGGTATGAAATTACATATGAGTTATGTATGAATGTATATCTGTGATTGTGTTTCAAACCTTAGGTAGGTGATTCTACTAATCCTTAAATAAGGAGCAAAACCAAACTCAGACATTTCAGAGTCAAATACAGTTTCAGTTTGGGATATTCTTTTCCTCATTTTCCTATTTTATATAATTTGTTTCCTTTTTATTATTTATGTTTACTGGTAATTCTCATAATGTTTAAACAAGTAAAAATGTGAAGTTTTAAAATATTTATTTACTAAAATTTGATATTAAGAATCATTATAATGAGAAGCGATATTTTGGTGCTATATCCTGTGAATGCCTAAAAATATTAGTCACAATAAAATATATTTCATTATTACCATGTCTCATCTCTACAGTCCCACTTTTGATTCATTTCAAAAGAAGTCTTCACTTTCTCTTACCACTAGACTGTAAGAAAATCACTATATGACAAAAATTGCTATTTATTTGCATAATCGTTGATAAAGTGAATATACTGAGGTGAGTGGAAAAACCTTTTGGAAAATGTTTTTTGAATATATTACTAACTTATTTGTGAAATTTCAGAGCTCTGCAGCTATTAATCGTACAAAATGTAAAATTTTTTTAAAAAAATAATGAAATGATTTTTATTTAGAAGATGCAAAGATGTTCCTGATGATTATAATGTGAAATAATGTCTTTGAAGATTTTATTTCACAAAGTTTCTAGGATGCTTGCTTTGAGCCATGCCAATTTAAAAAGATAGGCTCTCAGCAATTGAATTGTGAAAATATGTTTTTATTGCAATTAGTGTCATTATGCTACACAATAATTTGGCATAATCCTTGGAAATATTTTTATCCATTATCTCACAATCATAACATAACTACATCCTTGTAAAAGCTAACCCTTTTGCAGCATTTTTCAAATATAATCAAAATTAAGCAATTTGTGCTATAATATGAATCTTATAAACACTTAGCACCTGCTAATTTTATATATAAAGTTTTACAAATATTTATATGCCTATATTTTGTAACTATTCCAAGGTGTAATTATAAGAGTATGTTGTAGAATATGTTCTATTTAGTACTTCATTCTTGGGATACTTTCAGATTTTGAATAAAAAAAAAGAAAAGAAAAGAAAGAAAAGTTATGTGTTCCAATAATTTTCTGCACACAGATTTCTTTACCCACAAATTTAGTATTGTGTCTACTTACATATTTAATGACCTATTCAATAGCATCTAATGCAGTTATTTCATTCTGTGCTATAGCCATTCAGTCATATTTGAATTCCTTTAAAATGTCAAACACTTTCTTGAAACTATTATAGAAGTTTGTGCTATTTGTTCTACCCATAACTCTCATCTTTTTATTTATTTTTATTTTAATTATTATGGATTTACAACAGTACATATTTATGAGGTACATGTAATGTTTTGATATAAGCATACAATGTATAATTATCAAATCAGAGCAATTATGATATCCATCACCTCAAGCATTCATCATTTCTTTGTGTTAGGAACATTCTAATTTTAAGCTTTCATTTATTTAAAAATATACAGTAAATTGTTAACTGCAATCACCCTATTTTGCAACCAACTACTAGATCTTATTATTTCGATCTAAATGTATTTTTCTACCCATTAACCATCCCCCTTTATCCTCTCCCCCCACTACCCTTCCCAGCCTCTGGTAACTGTTATTCTAGTCTCTGTCCCTGTGTTCTTTTCTTTTCTTTTCTTTTCTTTTCTTTTTCTTTTCTTTTCTTTTCTTTTTTTAGCTCCCACATATGAGTGAGGATATGCAATATTTTTCTTTCTCTGCCTGTTTTATTTCACTTAACATAATATCCCTCAGAGTCAGGCTTGTTGTAAATGAAAATATTTCATTCATTTTTATGGGTGAATAATATTCAATTTTGTATATATACCACATTTTCTTTAGCAATTGATATGGAATCAAAGTAAATGTCCCATAACCCTGTTCTAAAGAATTTTTAAGAGATTACCTCATCTTTTATGCATCAGTTTATCTGCCATTTATTCAGCAAGGTCTTCTCTACTACTTGAATATACTGTAACCACCACCACCATTGACATAGAATGGTGTCTATGCTTTTCTTTCATTGTACATGGTATAATTATAGTTATTTATATTTGCTAGCTGATTTCTTTCAAAGTGGTTCCCAATTTTTATTTCCCCATTATATTTTAAGTGATCTAGTTTATGATTATTCATTTCATCACTGTATATTCAACAACTAGGGGATTACCTATAATATTCATTAATGGATAAATGTATGGATTCTTATAAATTGTGTACGCCCTAAAACTATTTGACCGTAAGGGGAAAATTTCTCTAGAAGTATGTATATGTTTAGTATCCCAAAGAGCATGCTTAGAATGAAAAGAATATGTTAATTGTGTGCTTTAAGAGGTGTCCTTTATAAATTAGAATAAAACTTAAGCAGAAATTAACTGTCCATTCTGTAAAGTATGTAAAATATTGAGAAGTCAAAAATAATTTTATTTTAATTTTTTTATATTCAGCTAAGAGGAAGAAGGGGTTAACTTTATATTTTAAATAATAAAAATAAAGGAAGAAAACAAACATACAATGCATTGGCTCTACATTTTTAGGAAATTAGTAAATTACCTAAAACTTCCAATGGCCTAATAGAATGAACATCATGCTCCAATTAGTGTTAAGGTCTTTTCCCTTTTTGTAGAAAATAGAAAGGAAAAGAAGAAGTTCTATAAAAAAGACATCTGCACTAGAATGTTTATAGCAGCACAATTCACAATTGCAAAGATGTGGAAACAACCGAAGTGCCCATCAATGCATGAATGGATTAATTAAATGTGGTATATGTATAACATGGAGTACTACTCAGCCACAAAAAACAATGGTGATATAGTACCTCTTGTATTATACTGGAGAGAGCTGGAGCCCATTCTACTAAGTGAAGTATCCCAAGAATGGAAAAATAAGCACCACATGTACTCACCAGCAAATTGGTATTTATTGATCAACACTTAAGTTATATATAGTAGTAATATTCATCAGGTGTCGGGCAGGTGGGATGGAGGAGGAGGGCATGTGTATATTCACACCTAATGGGTGCAGTGTGCACTGCACCATCTGGGGGATGGACACGCTTGAAACTCTCACTCCAGTGGGGCAAAGGCAATATATGTAACTTAAACGTTTGTACCCCCATAATATTCTGAAATTTAAAAAAATGTAAAAGAAGAAAAGAAAAGAAAAACAAATACCACATATACTCACTATTAGATTGCAGCAAATTGATCAACACCTATGTGCACATATGATAGTTAAGCTCAAAGAAAATCAAGCGGGTGTGGAGGAAGAGATGGGTAAATACACACCTAATGGGTACAATTTGCGCTATCTGGGTGTTGGGAACACATAACTTTGACTCAAACTGCACAAAAGCAAATCATGGAACCAATACATTTGTACCCTATTAATATTCTGAAATAAATAGAATACATCTCAGACTATTAAAATGGATATTTGGGGTAATGGAGAAACTAGGTGTAGATCATTTTTTTCTGAGAACATCTAGAAAATACAGATAAAAATACAGAAACCATCACGTGATGGCAGAAAGTAAAGCAAAGAAAGAAGAACTAGACAGGCTAAGACTCCAAAGAAAGGTCAATCTCAGAAAGGTGAATTTACATTTATATCCACTTTTATCTTTATGGTAGTTTTCAAGCATCATAAATCGCCCTTTTAAATTCCAGGCAAAGATAGAAGTATTGCATCTGAGCACAAGTAGAAGGCACTGTATCTGAAAAAGACCTCTGCTCAAAAAAAGCAGCAAAGATACTGGAGACTTGGGAAAATCTCAAAAACTGCTACTTTTATTCTGAAAACATTTGTGACTATGTAGGATGAGAAGTTAATAACCTAGCAGAAAAATCTTTCATTGAACAGAGAAGTTTCAGCAGCCTTGAGGGATATGTATTAGGGTTTAGAACCCGTGAGGTTGAGTCCTAACAAACACAAAATCTTCTCAGTTGAGAATAAATATTCATAGAAAAGATGAAAGCTTATTGTCAGTCCAAAAACAATAATAGAAATGACTGGTGATATTGGCAATGATAGAAATAAAAATTACTCAAAATGCTGATGAATTGATAGAATTTAAGAATTCTAAAAATTTAGTATGTTTGGGAAAATGGAAAAAGTATTAATTTGAATTGAACTGTTAGATATTATTTACATTGTACTTTTTATATTAATATTACTTTTAATTGACAAGTCATAATTGTATACAGTTATGAGTACAATGTAATGTTTTGATAAATGTAATAAATGTGGAGTGATTAAATTGAGCCAATTAACATATCTTTCACTTCGATTATTTTTTGCAATGAGACATTTGAAATTGTCATTATTATTATTCCCTATAGTTACCCTGTTATGCAATAGATCTCAAAAATTTTTCCTATTCCTGTCTATCTGAAATTTTGTTTAGTTGTAAAGTTATCCAAAAAATTGGAAAGTTTATAAATAGAAAACCAAAAAAACTGATAGAAAAAATTTAAGAAAACAAAAATAATTGGAAAATTACCCTGTGTTTATGAATTTGAAGAATTAATATTATTAAAATGGTCATGTTGCAATCTTCAAAGAAACTACTAAAGCAATTTAAAAATTACACAACTCACAAATTATCACAGAGAAAGTGGAATAATAATTTTGTAGAGTACTAATTGAAAAGAAGGAATATTTAAAAAGATGAGTGAAATAGAAAATACTTTAAGAAAAATATGATTGTCAGAAAACATAAAATATAAAACATAACTTTATATAATATTTCTTTAAAGATAACTTTCTTATGGTAAGGACAAGGAACTGTTAAAAACATTTAGAATAAAATATTTATAAAATAAAAACAAAAGAATAAAATATATTATGTAAACATTAAACAAAAGAACGATATTGTCACTATACTGATGCAAAAAAAGTACATTTTGGGGAAAAAATGAATGACTAGAGAATGGGGCATATTTGGTAATAAAAATCATAAATATATACACATTGATATAAACATATGCAAATGTTTATATATACACGCATGTTAAACTAAATATATACACATACATATTCAAAAGGATAATGTTATACATTCATGCTCCACTGTTAAGTGTACATGAAAGATTTATACAAATTAATGCCAAGTCATTATAAATAAATTTTAAATATATTTCAAAAAATACAGCAATTTTTTTCCAGTCATAAGATTAGTCAGATAGTTTTCAATAACATAAAATAAATTGGAATATTCCCAACCACTTGAAAAAGGATATTTTACTTATAATGAATCAATTGTTTAAAACTAAATAATATTAATTTTAGAAAATATATATTGAAATATATGTAGACATGATACAAAATATTAAACTTGTAAGATCCAAGCAAAACAAAATTTATAAGACATTTCATAGCTTTAAATTCATGTATGGGAGAAAAGAAAAATATATTATGGATGAGAATATTGAAAACATCATGATAATTGACATTGACTCAAGGAAAAAGAAGTAAGACAATCATAAATAGCAGAAATCAGTGGAATACAAGACAGTTGATAGAGAAGATCAGCAAAGTTAAAAGTAGGTTATTCAAAAATATGAATATAGTTTATGATTCTTTGCAAGACTTATCAAGAGTGAGAGAAAATTCAAATTCTCAATATGAAAAATGGAGAATCTAAAGTTTCATTTCTCTGTGGAAGACACTGTATATAACTAAAATTATTTCTCTCTTATGTCAGATTATAGACCTAAGGTTAAATACTATAAATATATAACTCCTAAACAATAGCAACAATTATTTACACTAATTGGTATTCAAGGATTTCTAAGTAGGACATATGAAACATGAGACATTAAAGAAAAAAACCCTGAAAAATGAATTATATCACAATGAAAAAGCTCACTCTTGCAAATTTTCTGTTAAGAAAATTAAAATATTTGGGAGAAATTAATTGTAGAACATATATCTGACACAGAATATGTGCAAAAATATACAAAGAACTACAAAGCCATAATATAAAACACACACACACACACACACACAAAAACAGTGGATTGCCAAAATATTTGAACAGATACTTCAGGGAACAAAAGGATATATGAACGTTCAATAACTATATAAACAGGTGACAATTTGCAGTAGTCATCAAATAATACCAGAATGAAATACCACATACTCAGATATTACAAAACCCATAATTTCTAAAATTAAAAAGATAATGCCAAGTGTTAGAAAGGAGTGTTGTGCAACTCAAACTCTCACAATTAGATGGTAGAAATGTAAAATTTTATAATCACTTTGGAAAACCATTTGTAAGTTCTAATAAACTTAAGTACTAAGCTTATAATATGGTCCAGAAACTGTATTTCCATGTATTTATACAAGAGAAATGAAATATATATCTATATAAAGGCTGCTAAATAAATGTTTATAGAAGTTTTAATCACAGGATCAAAAACTGGAAAAAATCAAATTGACCACCACCATAGAAATGACAAAACATATTGTAGCTTATCCATCCAAAGAAATACTGCTCACAAATATTTATAAACTGATGCTATAAATGTAGCAGCTCACATAAATTTCAAAACACACCAAGTCATCTCAGACACATGCAAAAGAGTAATTACCGAGTGATAAAATAATTGTTAAACACTAGCAAAGTGAAATCTAATTTCTTGTAACAGAAAGCAGATCAGGGGTTGCTTGAGGCAAGATATGAAGAAGACAGTCTTTAAAGATAAAAAAAGGTCAATGGTAAAGTTTTCTGCTTGGAATCTAATGGTGGTGAAGCTAAAGGAGTACATACATTTGTCAAAACTCATCAGACTGTCACTTATAATGTGTGCATTTTATTTCAAGCAAATTTTAGTCAGTATAGTGTTTACAAACATTAGAACATAAGGGAGCATTATGCAAAGCTTTATGATGATAAATTCAATAATTTAGATGAAATGATCAAATTTCTTGGAAAACACAATTTCTATAGGTAAACAGAAAAAATAGTATCTGAGGGATACTGTGTCTTTTGAATATATTGAGTCCTAAAGAAAACTTCCTATGAAGAAAAGAATATTTACATAACTTTAACATAAATTCACATTTTCCAAATCTTAAATGAATATTACAGTCTTTCAGAGGTTAGAAAAAAATGTAGAACACCTATCTCTGAATGCCTTTGATATGTCCAGCATAGATTTGGCAACAAATCCTGACAAGGACATTACAGGGAAAGAATTTTACAAAGCAGTCTCTTTCACATATGGTTGCAAAAGTTATATGGAAAAATTCAGCAAATAAATCTGGTGTTATATAAGAATAACAATATATTACTAACAAGAGATATGTGCAAGTGCAGATTGATATTTGAAAACCTACCATTGTTCATAAAATTGACAGCAAAAAGGCAAAATATTTATATAATTATCTTGACAGATACAAACATATCATTCAATATAATTGAGAATTTGATGATAAAAACAGTTTTGACAAAATATGAAAAGGAAGCAACTTCAGAAAATTTCATACTACAAGGTGAAATTTTTAGAAATTTTCTTCTGAGACAGAATGAAAAAAGGAGGTCTAGTATCTGGCTTTTATTCAAAATTATACCTGAAAGTTTTTGAACTATGAATTTTCATAAATCAGATTGGCTCTTTACAAGATATAGTCACATCCTAAGATAAACTGCTAGGAGTGGACACAAAATTGAGAATAATCAAGGCACTATGTATAAAGAAAGAAGTAAATCCAGATAAAAGTGAGTCATGGGAATATAGAAAAGACGAAGTTAAGGTATACTTTAAAATAGCTAAAAGAGTAGAAATAGAAGGATTCTAACACAAAGAAATGTTAAATGCCTGAGGTGATGGATACCCCTATTATCCTAATTTGATTAAGTCACATTGCGTATCTGTTTCAAAACATCATGTGTGCTTTATAGAGATATATAACTATTATGTACCCATAATAATTTTAAAAAGACAAAAAGAACTTCCGGAATATAAACCAGCCATATTTTTGAGCACTGTAAAAAAAAAAAAAAACCAGAATAGGAAGCTGCTCGAAGTTTTAATAAATATATTCTGAAATATACTTCCTCCTAAAAGTTCAAGAAAACTAATTTTATATTTAAAAAACACCAGCCAAGTGTTGACATCATAACTCATACCCTACTATAAAAAACAGGCACCAAAAACATAATGGGATCCTTAGTGACAATGCATTTAAACCAAAAATTATCAGGAATGCACTTGTTGAACAAGTTTGGTTTATTGCTCATTACAATGAGGGAGACCATACACCATGGAGAACTATGGAATGTTTCAGTAAGTGCATGTTAAAAAGGACTTACAATTGTGTGTGGGTTCATGATGATTTCAAGATAGCATTTACTAAAGTGGAGTTTTGCTGTCAGAAAACAGAGATAATTTTATGATGAGTATCTTAGTAAATATTTAGAAGAAAGACTACAGTAGAAATTAGATATAAAGTTACAGAATCCAATAAAGAAATGGAAATTTAAAAAATAATTATCAGAAATGAAGACTAAAATGAAGAGTTAAGAGAAAAGAAGGTGAAGAAAGGGGATTATTTTATTTCATTTGTTTTCTGGTTGTGTTGTCTTTATTAATGATGCCCATGAGTATAAGTTACTTTGCCAAAACTAAGTAATAATACAAAAGTGAATGAACTCAATTATAATGGACAGCATACATAATAGGACCAAATGAACTGAACTGTTGGTTCATTTCTTGCTGCATTGATTCCATAGATCCTAGTTGGGGGACTCTGGGTTTTGG
>VBSM01002121.1:21127351-21172814 GCA_008086735.1 Cheirogaleus medius
TGCTTTGTCAAAGAGTAGATGGCTATATGAGGATGGTTTTATATCAGGGTTCTCCGATTTGTTCCACTGGGCAATATTCCTATTTTTGTGCCAATACCAAATTGATTTAATTACTACAGCTTTGTAGTATATTTTGATATCTGGCATATTAATACCTCTCATTTTGTTTTTATTGCCTAGAATTGCTTTTGATATGCAGGGTATTCTCTGGTTCCAAACAAAGTGTAAAATTATTTTTTCCATATCTTTGAAGAATGATATTGGGATTTTAATAGGTATTGCTTTGAATCTGTAGATCAGTTTGGGTAGTATAGACATTTTAACAATGTTGAGTCTGCCGACCCATGAGCATGGTATAGATTTCCATCTGTTTATATCCTCTGCTATTTCCTTCCTCAGTTTTTGTAGTTCTTCCTGTAGAGGTCTTTTACCTCCTTGGTTAAGTATATACCTAGGCACTTTATTTTCTTTGTTGCTATTGTGAAGGGTATTAAGTCTTTGATTTGGTTCTCAATTTGGTTATTGTTGGCATATATGAATGCCTCTGATTTCTGTGTATTGATTTTGTATCCTGAGACTTTACTAAATTCATTTATCAGTTCCAGGAGTCTCTTGGTTGAGTCCTTGGGGTATTCTAAATATAATATCATGTCATCAGCAAACAGCGAAAGTTTGATCTCTTCTGCCCCCATTTGGGTACCTTTAATTCCACTTTCATGTCTGATTGCTATAGCCAGGACTTACAGCACTATGTTGAATAGAAGTGGAGATAGTGGGCAGCCTTGCCTGGTTCCAGTTCTAAGTGGGAATGCTTTCAATTTATCCCCATTCAGTATGATGTTGGCTATGGGTCTGCCATATATGGCTTGTATCATTTTTAGGTATGTCCCTTCTAAGCCGATTTTATTAAGTGTTCTTATCATGAAAGGGTGTTGAATTTTGTCAAAAGCTTTGTATGCATCTATTGAAAGAATCATATGGTCTTTGTTTTTGCTTCTCTTTATGTGGTGAATTACATTTATAGATTTACGTTTGTTGAACCATCTCTGCATCCCTGGGATGAAGCCCACTTGTTTGTGATGGATTATTTTCTTGATAAGCATCTGGATTCAGTTAGCTAGGATTTTGTTGAAAATTTTTGCATCTATATTCATGAGGGATATTCAAATCTGTAGTTTTCTTTTTTTGTTGCATCATTTCCTGGTTTTGGTATCAGGGTTATGTTCATTTCATAAAAGGTGTTGGGGAGGTTTCCATTCTTCTTGATGTTGTGGAATAATTTCTGCAAGATAGGCACCAGTTCTTCTTTGTAAGTGTCGTAAAATTCGGGTGTGAAACCATATGGGCCGGGACTTTTCTTTTTAGGAAGATTTTTTTAAAAGAATGTTAAAAATTTATCCATTGGAATTTCGTTTGTCATTTAGAATTTTTGTTGTGGTAAACCAGGTAGTAATGTGGACAGGAGAGTAACAATATTCCTAAGGAAAATGGAGTTTTATTCCTGTAATTTGTTCTGTGATCAAGTTATTTATAAGGGCAAGGTGAACCTGCTAAAATGACTTTCTTTGTGCTCAGTGCAAGGTAGTCACCATTACTGTTGGTTGCTTTGTTTATGAAATGAGATTGTGTGTCTTGATATCATCAAGGCTTCCTTTACTATTGTAATCATTAGTTAAGTTTGTGTTGTAGTATTATTAGAGTAATATATGTAAAATACTACAACTAGATTCACAGATGCTAATTACTTTAAGTTAATTATTTCTAAAAACTTTATCAACAAAATGTTTAAATGTCTTTGAAAAATAAAATCAAGTTGCATAATTTCTTTGTAGTGTGTAAGGTTCAAATCATTATTCTTCCAGGAATTGTATCTTCTCCTTAAGTGTCTGAAAATTAGGATGAGAACAAATTAAAATATATATATATATATTTAAAGTTTATTGAACAAGACATATATATTATATACATTTAAACAATATTATTTATAACTATATATGACATTTATCAAACAGGCATTTTCAAATTACATGATATTCTCGAGTGCTTTTGTAAATTGGAGAAGAAATGGATATAGGTACATAAGGGATGGTAAAATTTTACAAGGCGTAAGACTGAAGTATTTGCAAAAATCATAATGAAAAGTCCACACTGAAACCTCTACATTGCACCATTTGGAGGTCACTTTGCACAAATAAGGAGTAATGGAGTAACAGTCCTGTTTGGTCCAATATAGAAATATAAGGCAGTTTCTGAGGGGTTAGTGCTCTAGATTGAAATCAGAAAAGATAGTATTTTCTTTTTTTCAAATTTATTTATTTTCTTTTTTCCTTTTTTAAATTTCATTCTTCCTATGTTTATTTCCACATTTGTTAATTTTTTATTGTCATCAAACTTAAGCTATTGTCAGTGTCCAAGTAGTTTTTTAAGAAAATTTAAAGTAAGTATTAATAACTTTGAGGGTTTTTACAATTTTATAAATTTAATAATAAAATATTAATGATAATATTTTTCTGAGTGATATCTCTATGAAGTAAATTCTAATATATTACCCTAGATTACATCAAATCAGAATTTATATATTGAATTCAATTTTTAAAAAAATGTAAGTTCAGTTTCTACTTTAAAAAAATCAGAGGCTCTCTTAAGAGAAAAATATTAATTAGTATGAAAGAAATCATATGTACTATATTTAATTATCTAAAATGGTTAGAAATATGTTCCATATGATTTCTTCTGGACCTGAGAACACATAATTTTAAATAACTAATCAATCAATATTTATTGAGTTCTTACTAATATGATGATCTATATGGATTGCAAATAAAAATTTTTAGAAAAAGTGTTAATATTATTTCACATATGTACATTTCAGTGAAAGGTACAAAATGAATTTCAAACATTCATATTTATCCTATAGGAGATTCCAGCAACATTTTGTTCTCCATGTCCTTCCATGAAAGGATTTAATTATTAATGTTTTATATATATAAACTTTCAGTATAACTGTTGAAATCCTATGGGAAAAGTGTAGTATAAATGAAATATGGAAAAATTAGAATTTGAGTTGAATGGTTAAAGCTATCTCACAAACCATACCATTCAACAGTACTTTTAACTAACCAAATCATTATGAATAAATATGTAAAATTCATACAAAACATGTAATTTTTATAATTGTGGTATAATGTATAGTTATATACAATAAAATGTATAACAGTATAAATTTTCATACAAGGTAATATGCACAAGGCACATAAATGTTTTACACATTACATACACATACACACACACACACATGCATACATATTGCCTTGGTAATCCATGTTGCTAAACTGAGAAACTAATAAAGTAAATGTATGAAACCAAACAACTACTTGGGCATGGCAGATGCATTACATGTACCCAAAATGTTTGTACCCCCATAATATTCTGAATTAAAATAAATAATATATATAGAAAAACCACAATATTTCTGGATTAGGAATGTTCTCTTATTGTGGGATGTATTTTTAATGTAACTACTATTGAAAGGGTCCACTTTGAAGCTTTCAGTCACAAAATAAAAAACAAATACTTTTGTTTATTAATTTTCATCACCTGGATTATAAATCTTATGACAAATGGGGTCAATTAGAGCTCTATGGAACAGACAAACGTGTAACTGAATTCCAGAGCCATATTTTTTTTTATTTCAGCAACCTAGAGTGAGAATGGCTGATTTGATCTCTATCTTAATTTTTGAATTTTATTTCAAAATTATAAAATGAGAAAAACATGACTGATTCAGATATTGTTTCATGTTTTGGTAACCATCAATCAAATACATAGATATATATTTTATTTATATATATGTGTGTGTACACAGATTTATATAAACTTATATGTAATCTATGTCTTAATATATTAGAATTTATATTTAGTCATTTTCTTCATCATAGTTCACACTTGCCAAAAATTACTTAGATTATATTCATGTTTGCCAAAAGTTATGAAAATTAATGTAGTGTGAGAATAAGGAATATTTGAACAGAAGAAAATCAGTTACTACTCATAATTAAAATATGAATAATGTTATTAAATTAATGACTAGAAGTATATACTGTGAAGCATTAATTTTAAATTGCCATCTAAGTATTTTCAAGTATGCAGAAAAACAAGTCTGTTTAATGTTGAAATAGTAATTTGAAAACATATAAATTTAACAGAAATTGATCCCCCCAAATTAGGTCATACTGAAAAAGGTTAACTATAATAGCAAATTTTAATTTAACAGCACAGAATATTATTAACACCTGTGAAAAGAATATGATTACATAATTTAAAGAAACTAATTTGCAACTTCTAGCCTCAAAATGCTAAAAAATCTGAAGAGTTTTCATGATATGAAAGGGCGGCTTATTTTATTAGGTCTACCTAGTAGAGAAAACTGATTTTGAATGATAATATATACTTTCAATGATAAAAGCTATTTTATAAAAATATAAATCCAGAATCTTTTAAATTTTGCCTCTTTAAAAGTCACTGATAAAAATAGAAATTAATGTCTTAATTAAATAATGAAATAACAAAAAAGTTAGTGTGACAAAATGCCAAGAAAATTTTGTTCACATTTTGTTTCATAGCAATTTTTACAATTGCTTCATTAATCCAACATTTAAACATAATTTAAATAAGTTAGAATAAATTTGTAGTGAAATATTCAAAACAGAATTATGAACAATATTCTAATCCAGTGTGGTGACAAATATAAATAGAGAAAATATTCTGTAACCTTGGGCAAGTTATCTCTCTGCAATTAAGTACATATGTTCCTTCATGTGTGAAATATATATAAACCAAGAGGTTTGGTCATATACTCTATAATTACTGGGTTTTATAAATTAATGGTGAATTCATAGTCTCTGATTTAGTTGAGCAGGCAGACAGTAATCACATGCTAGAACAAACACTAAATAAAAAAATTCAGACTTTTGGTGAATTAATATTCTTTTTAGTTTTAAAGGTGTCCGTGCTTGTGTATAGGTATGTATGTGTAGTCAAAATACTCTAAAAGACATCTTTATGATTAGTAAACCCTAAAATTAATACCATGCTGTCTTTTGATTTTTACATTTCCTATTATAGAATATAGCCACACAGTTCATCCATGTAATTAACAAGAAAAGCAATATTCAGTCAAAATAGTTGACTTACAAACAATGGTTTAACTGGACAATAAAAATGCAGTAAAAATTATTTATCACTCTAAGTTATACTCAAAAGTAGAAGAAAAATTTCCTACAGTTTTTGAACATCTTCTTGTCCTAACTTAAGTAGTTTATTCGGCAAAATGTATCACATAAGTGAAATTAGAACAAATATAAAAAATTGCATTTTGAAAAATTAAATATATACATTTATAAATACATATTATACAATAAAATGTTAGTAATAAGGCTAATAATTATAAAAACTGGAGGAAGGAATACAAACTCCATAGTCTTCTACTTTCTTTCTTCTTTTTTCTTTCTTTTTTATTTTTTGAGACAGTCTCACTCTGTTGTGTGGGCTAGAGAGCCCTGGCATCAGCCTAGCTCACAGCAACCTCAAACTCCTGGGCTCCAGTGATTCTTCTGCCTCAGCCCCACAAGTGTCAGGGCCTACAGGTGTGTGTCACCATGCTCCACTAATTTTTTCTATTTTTAGTAGAGACTGGTCTCTTGCTCAGGCTGGTCTCCAACTCCTGAGCTCAAACTATCCTCCCACCTCACCCTCTTAGAGTGCTAGGATTACAGGCCTATGCCACGGCCTCCGGCTCCTTCTTCCTTTTAGAATGAAATATAATCTTCTTGAATAACAAATCACGTGAAGGTCTTTTTAAAAATCTGCAAAAATAATTGGGAAAAAACACATAAAGCATTTCTTTTTGTCTGGAGGGAAAACACTCAATTGTTTGAGTTGTGAGACGAATTAGCTAGATTTGTTTGTTTGCTTATTTTTGCATATATTTATTTAGATTTATAATTTGCCAGGTATTTTCTAGAAAAGCACTTAAGTGTGCCACTTCCAGGTAAATAATTGACACTCTTTGTTGCCAATAATAAAATTAGAATGTTCAAGTGAAAATTAAAATTTTGAAAAACACATATGGCATTGTTTGCTGGAAAGCTTACCAATTCTTAAATTGATTTAAAATGAGATCATCTGTGACTTAAACAAATGTGATCATTTTGGATTGAATTATGAAATACGTCAATGAGTTTTATAATTCATATGAAATATATTATCAAATACATATATTATCAAATATTCATTATTTAATAATATTATATTTAATAAAAGTATATTGGATATATGCACAACTCAGTAAATTACTATTTTGCAAATGACCAATGCATTATATCAGACAATAATATGTAGGTTAAAGATGATTCAAAGTGTATGATAGACCAAAGGTTAGAAAATAATAGATAATAAAATGTAATCAATGTTTTCTATTTCCTTTCTCTAATAACCGGTAATAATTGACCACTTAGCAAATTGTGTGCAATATCAAAGTATATCCACGTATCTGGACAAGCTACTGATAAGCCTATACTTTTCTAACTATATAACTTTATGCAGCCTAATGTCCTTTGTATACTCAACCAAAACAACATATTGCAACAAATTCAATACAGACACTTCTATGAGAATTAGTGGTTTTCTATTAAGCCAAATGTGGAAGGATTGTTTTTTTAAAAAAAGAAAAATATTGCAAGGCAATAATAATTTTATTATCTTTTGGTTTTGGAAAATATACTTATTTTTCACTAAAATATATGATTTGTTTATTCAGGTTTGGATTTATAAGTATGTATATATGTAATGTATGAATTATTGCTATTTAAAATATATGAATATATTAATATTTTGAACTCTAAAAATACTTTAGTTTTCATTTTTAATATAGTAATAGTAAACATTGGTAAAAAATAACATAAAATCCTATGAGATTCTTAATAAATATTGAAAGTGTAATGGGACATATAATCAAACAATTTTGTCAAGCAACTACATCAGGGATATATGTATATATGTATATGTATTTGTGTGTGTGTGTGCGCACACGTACACATGTATATACACACACATAATTCTCTATAGGGAAAAAAGTTCTAAGCAGAGAAATTATTCTGGAGTAAACAAAGAATCATAAAGTAATATGAAAGAAAGAAATAAAAGAGAAAGAGAAAAGGAGGGAAGAAAGAACAACAGTTTTAACAATGAAATTCTTTTTTATAAAAAAATTCTCTATTTGAAAAATGTTAATGGGAGACAAAACCTCTTAACATTTCTGAAGCAACTATCACTGATAAACAAAAAAAAATCTTTTTAGAAAATAAGTTCATTGCTTTATTTTTTGCATTTTATTTATTTTTCTCAGCTTTACTAAATTATAATTACAAAAAAACATTTATATATTTATGGTGTACAATGTAATGTTTCATATTAGTATACACTATTAAATGAAAAAATAAAGTTAATGAACATATCCATCATCTCAAATACTTACAATGTTTTGTGGTGAGAACATTTGAGATCTTCCAGCAATATTCAACTATACAATGTGCTATTAGCTGTATAGTGATACTATACTATGTCTTTAGCCTTTACATAGAAACTTAAGAATTACATTGTCAATATCTATTAATAGTTTTTTGATATTTCAATTATAATTTTACAAATTTTATAGGACATATTAGGAAGAATCAATATTTAATTTTTTTAATTTCAGGATTTTACAGTTGTACACACACTTTGGTTGCATAATTTGCTTTTGTACACTTTGAGTCAAAGTAATAAGTGTGCCCTTCACCCAGTTAGTATGCATTGTACCTGTTAGGTGTGAATTTACTGATCCCCTCCTCCCTGTTCCAACTTATTTAACAATATTCCATGACCATGAAATATCCCCATTTTATTTAGCTCTTTTTAAAATTTCTTTTATAGCAGTTTGCAGTATTCTGCATATACGCCATCGTATTACATTTGTACCTAAGTATTTAATTTTTTGTATTATTGTATTTTCTATTTAAGTGTCCACATTGCTAATATATAGAAATGAGATTGATTTATGTATATTTATCTTGCATCCTGGGACCTTCTTAAGCTCCTTAATTATTAATAGTTGTAGATTTTTTTGTTCGATTCTTTAGGATCTTCTACATAGAAAAATGTGTCATATGATAATGGGAGTGTATTTCTTTCTTTCTTTAGAATCTGGATTCCTTTTATTTTATTTCCTTATTCTATTTTACTGACTAGAGCAATCAGCATCATGTCAAATAAGAGTAGTTCAAAAAGATATCCTTGTCATATTTCCAGTCTTAGGGGAAGACATTCAGTCTTTTACCATGAACTATAGTGTTGGGTATGGTCTTTTTATAGATATATTTTTTAAAATCAAATTGAAGATGTTCCACTCTATCCCTATTTTTTTGATAGGTTTTGTCCTGATTGGATGTTAAATTTGATCAATTGAAATCATTCAAATCATCATACGATTTTTCTTCTTTAGCCTAATAATATAGCAGACTATATTGACTGATTTTCAAACTTAAACCAGCCTTGCATCACTGGAATAAACACCTTTCGGTGACAGTACACACACACACACACACACACACACGCACATGCGCACACATACACCCCCCCACACACATAATATTACATGTTTTGTTAGGGATTTGTGTGTCTATATTTATAAGGAATAGTGGGCTTTAGTTTTTAACTGTGTTGGTCTAGTTTTGGTATCAAGGTAATATCAACTTTATAAAACGTTTCCCTTTCTATTTAATAACATTAAATGACATTTTGTTTTATTATTTTTCTACTGAATAATTATATTTTATTATAGTTAAAATAATACTTGTGTTTTAGAGAAACATGCTGGAATATTTTTAAATATGAAAGTATGAATTCTTCGACTTGACTCAAAATACTTTAGATTTAGGAGAGGGTAGGCAGACAGATAATTGCCCATGAGATGTGAATTTATTTATTTAGTTAACAAGCATACTGTGGTATATTTTTTTGTCTCTCTGCTTTTGAATATGTTTATTTTTTTCTTAATGTAAAATTTTATCATATAATTCTTCTATATCATTACATTATATCTGGTTTATAATTTATTGCTCTGAATTTTATTGGATCACCTAAGTGCTAAATGACACTTGTTATACATTTGTTTGAAATTCAAGGCCATTTCTAAAATAATTTTTTACTTTACTGTCTTTTTAAATATTCTTTTCTAAATAAATTCAACACAGTTATGGGGGGAAGCCATATGGCATTTGTCATATGTGTTTTATTTTCTTACAAGGCCATTCCATTTCTTCTCATCTGCTGTCACCGTTTTTGAACAAGAATAAATATGACAGATTCATGGTTGGAGGACACAGGAAAAACAATGTGTCAGTCATTTTCAAGATTCTGTCTTATATCTCAGTACACAGAAGTTGAATGGTTGTGGAAAATGTTTTGTTAATATTATTAAATGTATTTGTTGATATGATGTATTTGAAAAATATAACAAATCTTAATAAGTATTCAAATCACCTTTATTTGATTGGACATTTTTATCTATGTATGCATATGTATCTTATTTATAAACACATTTATATATGTGTGTACATAGTATGTAGAAATAAGATACATTCATCCTACCACATTTCTTTTTCTCAAAACACCTTTTTGTTCTCAAATTTTCTTAAAAATTTTAGACTAATTGAAGAGAGGATGAGTAAAGAAAGTTGGGTTGTAGTCTTACATCTACCAACAAAATAAAATGTGTGTTTGTAGAAGAACAAAACACTTTTCTACATTTCTTTACTCTACCTACATGTTGTGGGATAATTATGATAGCTAAATATATAACATTGAGAACAGGACAACAGAAAATATTTTAAATGAGAAGAGTTATTGACATAAGGACATAGAGATTTTTAAGCCAATTAGAATAAAGGACTAGATTAATAAATGTTCAACAATTAGTCAATATTTATGGACATTAAAGCTGCTTTGATTCTATCTTTTTGGACATAACATACATGCGATTTCCTATCAAAATAGAGACATGCAATATCAAGATCCAAAAAGTCAGAAGGCCATGACTCTACTCTGCTAAGCAGCCATAAACTACAAAATAATGAACAAATGACCTATGTTTGGACAAAAAAATTGAAATTCAAATTCCTAAAAATGGATCAGGTACTAAAACTCAATGCCAGGTAATTTTTCTTCCTCTATAACTATATTATTGCATGCAACTCTTAGACATTATTTGTTGTGTGGAATACATAAAATAGAAAACTATAAATAGAATATTAAATGGAAAGCATGTTTATAGGCAGAGATTGCTCAAGGGGTGTTCCCATAATTTGTAGCCTACAAATACACAAATTACACCACTCTGATATAATGAATATAATTCAGTCTTTGCTTATATAAAGAGTTCAGAAAATCAAAGAGCACTTTATAAGTAAATATTCCACATGTTCAGAACAATATTCATTGGACAAAGGATAGTTTATCATTTAATAAATGCTTTAAAATATATTTTTTTCTATTTTAAATATTCATTAAGTGAAAAATACTAACTGGAAATTGGATTAACTCTTTATTGAGCAGTTATCTAAAACAATAATGTAGAAAAATTTAAAATCTAAAATACCTATAAAAGCCTTAAATTTTTGTGTGATGTGTATAATGATAAAAATTACATTAGCTTGGTAATCTATTCTCTTGAAATTTCTGTAGCTAAAGGGTAAAAGTTATAAAGAGTTTAGATCAATAATTTAACTCTTCACAAAAGCACAAGCAATGCTGAATTGTCCAAACAATGGCCGTTACCAAGGCTTTATCCTCAGAATTCAAGCCTTAGAAATTCCTTTTGGAATTCTATAATCATTTGTGTAAGCCTTTCACATGATCAAAAGTCATTTAAAAATCTTTATTTTATCCATAAAATGAATGTATTTTCAATTGCTCAGGTCGGGCTTCTGTAGCAGAAACAGGTCTCTTAGGCAGCTATTTAAGATAAAAGCTAGAAAACTCAATTGTCCCTCTTTATGTTCTGAAATTATGACTCAATTGTAGATCACTAAATGCTTTTTGGAAAGGAAAAATGAAGAGCAGATGGCCACACTATTTCTTTAACATTCACTAGTGTTTTTCAAAGGCACCACCGCAGAGATACATGATCTTCAATCTTTATTTGCCACCTTTGTGAAACAAATGCCAATCAAATCTCATTTGCAAAAAACCAAAGAGACAGAGAAAATGCTTCTGATTCCTTCTGATATAATTCTTGTGGGTTCAAGGTTCAAACTGCTTGATGAAAAGCAACAGAGAATATTGTTTAAGACTATGCATGCTAGAAGCCAGGTAGCATATGATGCAATCTCTGTACTCGACCTATTGATTGTGTGGCTTAGAGTGCAGTTCTTAACTGCCCCATGTCTCAGTTTCTGTATTTGTAAATAGAAACTAACAGTGATAACTTATTTCATTGGTATATTGAGATTATTAATTAACGTTCTAAATCCCTTAGAACATTACCTAGCACATGGTAAGTCTTCAATACGTGATAAAGTGTTGTTACTGTTTTTTAGTGTATGGTGCGCTACAAATGCACTGAACACGTGGAATATATATAGTCATCTCTCAATATACATGGTGGATTGTATATTGTATATTTTCAGGATGTCCATTCCAGGACACCCCAAAAATACCAAAATCCACAGATACTCAACTCCCTTATAAAAAATGGACTAATATATGTATATTATCTATGCTCTCCTCCCTTACACATTAAAGCTTCTATAGATTACTCATAATATCTAATACAATGTAAATGATATTTAAATAGTTGCTATCCTGTATGTTTAGGAAGTAACAAGAAAAAAAGTCTGTACTTATTCAGTATAGAGGCAACCATTATTCTATTTTATTTTAAAAATATTTTTGATACCTGGTTGGTTGAATCCACAGATGTGGAACCCACAGATATGGAGACCCCATTGTACTTATACTTTGGTGTTGAGTAACCATTATATACACACATATATGTGTGTATATATAATATTATAATGTATAATATAATATATGTAGAGAGAGAGCACACTACAGTGTGACTTATAATTATTGTCATTAGCATCATTATCATATTACTAAATATTTAATATGGTTATCATTTTCTGGAACTCTACTAAAAGTTTTGTATGTATATCTCTATTCTTAAAATAATTGTTTGAGATGGGAGCTATTATTATGACTATATTACTGAGGCATAGAGAACTAAAGAAATTTACTTGTACACATAGAAATACCAAGACAAACATTCAAACTGAGTTTTGCTTGACCCTAAAACCAGTGTTTATAGCTATTTCACTGCCTAGTCAAGAATAACTCAGTTTATAAAGAAAAATAGTTGAAGTAATTAAGTGGAAACATTTAAATTAATTATTAATCTGGAAGTATCAAAGACATTTTAGCCTTTCACTGCAAATAAAAATATATATGCTTATAATTTCCTAAAGGGTAGAAATATCTTCTTACTTCCATTTGACAAACTTGGGCAAAATTTATTCAATAACTAGTCCCTAGTTTTACTTTGGCAAACACAGGTTGGCTTTTTACACTTTTATCCCTTTTATACATATCTAGAACTTTTGGAAGAAGGTTTGATTTTTTAATGCAATGTATCCTGTTTAAATCAGTTTCCAAAGTAAAATAAATTACTGTTCTCTCTCACCCATGTTCTCTTCAGCTTTTCACAGCTGCTGTCATTTTCAACTAGTTTTTCTACGCCGAGCAGCAAACTTCACATATACTGGAAAATCAATTTTTTTCCTCTTAAGCAAAGAAACTGACTGAAAGTAGTATTAAAATCTACAGTTCACCAAAGCAGTTTGAATTGTTACACTCTAAAGAGACAGGCATTATTTACCCAGTTAATACCATATGATATGTCAAAACTCCAATCCCTCAGTAAGAAGATTATTTGGGTTGGGTTACATTTTATTGATGTCAACACAGTTAAAAAAATAAAAAGAGAAAATATTCCATCTACGATATCAGTATTTATAGAAAAATATAATCACACATTTTCTCTATAAAATGACTTTTATTAAAATTCATTGTAATAGTTTTAGGAAACTCTACATTAACATTCTATGATAGAAGAAGAAATGATATTGTGTGATAAAATGACACAGTTTTATACATCTCTTAAATAGTAAAAGAGGGACTGATTTTGAATTCTTTTACTCATTCACTTATATACTAGTTTATTGTCTAAATTTAAAGTTACCTTGGGAAAGAAACTTATCCTGGGCTTTATTTCTTTTTCTGTTAAAATAGACTACTCTAATATTTGACCATTAAATTTGACTTTTCTTATTCCTCCTGTGCATGAAACATAGGAACATAACATTTTGGTTAAGGAAGAATTAAAAGGGTTACACAAAGAAACATTTAGGTCCAGGCTTTGCTTGTCATCCATTCAGGTTGAAGGTAGGGACAGAAACTGACTATATAACAAAACTTTGTTTCAAAATTAGTACAGTCTTACAAGATTCAACACTTAGGATATGGAACCAAAATCAGCATTTGTGAGAGAAACACACAAAAATCAAGGGATTATTGATGGCATTAAGCATCTGCCTCAGCAAACCATTCTAAGAAAAGGCTGGAGAATGTATGGAAGATGAGGATCTTATTAATAGAAAAATTCAAGAAAGTCCACAAGGTACAGGATTAAGACTAGGCTACAATTAAGCAACCCGTCCTTCTAAGAATGATAGATTTCAGCATCAAATAGACCTAGATTCAACATTTAGTATACCCACCTCATAGCTTCAGGAAAGTTAAATTTGTCCTGTAGTGTTTTCTCCAAGTAGTTTTTTGTTGTATTTTAATTGAAATGAGGACATCAGGGTTTTGTTTTGTTTTGTTTTACAAATCCTATCATTCACTGTTAATACATGCCTTGCCTGATATACCCCTTATCTATCACTTAATATTTTTTCATGAGCCATACAGCTCACTGCTTCACTTCCTCTTAATGTTCTTGCTACTGATCTGAAATTAAGAGCATGGGAAAAATAACTAGAGTAAATCTCAAGGTTCATATTTTCCCTTGTTAATACTATTCTGCAAGATGCTAATAGATTGGAAAATATTTTTCTATTCATATTATTATGTAATATGTATTTTAATAGAGCAAATTATTTAAGGTGGTAGAGGAAGAATGTATTATTTCAAAGAGTCGTTAGACTACTCAGAAATTAGTATTTTGCTTGAACTCTTGTATGACTTTCAGAAAATGGTAAGACGCTTTGAAGCAAAGACTGCAAAAGAAATTGCAGAGGATGCAAATAGGTGGAAAACCATATCATGCTCATGGATTGACAGAATCAGTATTGTTAAAATGTCTATACTACCAAAAGTGATCTACAGATTCAGTGCAATCCCTATTAAAATACCAACATCATTTTTTCAGATCTAGATAAAGTAAGTCTATGTTTCATATGGAACCAGAGAAGAGCCCATATAGCCAAAGCAATCTTGAGCAGAAAGAACAAATTAGGAAGCATCCATCTACAAGACTTCAAGCTATAGTACAAGGCTATAGTAACTAGGGAAATGCATATCAAAATCACAGTGAGATATCACCAAACTCCAGTGAGATGACTTTTATCAAAAAGTCACAAAACAACAAATATTGGTATGGATGCGGAGAGATAGGAACACTCATACACTGCTGGTCGGACTGCAAATAGTACAACCTCTATGGAAAGTAATGTGGAGATACCTCAAAGAACTAAAAGTAGAACTGCCACTTGATCCAGGAATCCTACTACTGGGTATCTAGCCAAAAGACTAAAGACATCTGCACTCGAATGTTTATAGCACCACAATTCACAATTGCAAAGATGTGTAAACAACCCAAGTGCCTAATCAATACATGAGTGGATTAACACAATGTGGTATATGTATACCAATAATTACTCCTCGGCCATAAAAAACAATTGTGAACTAATAGCTTCTGTATTATCCTGGATGGAGCTGGAGCCCATTCTTCTAAGTGAAGTATCCCAAGAATGGAAAAACAATAGCTCACTACATGTACTCGCCTTTAAACTGGCACTGACTGATCAACACTTACGTGCACATATGGTAGTAACATTCATGGGGTGTTGGGCAGGTGGGAAGGGAGAGAAAGGGATGGGTAAATTCACATGTAGTGGGTGCGGTGAGCACTGTCTGGGGTATGGGCACACTTGTAGCTCTGACTCAGGTGGTGCAAAGGCAATATATGTAACCAAAGTGTTTGTACCCTGTAATATTCTGTAATGAAATTTAAGAAAAGATACAGAGACTACATTTATTTATCTTACAATTTTCAACAACAGGTGGCAAAATGCCACACACTAATAGGTGCTCAAAAATAAAATAAAAGTTAAATAAGTGGTAATTTCATTAATCATTACCTATTTTTTCTTTTTTTAATGTGTGGCTGCATTCCACATATTATTTGAGGGGTTGGTAAAATTCATAGAACATAAATAAATGTATTAGAAATCGGAGAAAATCATTACATCCTAAAGGAGTCATATCACAATGGAAAAAAGTTGAGTTGCCTGTGAGTAGATCTGTGTTCTTAGGCATAACGGCTGGCCACGGTGCCAAGTAACAACAGAGATGGCAGAGATAGGATCTCTGAAATATTAGCCTTCCCTGGGGATTGCCTGAGAAAATTATAATATAACCTACTAAAAGGCTTGGCCTCCTATAGCAAGTTAAAATAGAGTCATAGGCTCTTGTAATTTGAAAAACAAATGGGGAATACAACGACATTTATTAGAGGCTAAAGGGTGTGGGTATTGTATTCATGTTGGTTAAAAGACAAAAATAAATCAATTAGGAGAAATAAGCTCAATAGATCTATTGTAAAACATGGTAATTCCAGTTAAAAACAACATATTGTATAATTGGAAATTGCTTAAAGAATAGATTTTAGGTATACTCAGTACACACACACAAATAAGTATGAGAGGTAATGCATAAATATAGCTAATTATCTTTATTTAGCTAGTCTTAGTTTGTATGCATCTATTAAAACATCCTGAGCTGGGCACAGTGTGGCTGCAATCCCAGCAACTGGGAAGGCTGAGGCAGAAGGATTGCTTGATGCCAGGAGTTTGAGACCAGCCTGGGCGACATAGTGAGACTTTGTCTCTAAAAAACCTTTTAAATAATTAACCAGGTGTGGTGGTGTGCACCTGTCATCCCAGGTACTTGGGAGACTGAGGCTAGAGAATAGCTTGAGCCCAGAAATGTTATCCACCACAAATATACACAATTTTATTTGTTATTTAAAAAATAAATCTTAATAAAATGAATGGAAGTGTTACATTACTCAATAGAAATATAAGAAATCAATATATTACAAAGGCTTTCCTTTTTCAAAATGATCTGATTATAATAAGAGAGAATATGCTAAAATATTTTCTTTTCTATTTTCAAGTTCTGTGGTACATTATAAAGCATTATAGAACAATTTCATATAAGGTGATGATAGTATTCAATCTTTGCCAGACATTGCTCTATGTAGTTTACATGTACTCTTTCATTGAATCCTCATATAAACTTCATTAGTTAAGTACTGTTACCCCCATTTTGCAGAGGAGAAATCAGAGACACAGAGACAAATATACACATGGTCACAGATAAAGGTAATGGCGATGCTAGTATCTACTAAAGCTTTGTCTAGTGAAGGCAATATTTCCTAAAGCTATTTCAATACCAGGTATATACCCACACATTTATACACAACATATATAATACAGTGAAACAAGAAAATAGCACATGGCAGTGAAAAAGAACAAACTGTTGCTACATACAATAACATGATTTGTTAAACCTGGATGGTGGGTATAAGAATTTTTCTTATGAAATTGTCTATATTTTCATATGTTTTTATTTTGTTCTGGCAGGTGATATTCAATATCACTTTACACACTTTAAATTGACAGACTAAGTATTAATATCTCTTCTGGGTTTTTTGGGGTTTTGTTGCCCTTAAATCTTCCTATCAATTAACTCTGTACAGTTCTCTTTCTTGTCCTCAAAATCTCAAAGAAATTTTTGAAAGTCTTTAGTCTATGTAATTCATTTATATGCAAATATATACATAGTCAATAAATACACAGAAATATTTCTGGCTCAAACGATACCATATGTGTTTGGATTTTTTTTGTAAATTTTGTCACATTGTTTTCCATGGATATTATAACACCAGACAATAACAGTAAACTGCAGTGTATGGGATAACTTAATTCCTATTTTATATGTTACCAAATGATTAAAATTTTGGCTACTCTAATGACTAAAATATATATTTCAGATTAATTTTAACATGCACTTCTCTTAAAATGTTATTTCTAATTATTATTGGTATATAATAGGATAAGATAGGGATGGTTGATGTGTGCAAAAATCACAACAAAGTGATTATAATCAACAATAAGTTATGGTATACTTCTAAATAACTAATATGCATTTTTCTTTGACAGATGAAATTAACTATCATTGTACATAAGAGCTTTCTTTTCTCCTTTTTATTGGTTTGTATTTATTTATCGTTTAATGAAATATTGTAAATATTTTCTCCAGTTTGCTTTTGTCTTTTACTTCATGTATTGTGGTATAAAATTTTTTGTTTGTTTTTAAAATTTATGTATTGAATTTTTCAATTTTAGAGTTCTTGGAATTTTATTTTAATTTTTAATTGACAGCATTATATGTTTTTTGTCATGTACAACATGATGTTTTGATGCATTGTGGAATGGTCAAATCTAGCTAATTAGCAAATGCATTACTTCACATAGTTATACATCAACAAATGAATAAAGAAATGTGGTATACTTACACAATGGAATGCTATTCAGCTCTAAACAAAGAATGAAAACCTGCCATTTGCAACAACGTGGATTATCCTGAAGGACATTAGGTTTGTTGAAATAATCCAGGCACAGAAAGGCAAGCACCATATGATCTCACTCATATTTAAACGATCTCAGAAGTCAATAGTAGAATAGTGGTTATCAGAGGTTGGGGTTGTGGGAGGGAAGGGGGCTGGAGTGGTGCTGGTCAATGGAGTTTTTATTCACTATTGTCTCAAATAAAAAAACTTCCAAATTCTGAAATAAATTTTTTCCACGGATCTTTTTTTTTTTTTATTTCTTCACCACTTTCTTCTCTTCCTTTCCTTTTTCCTCCTCCTCTTATTCTTCCTCCTCATCTTCTTTTTTCCTTCTCCTCTTTCTTCTTCATCTTCTCATTCTCCTTCTCAACATCGCTTTAATCTAATTGGAATGTATCTACATTTCGGGTTGAGGTAAAGATCCACATCATCCTTTCTGTTAGAGTAATACCTGGATGGGCTGATATAGTATTTTTTTATTTTTGAAAATTTCATTATTTCCCATTAATCATAAACATCACCTTTATCATACATTAAATGTCTTCATGCATCTGAAAATATTTAAAAACTTTCATTTTTAGTTATTTGTCTATTCATGTACCATTGTCATATGACTTAATCACTGTAGCATTATGATATATTTTGTTTGTTATGAGTGATGTTGCTTTATTTTTCTTAATTTTCAAAATTTCCCTGGATATATTTACTTGGTTCTATTTTCCCTATAGAATTTAGAATCAGCATTTGTTGTCAAAAACTCTTTTTGTCATTTTCATTTTGAGTATATTAGATATGTTGATTAACATAGGGAGCGTTTTATGATTTTGAATCTCCCTATCTGTGAACCTATTTTATGTTTGTCTTTATTCACCTCTATTAATTTAGGGAAATTTTAAAAGTTATTTTACATACATGTTGTATAATTCTAGTTACATTTATTTGTGTCTTTTACCCTTTTTTATTTTAGTATTATAAATAGTTTTTGTTTTATCTTCTAATTGGTGAATGTTTCTATATGAGAATATTACTGATTTTTGAATATATTATTTTTTAACCAGCCAGCTCTCTGTAGTCTCTTATTTTTTTACAGTGTGTCAGTTATGGAAGGAGATTTTGGGTGCAGCTGAGCACCCTAGTGACTGTGTGGGTGCAGCTGAGCGCCCTGGTGACTGTGTACCAACGAGAGGTGTGAAAGGTGCAGTGTGAGCATACAGGAAACCGCACCTGCAGACTGTCTTTCACCTTTGCAGCTTACAGCAGCTTACACAAGGACTTTGCTCTCTATTTGGGGAAGGGGGGCTACTTCAGTACTTGGGGCTTAGGGAGGGCTTGGGGAGCATATATAAGCCCGAGGTTGCCTAGCCTCGGGGCCGCCTCACATCTCCGGGTCTGCCATCACCCAGACTCCAGAGTGTGGATCCACAATAAAGCTGTGCATCTTGACCCAGAGCTGTGTGTGTGTGCCGAGTCTTCTTGCCCTGGGGTAGGCAATGCAAGTTGGCCCTACCAAGTTACTCTTCTTGAATTTTCTAATTATAAAAAAAATTATCAATAAATAATAATTATTATAACTCTTCTCTCCTTTTCTGTATTTCTGATTGTATTGTCTTTCTCAATGATATTGGCTCTGATTTTCAGAACAGTGTGGAATAATGGTGATTACAGAAAATATATCTAGATTCTAACCTCAACGGCACTGCTTCTAGTATTTCTAATTAATCATGATTCCAGCATTTAGTTTGTTAAACTAAACATGTTTTTTAATTGTTATAAAGTATCCTGTTATTATTTTATTTAGGATTCTTTCTTACCAATAACATAATTATGAGTATTATCAAATGCCTTTTCTGAATTTATAGAAATAGATCAGCCCATGATCCTTTTTTCTCAGAGTATTTATCATGTCAGGTTTTTCGACTGCTCAGAACTTGCTGGTGTTCTTGCTTGGGCACATTCTTATGATATCTATCCCCTTCATGTTAGAAATTAGAAATTCAGCTATTTAGTGAGGACTCTTTATAGGTTTAGTTTTAGCTCCAGGTCTCTGAACAAAACTTCAGCAATACTTCCAGAGACTTTTACTCAGAAGTCAGCAACGTTAGAATTTCTGTGGAATTCATTTTTCAGGCAAAAGTACTTTAGATTATACTATCAATAGAGGCAAAAGGTTGAATTATGACACTCAAGTTGCATTGATGGGGTGGTGTCAGTGAGGGAGCAATGATGTTTTTGTCCAGTGATTAAAGGACTTCAATGGCTACAGTCATCCCATCAAGCCAAATTCACAGCATTGTTTTAGCCATTGTAGCTGTATGCTTAACTTCCTGTTTAATTTTCCAGAACTAATATATTTTTATTAAAATTAATTACTCTGAAATCTATATTAATTGAGAGAAGATATAAATAGAAACAATTGATGCCTAGGGTATTATTGGAAGTCTGTTATTGGCTATGTTAAAAGAAAAACCTTAGACAAATTAAATTTAACAGAGTTTAATTGAGCAAAAAATGATTCATGATAAAGTCAGGCCTCAGAACCAGAAGAGGTTCAGAGAACTCTGGTCCACAATAGGGGCAAGGACAATTTGTAGACAAAAAATGGAAATGAAGTAAAAAATAGCTTTATTGGTTACTGTTCAGGGTTTGCTTATTTGGATATGGTCTGATTAGTTGGCAGCCTATGATTGAAACTCCAGTGTTGTGATTTGCTGAGACTCAGCTGTGTATTACAAGAATATACTCTTGTTAGGTTGCAGTTTGTTTACATACTAAGTTTGCAGTTTGCTACACAGGGACTCAAAGTTTTGAGGCATACTTAGGCCAAATTTAATTTAACAGTTTTCTGGCCTAGTTTGGAATCTTGTCATTTAAAAGTATGATTAAAGTATGTGACTCATGGCAGCCTGTAGCATGCATTGGCAAAGTAACTAAATTACCATGTATAGACAACTGGAATAATGTCTAACTGAGTCATTTCCGTAAAAAAGTATAAATGACATGAAAAATCCAAAGAATGTATGATGAGCTGGTTCCTTTATCCATACCAGACAGCTTAAAGGGAATAAGCAGCTCAAAGTCCTAATTTATCAGCTCCAAGTAAAAGACAGTAGATCATATCACTTCTACGACTTCATTTAAATAATTTCTCATCAATTATGTCTTCAGGGAAGATAAGGCTTAAATTAAAATTTGATCCTGTGAGTTTATGAATTACAATTTCCACTGAACTCCGAACTTTAGTTTGGTAGTTAAATTCAGGATCTCTAGAAATGGACTGATTTGGTTCAGGTTCTGGTTTAGCTATTTTCTAGTTTTGTAATTTTGAACAATTTACTTCTGTACTTCAGTTTTCTCATTTAAATAATAATGGCTGCTTTATAAGGTATTGTGAGGAGTAAATGAGTTAATACATGTGAATGCTCAAAACAATGTCTGGAACGTAGTACTTATTTAGTCATAATTAAATATAAAAATTACTGTTAGCTCCTATTAAATTTAGGTAATTAATAAAGTGTGTGAAAGAGTATGAACATTAGGACAGAAATGGCTGCATGTGGGTAACTAGTTTGTTGAAATATTCCTCACACCCACTGACCACACCACTCCATTGTGCGCAGAAACAACCTATCTTTCCCAAGGTCTCCACAGGCCATTCCTGCCTTGCTCAAAGACTATAACAACCTCTGGAGCTGTGACGTCTTCCCATGAACACCTCCACTATGAATTTATTGTTTTATCCAGATCTGTAATGAGACTGAGAACCTAGCATTCCCCAGGGGGCCAATTATAAAGTTAACTTGGGAGAAAAAAAGTAAAAGCATTGGAAAGCTTTGTTAATTTGCATTGCAAAAAATCCATGAATGATATTTATGAGTATGGATTCTGAGAGTGTTTGACCAAGGAGAAAGAAATATAATTTTAGTAAAGGTGATTTTTGAGGAGCACATTGATTAAAGATTGTCGATTTAATATTCTAATTAGAAAAAATGGAAAAGGTTCAAGTTCTTTGTTGACTGCGCTTTTTTCTTTAAAGAGGCACTCATTTATTCCTCTCTAAATAACAAAAAATGCCAGAAATTCCTGGTCTAATGTAGTGGAATAAATGAAAAAAACCCTGCTATTTATAAATGTTGCCATAGATTTAAGATGTACAATTTACTTTCACTGAGTTCCTCTCTAATGTCCCCAGAGATGGTATTGCTTTTAGGAAAGCATCAGGAAATGTATTTTTGATGGGAATGAAAATATTGTGGAAATATTCTGTAGTGGTGTTTCTTTGAAAGTCAGAGATGTTGCTAGCAGATTCTACTATTTAAATGAGTTCCCCTAATTTTATATGGGATGATGTAACCACAGGGTAACAGAGGTCAAACTTAAATGCAAAAATTATGAATTGTTTACTTATGGAGTTCCTGGGACTAAAAGATAGACAAATCACTAAAATCCAATTTGGATTATAAAAGCCTAAAGAGTTATAGAAAACAAAACAAAATAAAGCAAACAAACAAAAAATTATAGATCTGGCTAGCAAAGGCCTATCTTGAAGAACTATGGTGGACACGTAAAGCGTCTCACAGTTCTCAGAAATGAGTCATTCACAATCACAGATCCACTTTATGAGTTTGAATCTAGGTAACAAAATAAAATATCCTATAATAATTTCATCAGTACATATAATAAATTTTGATATTTGCCTTTCCCAAAGAGAGCTGTCAAGTGTTTCAGGAATTGTTGGGAAAAAGTCGAAATGAATACAGTTTCCTGGGGAGCTATAATAACATTGTTTTCCATGGATCAAGGTAGAGGATTAGAATGGTCTAATGGCAGAGTTTTCATTTATGATTGCTACGTAGTTGATTCAAAGGGCCTCAAATACACTCTTTGATAACATCTATTATATTTCTTTGATGTCTAGAGAACTATTTTATAATAAGAATGAGAATCATGTACTAATCTAAGAGACTGACAAACTAGAAGTACCCTAGTTCCCCAGCAACCATGTAACTATAACATTAAACTTTTCTGCCTGTGGTTGACCCTCCATACCATCATGGGAAGGCCATTTCTGAGCTCCTGTCTCAGAAGTGATTGAAGATATCTCAACCTTGATCATTTCTGGTTGAAATTGCAACCAGAGATGGTTGCAAGATTGTGTTTGTATCTACTACAGGGCCAGGATTAGGACTAGAAGACATTGAGTCAGGATCCTTAAGTGCAAATTTAAGAGGGTGCCAAAAACTAAGTAATCAAGATAAATAATATTTAATGCAGCTTTCCAAAAATCAATGTTAATGCAAGATATTCATGAACAAAATATACAAATTTAAATAATAGCAGTGTGTTGTTGTCTTGTCTTATTACCTTTAACAATCATGCAATTATCAAGTCTTTCCAATAGTCTCATACTTTTGTATTTATGAGGATTGAGAGTAACTAGGGAATTGATTGGGCAACATGAGTCTTTATACACAGTAATGTTTTCTAACTGTTGAACGTTAATTCACTTTTTCATCTTGTCCAAAATATAGGAGGGCGTTTCGCTAAGTGTACATATGGACACGCATTTTTCCTTTTGCCTCAGGTTCTAATGTTGCTCCAGAGGGCACTGTCCTACTTCCCCACACCAGGTCTGTGAGGGCACAGTGCTTTGTAGTATCTGTTTGCTTTTTGGTCCTCTTTCTCAAATGGAAACTTTTCTTGCCTCAATTTTCCCACCTTTTACTCCTTGCTTTCAAGAAGTAAGACTAGATATTGTTCCTCATGCTAACTAAATTTTTTCTTGCCTCTGCCTGCTTCTAAAATGAGAACAATTCACAATTGAAAAGACATGAAAACAACCTAAGTGCCCATCGATACATGAGCAGATTAACAAAATGTGGTATATGTATACAATGGAGTACTACTCAGCCATAAAAAATATGAACTACCTATTGTATTATCCTGGATGGAGCTGGAGCCCATTCTTCTAAGCGAATTCACAAGAATTGAAAAACAAATACCACATACACTCACCATTAAATTGGTATTAATCCGTCACCACTAACATGTACATATGGGAAGTAACATTCATAGGGTATTGGGCAGGTGCAAGGTGGGAATAGGGGTGGCTAAATCCACACCTAACGGATGCGGTGCGAGCTGTCTGGGGGATGGGAATGCTTGTCATGAGGTACAAAGGCAATCTACATAACCAGAGTGTTTGTACCTTTGTAATACTCTGAAATTAAAAAAAAAAACATAATAATAAAATGAGAACAAAGCAGACATGACTTCAGCTCTGACTACTGTGTTATGTTCTGATACTGTATATGATCTGGGATTGTTTATCTTGCCCTGTGCTCATTTCATTTTTGTATACTTTGTGAATCCTCTATTTAAAATCATCTGTTTAAAAGATAACGGGTACATAAAGTGAGGACTTACTGAGTTACCTTAACCAATTTTTCATATTTTAAACAAAGGATAAAACTGAAGTCTGAAGAGATGATGGCTTTTATAACGAAGATGCCACTGATGATGCCCTGTTACATTTTGTACTTCCGATATGTCCTTTTCTTTATGGCTTCCACTTAAGGGAGAGATAGAATTACTCAGAAATAATTAGAAATCACTAGGAAATAATAATGGCATAGAAGTATTTCAGGCAATTTACCACATCTCTGGATGTTCTTCTATTATCAAGAATTGAATACCTTTGCAAAGTTATTTTCCCCTTGTCGTAGTTGATCTAATTATACAAACCTATAAAGGAAAATGTTATTTATTAGGTGCGAATTTCTTTTTACTTTCCTCTTGTAGTGTGATTCCTTCAGTGGAGCTACACTGGCATAAATAGTTTCTTATAATAGAAACTATTCATTTTTCTAGTTCTTTTCTCAGTGTGTTATAAAAGACTGAAAATAGCTGCTGCTTCCATTGAAATATTTTCCGTAAGTTGCAAAAAATTTAAATGTTAGTGATTACCTTAGATATTTCTTAAATTAATATTCAAGAGTTCATTAGATAAAACATAGTTTGAAACATGTCATACATATTGTTTAAAATCATTTAGTATAACTGCATGGAAATATATTTATTTAAATAGTTTTTAAATTTGGAATAATGATAGTCAAAAATAAAGCAATTTTTAAGAAATGTAAGATATAGTATGGAAATATTATCATTTTGTCCATTTTAGTAAATATAGCTTATAGATAGTTAAACATTTTTTTAAAAAGACAACAGAGACTGTCTAAATTCAAATAGAGTAAGAATGGCCATTTCCTATAGGAAGAACTGACCCAAAGTTACAAAAAAAGTAATAAACCAGAACAAAATATGGTTAATATTATGTTACTATTAATTTTCCCACCATATTAAGACATCTGTGATTTTCCTGAAAACATTTTACTTCAGAATTGATGGCGATATCGCATTTCTCAGGTTAAACTATAACCTAAGAGCAGTCAGCACTCCGAAGAAACTTTCCACATTGCATAGAGTGTGGTTAAAAAGTAATTCTATTTTGTAAGGCCGGGCGCGGTGGCTCACGCCTGTAATCCTAGCACTCTGAGAGGCCGAGGCGGGTGGATAGCTCAAGGTCAGGAGTTCGAAACCAGCCTGACCAAGAGCGAGACCCCGTCTCTAAAAAAAAAAAAAAAAAAAAAAAAAAAAAAAAAAAAAAAAAGTAATTCTATTTTGATTATCTTGGTCAGCACTTTCTTAATAGCTTGGTAAATACGAGAAATGGGTTTCTTGGTGCAAGTAGTGAACAGTTATTGAGCGCATTCAATATTAGAAATGGACTCTCACTGATAAGATCAGTTAAAAAATGCAGATTGGGCAAATTATTATAGATATTTTCACCACCCTTGGCTAAACAGGTTATATAACAGCAAGAGCTATGGCTATTACCTTAATAGACGATGCCTTAGGCTACTATTCTAAATGGCCTGTGTCAGCCTTGAACCGGGAATGCTACATGTCTGATTCTTTTTGTTCTTTTCTTATTGTAAATATTTAAGACATACAACTTACTGCTTTGATTTACATATACGTAGTAAAATGCTTAAGTAAATTAATAATGCTCCATAGTTACCTTTTCTGTGTGGTAAGAAAACCTAAAATTTACTTAATTAGCAAATGTTTAGCATACAATACAATATTATTAACTATAGTCCTCATAATTTATATTAGATACCTAAACTTATTTATTCTACACAACTGCAAATTTGTATCCTTTGACCTACGTTTCCTCATTTCCTCATCCTCCCATCCCCCACATCCCATGGTAACCACAGTTTTACATTTTATTTCTACACTTTTGACTTTTTTTTGAATTCCATATATATGTAAAGTCACTTATATGTATTTTTCTTTCTGTGTCTGGATTATTTCACTTAGCATAATGTACTCCAGTTTCATATATGTTGTCATAAATGACAATATCTTCTTTTTCTCATGATAAATAATAGTCCATTGTGTATATATATCACAATTGCTTTATCCATTCTTCTATTAATGGGCATTTAGGTTGTTTCCATATCTTTGCTCTTGCGAATAATGCTGCAGTGAAGATGAGTGTATAGATATCTCTTTGATATATTGATTTTTTTGGAGGGTTACATACCCAGAAGTAGGATTGCTAGGTCATAGGTAATTCTATATTTAATTTTTGAGGACCAATCATACTATTTTTCCATAAAGATGTACCAATTTACATTATGACCAAAAATGTACAAGGATTCCCTTTTTTCCCCACCCTTGCCAACCTTTTCTATCTTTTGCTACATGATGACAGCCATCCTGAAAGACATGGAAATAGTAAAACTTTAAGAATAAATTTAATCAAGGAAGTGAATGATCTGTATACTGAAAAGTATAAAACACTGATGAAAGAAATGGCAGACTACACAAGTAAATGGAGAGATGTCCTACGTTCATGGATTAAAGTAATTAATATTGTTAAAATGTCCATACTATCCAGGGATAAACACATTCAATACAATCCCAATCAAAATTCCAATGGTAGTTTTTCACAAAAATAGAAAAAAAAATCTAAAATTTGTATAGTTCTACAAAAAGACCCCAAATACCAAAAACAATCTTGAGAAGAAAAAACAAAGTTGGAGGCATCAAAGTGCCTGATTTCAAAATATATTACAAAGCTATAGTAATAAAAACAGTATGATACTGGCATTAAAAAAGACACATACAACAATGGAGCAGAATAGAGAGCCCAGAAATAAACTTAAGCATATACATTTACCTAATTTTCTACATGGACACCAGGAAACCAGGAAGACACAATGGGGAAAGGATAGTGTCTTCAGTAGATGGTGTTGGGAAAACTGTATATCCACGTATGAAGGAATGAAATTTGGCCCTTATGTTTCACCATACACAAAATTCTACTTAAATGAATTAAAGACCTAATCATAAAATTTGAAACTTTAAAACTCCTAAAAGCAAATATAGTGTAAAAGCTTTTTGATATTGGCCTTATTTTTTTGATATTACACTCAAAGCTCAGGAAACCAAAGTAAAAATAGACAAATAGGATTTTATCAAATTAAAAAACTTTTGCACAGTAAACAATCAACAAAATGAAAATGCAATTAATATTCAAAATATACAAGGAACTCACACAACTCTACAGCAAAATGATAATAATAATCCAATTAAAATATTGAAAAAAGACAAATAAAAAGACAAAAATGGCAACAGGTAGATGAAAAGGTTCTCAACATCACTAATCATCAGGGGAATACAAAACAAACTTCAGTGACCTTTCGTTACAAACTTTTTAGATGCCTGATTCTTGTTAGAAAGAATAGCCAAATTCAGAATTTTGGTGTATATGCCTTTAGTGAAAATTTACATAAGTAAATTTACATAAGTAAACACCTGAAAGGATAACAGGCTGGGACTTGCTTAGGGTTAATGAAGAGGTTACATGAAGCATTTTTGTGCTTGACTGCTAGTAAATGTTTAGTTAATTAAATGTATAATACATGGCAGAATAGTCTTAGACTTCCTTTGACTATAAGTAGGAAAAAGTTTTTGGAGTCAAGTAGCTAATTAAATGTTCTCAAACATTTTCTGTGGCTACAGTTGTTAGGAAAAAATGCAAAGTTTTGCAAGACCATGTTGGTTTAGGTCAGTTCACTGCACTCCAACATTTATCTCTTTGACAAATGTTTCTCATTATTTATCATATGTACAAGAAGTTGAGAAAATGTCAAGGTAGATAATTTCTGACCAAGGTTTATTAAAGGTAGATGTAAATATTATAAAATCTTTGTCATAAAAGCAAAGATATTCCATTTATCTCCAAGGCATATGTATAAATGTATAGTATGTTAGTATCTGTTCAATATTTAATAAAAAGTTATTAATAATCATGTAAAGACATAAACCTTTCATTCCTACCTCATATGCTTTATACTAATAATAACCTGTAAAGATAATTTGACTTTTCATGTATAATCCTGAATGCTTTTAATTATACTTTAAAAATATGTGTATGAAGAATTGATAACAAAACCTGGTCATTTAGAAAGAAGAGAAATCTTCTGATATGTTAAAAATAAAATTCAGAAATTGAAAATCTTGATTCACTTTTCATAGTCTCTGCATGAGTGTTATTTGAAAGTATGTGATTCTGTAACTCTCACAATTTGATATGATCTATCCTCTTCTTCACCCTCATTATTCAAGAGCTTATCTACTTGACATATAATTATTATCCTAATCTAACTGGAAAGTGCAAAATCTTTGCACAGTGCTTTGAATTTAATGAACTATTGTAGATATTGTATGAATTCCATTAAAACCCAAATGTTTATCACATTTCAAAATTTTAGGTTTTTTCTTACAAAAATGTAAATACATTCTCAGCCCACATTCTTATTTGTTCCTCTACTGTTTATATCATTAAGAAATTTTCAAAAATTTATTTGAGGACTTGTTATAACAGTTGATTTAGGAGCATAATTTCATACTCACACTTTTTGATGGAAATTTCTGAATTTTGACAGCGTTATGGTGATTTGTGTAACAATCACCACAGACAAAATAGAGAATTGCTGAATTATTCTCTATCCCATCACATTCAATCCCCTCCCATCTAATTGCAGCCCCTACTAACACTATTCTGTTTTCTGACCCTGTAGTTTTGACTTGTAAAGGACCACATAAATAAAAATAGTTTGACAGCTTTTTAAAAATATTATTGAAGTATGATTGACATATTAAAAGCTATACATATTTAATGTCTACAATTTGATGAGTTGGGAGATAAGTATACACCAGTGAAACTATTACCACCATCTATGCCATAAACCTATCCAACACCTCCAAAGGTTTACTATACCCCTTATTTATTGTTATTCTTATTTTGTGACAGGAGCATTTAACATAAAATCTACCCTCTTAGCAAAGTTTTCAGTATATAAAACAGTATTGTTAACTACAGGTACTATGCTACATAGTAGATCTCCAGAACTTAATTCATCTTGAATAAATTAAACATTGTACCCTCTGACTAATACTTTCCTGTTTCCCCCTCCCCCCAGCCCCTGGAAACCACCATTTTACTCTCTGCTTCTATGAGTTTGACTATTTTAGATTCCATATATAATTGGCTTCATGTAGTATTTGTTCTTCTTTGTCTAGCTTATTTCACTTAGCATAATATCATCCAGGTTCATCCATGTTGTTGCAAATGGCAATCTTTATGTAAGACTAAATAATATTCCATCTGTGTGTGTATGTGTGTGTATAAACCATTTTCTTCATCCATTCATCCATTGATAAACATTAGCTTGCTTTCATGCCTTGGCTATTGTGAATAATACTGCAATGAACATTGGAATATAGATATTTCTTTGACATACTGTTTTCATTTTTTAGTGGTATATACCCAGGAATGGAATTACTGGATCAAATGATAGTCTATTTTTTTGTAATTTTGGGGAATATCCATATCGTTTCTCATAATGACTATAACAATTTACATTTCTATCAATAGTGTACAAGGGTTACTTTTTCTCCATATCCTAAGTGACATTTATTATCTTTTAGTGATTGATAATAGCCATTCTAATGGCTGTGATTTTATATCTCATTGTGTTTTTTATTTGCATTTCCCTGATAATTAGTGACATAGAGCTGGGGTCCCCTACTCCCAGGCTGTGGACTGTTACCTGTCTGTGGCCTGTTAGGAACCTGGCCGAAAATCATGATGTCAGCTGAAAAAAAGGAAGCTTCATCTGTATTTACAGCCACTTCTCAACACTCACATCACCACTTGAGCTCTGCCTCCTGTCAGATCAGCAGAGGCATTAGATTCTCAGGGGAATGTGAACCCTACTATAAACAGCGCATGTGAGGAATCTAGGTTGTGTGCTCCTTATGAGAATCTAACGCCTGATGATCTGAGGTGGAGCTGAGGCAATGATGCTAGCGCTGGGGAGTGGCTGCAAATACAGATTATCATTAGAAGAGACGTTTGACTCCACACAGACCATAATAAATCAATTGCTTGAAGACTCATATCAAAACCCTATCAGTGAGTGGCAAGTGACAATTAAACTTCATTTAGTGGCAGGCTTTATGGTCGCACGTGAGTTGATGTACTTCATTTGTACAGCTGCATCTGGTGACAGGCTTTAAGTCAAAATCCAACACTTATTTTAGACCATGAGTAGCCTGTCCATTATTTCATTTACCACTTTCATCCATGCCTCTTTCCCGCACCAAGCACTTGTCTCACAATTTTGGTAAGCCCACAAGCTAACCCTAGCAAAAATGAGTAAAACACAAACATATAAACATCACTGGAGAGCTTCTTTGAAAAGAGAGAAAGACCCAATGATGAGACAGGGAAAGCCTCTAAGACTGCCAACAAAATGAAACCTGCACTTAAAAGAAAACACCAAGCAAGAGTCCTACTTAAAGTACAGGTTCATTGCAACAGGTCATTCACATTCTCTGAGCCTACTTTGTGCAATATGTGGGGACAGGCTATCCAACTAAGCCATGAGACCTTCAAAACTGCTTTGACACATGGAGGCCAAGTGCCCTGCATTAAAAGAGAAGCCTTTGGAGTTTTTCAAAAGAAAAAAATGTGAACACAAATAACAGAAGCAAGTATTGAAGGCTATCACTTCATCAAATGTGTCTGCACTGAAAGAATCATTTTTAGTGACTAACCACATTGCTAAGGCTAAGAAGCCCTTTAGTATTGGTGAAGAGGTGATGCTGCCTGGAGAGGCTATGGTGCAAAAGGTGGTAGGTATTTCTCTTTTGGCTAGCACCATAACTAGACGAATTGATGAAATAACAGAGGATATCGAGGTACAATTTTTAGAGATGATTAATGAGTCACCATGGTATGCAATCCAGGTTGATGAGTCTAATGAAGTTGACAGCAAGGCAATGATGCTTGCTTTTGTTGCCATATATTTTTCAGGAGGATGTGCATGGGGATATGTTATGTGCACTTTTATTGCTAACCAACACCACAGCTGCAGAACTATTCAAGACTTTGAATGATTACGTATTAGGAAAACTGAATTGGTCATTTTATGTTGGTATATGCACAGATGGTGGGGCTGTGATGTCCACAGATGGTGGACAGCTTTCTGGTGTCACTACTGGGGTCAAGGAGGTCACTTCTAAATGTGAGTCTATGCACTGTGTCATCCATAGAGAAATGCTGGCTAGCCAAAAAATGTCACCTGAACTAAACAAAGTTTTGCAGCATATGATTACAATTACCAAGTACATGCCCTTAACTCATGTCTGTTTGTTCAGCTCTGTGAGGAGATGGACTCAGAGCAAACATGTGTTCTCTTATGCATAGAAGTGAGATGGCTTTCTAAAGGTAGATCACAGGCCAGAGTTTTTGAGTTACAAGAGCCACTTCAGAGATTTCTTTTAGAAAAACAGTCAACACTGGCAGCACATTTCAGTGACACAGAATAGGTTGCAAAACTTGCCTACTTGTGTGACATATTCAACCTGCTCAATGAACTCAATCTGTCACTTCAGGGGAGAATGACAACTGTGTTCAAGTCGGCAAATAAAGTGTCTGCATTCAAAGCCAAACTGCAATTATGGGGGAAACAAGTAATCACTGGGATTTTTGACATGTTTCAAACATTAACAAAGATTTTAAAAGAGACTGAGCCAGGGCCTTCTTTCTCCCATATGGTGCATTATCACCTATCTCTGCTTTCAAAAGAGTTTGAGCATTACCAGAAAAGATCCCCAAACTGGGAAAGAATGGATCTGCAACCCATTTCTGAATAAGCCAAGTCAATCAACTTTGTCCGTGCTAGAAGAGGATCAACTGCTTGAGATTGCAAATAATGGTGGCCTTAAAAGTATGTTTGATACAACTTCAAATCTCCATATGTTCTGAATAAAAGTCAAAGTGAATATTCTAAGATTGCCACAAAAGCACTGAAAAGCCTGCTTCAATTTCCAACATCCTATCTTTGTGAAGCAGGTTTTTCTGCAGTGACAGCAACCAAAATGAGATTATGGAGTAGACTGGACATAAACAACACACTTCAGTGTCACCCTCCCCATTACTCCCAGATGGGACCATCTAGTTGCAGAAAACATGCTCAGAGCTCTCACTGATTCTGCATTATGGTGAGTTGTATAATTATTTCATTATATATAATAATAGAAATAAAGTGCACAATAAATGTAATGCGCTAGAAATCATCCTGAAACCATCCCCCAATCCTCCTATCCCTGGTCCATGGAAAAATTGTTTTCCATGAAACCAGTCCCTGGTGCCAAAAAGGTTGGGGACCACTGATATAGAGCACTTTTTCATACATCTGTTGTCCATATATATGTCTTCTTTATTATGTACTTTTTTGAATATGGTTATTTCACATATTTTGAATATGGTTATTTCACATATTTTGAATATGCTTATTTCACACATTGTTGTGTGTAGTAGTAGGTATTTCTTACTAAATTGTATCACATTGTTATGTAGGAAAAAAGTATTCATCCAGGAGCCAATTGAAAGATTAGGTTTTTTTCAGTCATTACTGATTATAAACTTGCTGTAGACATGAACTTACCTCTATCAATATCATTTATCTATCCATATATATATTTGTGCATGTGTGTAATTGTGTTTTAATAATCATGACGCTAGTTCAGAAGGAAGCAAAGCAATACATGTTTCACTCTGCCTTTTCATTGTCTTTGGTATGTGAAAATTCTGAGAATATTTTCCAGGGATAATCTCCATGTCAAGGAAAATAATAGACTCAATCTAGAAGGGTCACAATCAATGCATCCATTCATTTTGATTCAAATACTTTAAAGAGGGCAGAAATAGTTTGATAGCAGAGAAGTTGTGAACCAAATGAAATAAAAGAGCAAAATTATCATTTTACATATTTAATAAAATAATTAATAACTTCTGATTTTAGTACAAGACATGTGTTAACCAAAGTACCTCAAAAGTATCACTGTTGAAAACATTACCTGGCATTTTTCACAGGAAGTTTCAGCTTTATACATAAAATGTTTACATGACAGACACAACCTATATTGCTGTAATGTACATTGATGTTTATATACTAACAATATGGCTATGACAACATCTATCGAATAATAATAATTAGATCTTTGTATGAATGCCATTATTTTTGTATTTTTTGTATTATAACACATTCTAAATAATTGAACAATTACAAAATAATAAAGAAGTAAGAGTAATAAATGAGAGAGGCAAAATACAAAAATACTTTCTTCTGGTTATAAAATTTAGGCACATAAATTAGTAATTCTGATATACATTGTCAAAGAAGAAATAACTACTCATGAATACCATCATGTTTAGCCTTTTAACTAGGAAGCCAATGGAATTATAATATTAGATAGCTAAGATTTTCACTCTGATAAAAGACAGTTTAAAAATATTACCTCTGCTATAAAGCTTTGAATTCTATTAGACTTCTTCGGGTCCAAGTTTTATGATAGGAAAAATAATACAAACTTTAATGTATTTTTGTCTTTAGAAAAAGAAAAAAGGTAGAATATGGCACAGAGCATAAAAGTGGTTTTCATATTCTTTGGAGCAGCTGTGCACTATGAAAATCTATGATATAAGAGACTTGATAATAAAGAACCTGACTTTTATTAAAAAGAAATATAATTCTTTCAAAGGTCTAAGAGCTTTCCAAAAAATTGATATTTTTAAATTTTTTCCCATATTACATTTTATTATTTTTTGAATAACTGGAATTACTCATTTTTCTCTCTTCTTTTCATTGATGAGGTTACTCTCTACAGCTTGACAAAGTTGTAACCATGCCGCTCTTATGGAAAGGGAAAAAAATTATATGTTAACTTTGCTGCTACTCCTCTGGGTATGGAGATGGCTTTGGTAAGATAAAAATGCCTGCAAACATGCCTCCTAGAAGTGTAGAGTAGTTGGAGTTATGTGTTTACTTCTCCTATAAAATCTGCAATTGAAATGCAGATTGAAAAGCTAAATTATCCCTAAAAGTCACTATCGATTTAAAAGCTGTTTTAAATATCCTTTTAAAATTCTATAAATTACCATAAAGTTCTAAGTCTCATATTTCCTAAAATATTTAACAAAAGAGAAATCACTTTGTCAAAAAAGCTTTTTAAGTTTCTTCCAATAAAGAAAAAGAAATATTTCTGAAGATGAAATTCTAAGTAGACATTAAGTTATATCTGCACTGAAGTTTCACTGGCCCTTTATTAATCTCATCTGATGGTGTGGGATCAATTAGGTTCTAGTAAGTTTGGTGAAATTGCACTCGAAACTGTACGTAATCCTAAATCTTAAAATGCAGGTGGGGATATAAATTTAGTTTTATCAGAATTAGCAAGTATAACATGCTGAACATTGGACTTTCGTATAATTTAAATATTAAGAAAATATAGAATGATATTACAGGCTGGGTGCAAATGGCTTACACTTGTAATCCTAGCACTTTGGGAGGCTAAAGTGGGAGGATCACTTGAGGTCAGGAGTTTGAGACCAAACTGAACAAGATAGCAAGACCTTATCTTTACAAAAAATAGAATAATTAGCCTGACATGGTGGCATGCACCTATAGTCACAGGTACCCTGGAGGCTGAAACAGGAACATTGCTTGAGCCCAGGAGTTTGAGGTTGCAGTGAGCTATGATGACACTACTGCACTCTAGTCTCAGCAACAAAGTGACACTCAATCTAAAAAAAAGGACCTGTATTATCAACAAATATTTTCTTTTCTTTTGTTTTTATCTATGATAAAAATGTATGTTCAAATTTAGTGCTATCCTTGATACATATAGATCTTAGGCATTTGTTGAAGGAAGTAGCTGAACCATATGTAAGTGGAAGTTAAAATCGTTTTTTAAGTACAAACATTGAAAAACAGTGTCCTCTTAATTTGTAGTAATTTTCCCTTATCACTAGTCCATGATTCTTTAATGTTCTTGAGCTATATTTAAGTGCATTCTAACTCTTTTAGATGTGTATTTTTAATGCCCATTATGTTTTTCTTCTTCTATTTAAGTGCCCTTAAACTGTATCATTTTGGAACAGTCATCTAGTTTTTGTCTATTATTTTGTATATTACATAAGAAACACCATTTATCAATGTTAAATACTGAGTAGATTTTTCCCATAAAATTTCATCCAAGAAAAACTGACAAAGCAGACAACAATGTAAACTGTGGAAAAGAAGCCCTATTTAATAAATGGTTCTGGGAAAATTAGATAGCCACATGGAGAAGAATGAAACATGATTCATATCTCTCACTACTCATAAAAATTAATTCAAGATGGATAAAAAACTTAAATGTAAGGCATCAAAACCTAAGAACACTAGAAGAAAATGTCAGAAAAACTATTCCAAATACAAGCCTAGGCAAAGAATTTATGAAGAAGACCCCAAGGGGAATCACAGCAACAACCAAAATAAATAAATGGGACTTGATTAAATTAAAAAGCTTTGCATAACCAAGGAAAGTATCAACAGAGCAAATAGACAACCTACAGAATGGGAGAAAGTGTTTTTTAAGCTATTTATCTGATACAGGGCTAATAATCACAATCTACAAAGAACTCAAGCAAATCAGCAAGAAAAAAAATCAAACCACCCCACTAAAAGGTGGGCAACAGATATTAACAGAAGATCTACAAAAGAAGATAGACAAATGGCCAATAAACATATGAAAACATGCTCAAAGTCACTAATCATAAGGGAAATGCCAATTAAAACCACAGTGAGATGTCACCTTATCCCTGTTAGAATGGCCTTTATTTAAAAAATCCAAAAACAACAGATGCTGGTGTGGATGCAGAGAGAAAGGAACACTTCTATACTCTTGGTAGGACTGAAAATCAGTACCACCTCTATGGAAAACAATATGGATATTTCCAAAAAACTCAAAGTAGACCTACCATTCAACCTAGAATTCACACTACTGGGTATCTACCCAAAGGAAAAGAAGTATTTCTATCAAAAAGACACCTGAACTCAAATGTTTATTGCAGCACAATTCACAATTGAAAAGATGTTGAATCAATCTAAGTGCCTATCAATTCATGAGTGGGTTAATAAAATGTGCTATTTTTATACTATAGAATACTACTTAGCCATAAAAAGGATGAATTAATTCCTTTTGCAGTAATTTGAATGGAGCTAGAGACCATTAACTGAAGTGGAGTATCTAAAGAATGAAAAACAAGCACCACATGTACTCACTATTAAATTGGAACTAACCTATGAGCACACATGTACATAGAGGAAAGTAAAACTCAACAGAAATCGAGCAAGGGGAGGGAAAAGAAGGGGATGAGTGACAACCTACTTAATGGATACAATGAACACTCTCTGGGTGATGAGCACACTTATAATGATGACTCAAGCATTATAAAAGTGATCCATGTAACCAAAAATATTTGTACCCACACAATACTTTGAATTTTTTTTTAAAGAATGAGAATGAAGGTAATACACAAAAAAGGGAAAATTAGGACAAATGGATCTCAATATATAACATTACCATATGCTGATGATTATCTCAAACTGTGTATCCCAATGATAATTTTCATTTTTCTGTTTTTGTATCAAACCTAGATGCTACTTAAAAAAAAACTTTTGCTCACTTAGGTTCTCCTGCATTCTGGACTTACAGTAGATAACAGCTGTTTGCTGCCCATTGATTTTCCTGGCTATAATAGCTTAACCACTTGCACCTGTATTGTTTTTTCATGTCTCTCTTCTTGGATTGTTAGGTTTTCTCCTTGGCAAATTTTTTCACCACATTCTGTAGTGACAGCAGAGGTCAATGTCAGAGGAAGGCTGTGGAGAGAATATATGGAACTGAATTGATTTATAGTGTTTAGGATTTTGCTTAATTCCGCTCAATGTCCCCAAACTCAGGTAAAACAAACAAACAAACAAAAAAAAGAATTACAGTTGATTTATAAAGGTTTATATACAAAGAAAATAACAGCAACAATTAAGATTTTTGTGCTCTTGTCTGTGGAGGGGTATGTGTTGTTAAAATGTATGTATGTGTTTATTTATATATGTATATGTTGTTTACAAATACATGTATATGTTGTTTAAAATAAAGGTATATGGATTAAAATATATTCTAGCTTTTATAAACCTACCTTCCAGAAAGCCTCTACTCATATTTACACTGTGTTCTTAATGATACATATAGAATGTTGCTTTAAAATATTATCTGAGCTGTGTTTTATGAACCAGTCTGTCAATGAAACTAGTACAAATAAACTAATAAACTAAAAATCTAGAGTAATTTTGTCTTTTTGATAGTCTATTTTTTCATGGTTTAGTAAAATAAATTGGTTTAAAAATAGTACATTTTTTTGAAAATTTATTAGAGAATATATCTAGGTATAATATAACCAATATAAGCCACTGGTTTTATAAAACTGCTGAAGGTATATGGCTAATGAAACAACTGCAATATTTGACCTACAGTTTGGTATACAGTAACTCTGACTCGAAGTATCTAAATCCTGAATCACTGCACTAAATTTTGGTTTTCTTCATACACAATTTAATCACCATAAGAACACATTAGGACAGCTTGGAGCTACAGGAATGTCTAACAAAACTAATAAAATGGACATTTCAGGAAGATTTGTGCTGTAACACTTTCCTGGGAAAGATAAATGGTAGTTAAGAGAGACAGGGGAAGAAAGAGACAAGATATGACCTTATTACATTAATCCAGGAATAAATTAATAACACTATAATTTTACTTCACTTCCAATATTTTCACATAAAAATATACTGCCTCTCCATATTTTTCTCCAGTCATAGTTTTCATGAATCAGACCACTGTTTATGATCTCCCTAAATTTTCTTGCTCAGTATTAAAGTTCAGAATTGCTTACAGATCTTATTTTCTTCCCTTACTTTAATATTATCCCTAAATATATAAAGCCTGATTTTAAAAAGTCAAGGTCACTTATGTCTTGACTCTAAAATTGTCAAATTTTTCTTACATTCCATATATGACAGTTTCTTCTCAAATCACAACAAAAAAAGTATTTGAATACTGCATTTCTTGTTGACTCGGGTAATTATGTCCAACACCAAACATTCAAAATTAAAGTCCAAAGCAGCCTATCTGTCAATAGCATAATGGAATGATACATAGCACCACATATTTTTTTACATTATATTCAGATTGAGAATTTGATTATGGGTTTTAGTGATACCCAAAACTTTGAAAATCATGTGATAACAAGTGTATTCGTCTACATATAAATACAAAACTAGGAAACAGATCGCTACTATGATGTCTCACTGGCTAATGTCTTTGTTAAACAAAATGTATTCACTTTGTTTAAAAAAAAAGAGATTCTTCATATGACAGATTGAAAAGAAATAAAACATATTCCAGATATAATAAATCATAAGAAAAAACCATACTGGGAAACAAACCATTTAAGGTATGTTTAAACAAGTGAAAACTTGATTTATTTTTATGCACATTTGGTTGAACTACTCACCTTGCATGTACATAATCAATATCAAATGAGTAAATACCAAAGCAAACTGTAATTAGTATACAGAGGCTCTACGTGCTTGACTTAGCACAAACACAATTACATCAGCAATATAAACTTTTTTTAAAGAAAATAGCCAATTATAGTTTCTTCCCTGAATATATTTTATGTGATTTTATTGTTTATCAAAGTGGTGACTGACTCATTTCTCAATGGAAAAATAGAAATCTCCTGACTGTTATAAAAATATCCCCAGTAAAAGATGTTCCCAATTTCTTTCCAGCAAAACACTGAGTGGTGTATGAGTTTAAACTTAATGAAGTGTTTATATCCTTTGTCTTTATCTTTGGCATCAGGCTCTGTATTTTATCAGTTAGTAGCTCAAGAAAAGAAAACATTATCTGGGGCCTTTGCATGGCAGTTATTTAGCCATTCTTGGCTAACACTGTCTTATGTGACTAATAACACAAACATATTCACTTAATCTGGTTACCTTAAATCAGAGCCCCCAACATGAAAATGAACTTTTAATGTAGCAATAATTTTCTTTAAAGCAGTAAAAAGGTAAAATTTCATTTAAAAATAATAATAAATATAATAAATAAAAATAATAAATAAAACTCTTTTTTATAGCACTTTTTGAGAATGTACACATCTACCACCCTTTGGTATGTTACTTTCTTCTCTCAGTAGATCTAGTTACATGTCAAAATGTAGTCAGCTCTCTTCAGTCATAGTAGTTACGTTCTATACAATCACCATGAACACTGCATTAGGAGACATTGAGCTACTACTCCTAGGGAGAAATCAGGGTGAAGTTCCTTTAAGCCTCTGGTCACAACATTTTTCTGAACCAAAATGTCTTTTATGTTATTTTGCACAAGTGCTTATAAAACAAGCCAATCTCATCAGCATTGACAACCTGCTAATCTTCCTCCTGCCCAACATTGTATTCTAAAGTTTTATTCTGAAGTCTCCAGAACTGCACAATCTGCCTTATATATTGAACCTGCAAGTTTAACATTTTTTCATACTGTGCTGCATTTTGAACATGCAAGCCAATCAGCATTTGCCAAGAAAGGAAGAGGATTTTCCTGACCTTGGGTAATATGACTGCATTTTTTTTTTTTTTTTGGTTTTCAGCCTAACAACAATGCTGTCCACTTCACATTTTATAGTTGTTATCTCATGAACTCACAAATTTAGCAGCTTTTCCATTTTTTTCCAAAGCTTTAGTATGCACTATAGTTGTCATTTTATAACAGCACTTCATGGAGCAGCATCATGTTCAGATTGACAAATTTCCCCTTACTTTTTCTAAACATACATATTATTGACTTATTATTGAACTCCCTGTCAACAGCCTTATATTAATATCTCATGCTTAAATGAAGCTTATCTAAAATATGCATTTTCTCCACAAGGCACACTTGCATATATGAACATTAAATAACGCTTCACTTCAGTAGTATGTTTCGGGGTCATTATAAACAGCAAAATCACCAACAAAAAGCACAAAATTGATACTAAATGGACTGTGAAAAGAACACTTGTATATAATATGAGAGCTGAAACAAGATGGCAGAGTGTCTCCTTGTGAGACTTCAGTTGAGAACAAGCATGTTGAGTGATTCAAAGTTGTTGAGGTTCTGGGCATGTCTGTGAATTACCTGAAAGTTCAATGAGTATTGATTTTGAAGTTACAAATAAATTTCAGTGATTATACAAATTCATAGTATGGAATCCATGAATAATGAGGATTTATTGTCTATAGGTGAAGCGATAGTTATACTAACTTCAGAATGTATGATACTCCATGTTTTAATTACATTGAGAGGAAAGCATTTATGGTGAATAACAAATACTAACATTTATGTTATAATTGTCTCTGTCTTAAGGAGTTTAAGTTGATTTTCTAATTAAATATTTATAACAACCCTATATACAGGCACTATTATATGTACATTCTGTGAAGGAAGATAATGAGGTGCAAAAGTTATATTTCATAAGATTGCATGGCTTTTGAGTGATGGAGCTAGTATTTAAACACACGTGGTATGATTCTACAGATTTTGGTATTTACAACATAGGTACAGTGTGCCAGGATTCCTTTAAGACTTAAGGGCTTAAAGGAGAATTTAAAGGGAAATAATAATATTAAAAAAATAGAATATTATTTGTCAATTACATAACAAAGAGGGAATTATGCAGACCCTAGAGTGGAAGCACAGCTGGTCATAGATCAAATTCAACAACTTAATTAATAGGAGGTATCATTACATAAAATTAGAAGACAGCATGGAACTAGAGTCAGAGAGATAGTCTGAGGTCATGGCCTGTGGGACTGACAAAGAGATTGAGCCAGGGGTGTGAAACACATTTGTTCTGATTCACCATGTTGTCTACAGAAAAATCATAGCTTTAGCCCTCTAGGTAGGCGTTTTCTGCTCTTACATACACTCACATCTGATGAATGTGGCTTTACTACACTGGCCCAATTACATTGTAAACCTTTATGACACAAGCCGTGTTGCTTTAATTTTATTTGGAGGAACCAAACGTATTCATTTTTCATTGCCCCTAGCAAAGAATTAACTCAGTTGTGCTACCATCAAAACTGCCAATAGACCATAACCTGGCATCTGCAGCAGCAGATGGCCTTGGTATTAGAATATGATATTGCTCTTCCAAAGTTGACAAGAAGAGTGCTATCATAAATATGGAACAAAAGATATCCATGTGGTATGTGCTATGATTTAATTATGGTTATAGATATCTTTAGAAGAGTTCAATAATTTGCACATATTTTAAAAGTATGATCATGATTATAGATGTGAATCTTCTAAACATCAGTTATAACAGCAAGGGAGTCTTTACTGTTAAATTGTTTACCAAAAGTCTATTCTGTAGATGATACTGCTCTTGTATTTTAAATGATTGATTTCTCATTACCATCTGGAATGATCTCTTCAATACATTCAGAGTAGATTGTAATTACTATATCAAATTAGAATAGACAAGGAATAAAATAGTTAACTCATTTCTTGTAATTTTGTCCAATGAATTTACTATAAAGCATTAAATCATTCTTTACTTAATAGATGTTACATGATTTCCAATGTTTACTCTTACTACGAACTCTTGTCCATATGTTTTAGTATATGAGAAAATTATTTCTTTAGCAAAATTATTCAGCATATTAAAATATTAAGATTTTCCAAGAGTGGTCAATTTATTGTATCCTTGCTAAACTGAGAAAAGAGTAATTTTTTATTTTTGTCAAAGTAATCATCATGCCAATATAGTAATTCACAATTTGAATATCCTTTTTAATCTTTAATTTTAATTAATCTGAGTTCATAATTATATATCTTTATAGGTGCATATCTTTTTTGTAAATGTGGTGGAGCATCTTTTCCTGCTCCAGGTTTATTGGACATTTATCATCCTTGTGATTTTAATTGTGGATTTAGAGCCATGTTTATCCTAATTAATTGTTTTGCTTTCATATTGTTTTAAGGGACACTTTATATACTCTGAATATATCATATTTTTCTGTTAATTATAAGCCACAGATAAATTGTTCTAACCTTACCTTCTCTCATCAAATAATGGGTAATGCAATCTTTTCCCCTTAATCTGTGGCCTCTGTTATTACTCAAACCAATATATTAGATTGGTGCAAAAGTAATTGTGGTTTCAGACCTTGAATTTTAAATAGTTATAACTATGCTCAAACACATCTTTATTAATCAAAATAGGAACCATTACAATCAACACATTTTTGCAACAAGAAATACGTTTGTTCATTCCTGTGCTTCAGGATTTAGCAAACTCTTGGAAAGAATTTTCTGCATCCTGCTGGTTGTGGGAGTGTTTTCTCTGCAAAAAATTATCAAGATGCTTGCAGAAGTTGTAGTCAGTTGGTGAGAGGTCAGATGAACATGGCAACATGGCATATGAGGCAAAACTTCATAGCCCAACTCATTTAACTTTGTTTTTTATTGTTACTCCCTTCTCTGTTTATTTTATTTATTTTTATATTTTTTAATTTCAGCATATTATGGGAGTACAGATGTTTATGTTACACATGAATCATTCAACTTTTGAGGTTGGTCGTGTGGCATGTGGTAGGGCATTGTCGTGGAGAAGACTCGGGCCCTTTCTGTTGACCAATGCCGGCTGCAGGTGTTGCAGTTTTCGGTGCATCTCATCAATTTGCTGAGCATACTTCTCAGATGTAATGGTTTCATGGGAATTCAGAAAGCTGTAGTGGATCAGACCGGCAGCAGACTACCCAACAGTGGACATAACCTTTTTTTGGTGCAATTTTGGCTTTGGGAAGTGCTTTGGAGCTTCTTCTCGGTCCAACCACTGCACTGGCCATTGCCGGTTATTGTCTCAAATCCACTTTTCATCCTACATCACAATCCGATCAAGAAATGGTTCATTGTTGATGCATACAATAAGAGAAGATGACACTCAAAATGATGATTTTTTTCATTATCCGTCAGCTCATGAAGCACACACTTATTGAGCTTTTTCACCTTTCCAATTTGCTTCAAATGCCAAACAACCACATAATGGTTGACCTTGACTTCTTCAACAACTTCTCCTATAGTTGCAGGAGAATTAGGTTGGATGATTGCTCTCAATTGGTCATTGTCAACTTCTAATGACCGAACACTGTGCTCCTCATCTTCAAATCTCTCATCTCCTTTGCAAAACTTCTTGAACCACAACTGCACTGTATGTTCCTTAGCAGTTCCTGGGCCAAATGCGTTGCTGATGTTGCGAGTTGTCCCTGCTGCTGTACAAACCATCCTGAACTTAAATAAGAAAATCACTCGAATTTGCTTTTTGCCCTTGTTGAAAAATCTTTGCCTAAATTGAAGTCATTAAGATTTTTCTCTAAATTAACTGCTAAACTCCTTATTATTATTTTTGATTTTTCATATTTAGATATAAAATCCAATTGAAATTATATTTATTGCACGTAGTGAGGTATAGTCTATTAGGGGCCACTGGACTTACTGGGCAAAGATATCCTGTTTCTGGGGGAGAGAGGTACAAGGCCTGAGCTGTCCCACATAGTTCCTCCCTAACTCAAGATGCTACATTCCTAGAAAGGATAGGAATAAGGCTAGGTCTGTGTTAGGCATTTCCTCCCTATCTGAAGATATTACATTCCCAGCACATTCTGCAGCTTTTCTTGAAAACTACAAACAAGAATAGGGGAGATTTGTGTCAATCCAAGAACACCAAAAGAAATGTACTTCACAGCAGTAAATGATTTTTAGAAGGTTTAGCTCAACTTTTTAGCCACCTGCCTCTGTGAGCTGAACTATGCCTTGCATCAGTGAGAGCACTTGAATATAAGCACTTTTTACCTACCCTTTGGCCAGCAACAGTCCACTTTTGTCTCAGACCAGAGAGCAGGAAGGTATCCTGCTTCCTTTCTCTAGTAGAAAGAGGCTTATGCCTTAACAGGGGAAAAGAGGAAGCCTCTTTTTGGCTTTTGAGGCAAGCAGGGTTTGTTTGTTGCTATCCACAGTGGCAGATAATCACCATTTGAACTCTTGTTCAACTGAGCTAGGACTTTCCCCTGTCTCCTGTTCTGTCCTCTCCTTGTTCTTTCTCATGAACACCCAGAAAAGTCTTCTGCAAAAGAGCCTATGAGAGGGAGACCCTCCTTGGTCTAGAGTACCCAGAATTCTAGTGTGTCATGGTAGCAAACACTTGGCCTTTAAAAATCTATTACCACTTTTGGTTTTCTTCATATATACTTCTATGACTGCCATCTCATTTCCTGTCTTGCCCAAAACAAAAAGTTTTTGTTTTCTGTCTCTCTGTGGAGAATTATCATCCTATGGAATTCAGTGAACCCTGGTATTGGACCTCAGCAATTTGATAGGCCTTAAAAAGGTTACAATTTCATATATTTTCTGGCTTTTCCTTGTTGCTAGAGAGCAATATTATATTGTATGTTCCAATATCGAAAGCAGAAGCAGAATTCCTTATCGAATGTACTTTTATAATCCGTCAGGACACTCATTTGTGTTTCTTCTTTAAACCATTAAATAATTTGCAGAATCTACCACAGTGGATTTTCTAAAGAATAATAATAGATTTTTGAATCTTGGATTAAATACAATTTAATTGTTCACTAACAGTTAAATATATAGGTATATATTTTATTTTACTTAGGTATTTTGCTTGCTTGTTTTTGTTTGTTTGTTTGTTTGTTTTTTGAAACAGAGTCTCACTCTGTCACTCTGTTGCCCAGACTACAGTGCCATGGTGTCAGCCTAGCTCACAGCAACCTCAAACTCATGGGCTCAAGCAATCCTTGTGCGTCAGCATCCCAGGTAGCTGGGACTACAGGCATGTGCCACCATGCCCAGCTAATTTTTTCT
>VBSM01002121.1:21176081-21188724 GCA_008086735.1 Cheirogaleus medius
GCCAATCATTTTCTTTAAATAATTTTAAAAGATAAAATAGTGTTGAATAAAGACTTAAATTAGTCTACAATTATTTCATTTTTCTATAAGATTAACTTTTAGTTTTCTAACAAGAATAGAATAGATTTTGCACCAGCCTTTGGTTGTGTGTAGCCTCTGTGTAAGTAGCCGTAATTGTCCTGAGTACAGGCTAACAGGAGTTACAGATCAGGTGTGTCTTTAGGATGGATGTGCATGTAACTTGAATCCCTGATGAATAGCACATATACAATAAAAATAATAATGATCATAATATTATAATCACTCATATGTTATAATAATAATACAATGTAATACTGTAACGATAATACCTCTATATTGTGATAATAAATTACAGAAGCTATTTTTTTTCTTTTAATCAAACAAACAGAAAATAAAAACACACACATACAAAAAGTTTAGATAATTGGATAGCCACATGTAGAAGAATGGAACAGAGGAATATTTTAGCAGCCCTTAGCATGTATAGGACTAGTTAAAGAAATAATTTTCTGTGAAAATTATTGAATAATAAATCATTTCAAATACCACAACATTGCTTTTATCTCAGAAAACATTTTATAAAAACAGAGTTAATAGGAAACAAATAACAATTTTCAGCAATTTTATATAACCATTTGACTTACTCATGACTCATAAATGAATTATATAGTATGATATAGTGATTTCTACAAATGAAATAGTTATAAAATGTCAGAATATTTATTGAATTTATTTTACACTTTTGTCCTGATAGATTAATAACAGTATTTCCTTTTTATTGATTTGCCTCTTTTCCTAAAATATAGTATTTTTATTTGCCACTTGTCACAGAGCTAAATATATGGAATCAGAGCTACTGTTTAATTCATGGTCATCAACTATATCATTCCCAATACCAAATTTTATAGTAGGTGATTAATACTTTGTTGCTGAATTAATGAATTTCCCCCAAACAGACCTGAACTATCTTCAATCAAATTATTTAGTATTCTTCCTGGTCCTTGGAAAGTCTACATTAAATAGATTTTTATACCTTCATACTTCCTGACTTTCTTCTATTTCAAAATATTAAGTTTATTAACTTCAACTTGAATTATTATGTTAAAATGCTTAATTTTTACAGGGATTCCTTTTTTTATTTCTGTACAACATGTGAATATTCAATGTAGTCACTGCTTTCACTGGGAAGCAACACTAAGGTCTTATTATTTAAGCATTGAAATAGTTATATTTCAGTATGCATGCAGTACAATGGTCATTTTAGAAGTCAGTTTACAACTTTTCCATTATGAAAATAATCTGTTTCCAAGGAATCAAATAGACAAAAGAATAAAAAGTCATAGCTTGAAAGTAATGGAGATACTCTTTCAAATTTTATTCCACATGAAAGTATTTCTCCAATTTATTAGAAAAAGTATCTATAACATATTCGAATATGGATATAATTTAATTGATTTTATTCCAAATTATAAAATCTAAAAATATTGACACAAGTAAAACTTACCACTAATGAAATAATACATATTTTTTATTTCTCTCTTCCTATTCTTCCCTTTCCTCTCTTCCTTTCTCTTTTTCTCTAAGTGTGTTATTGCACAGAGTCACATACTATAGTGATTTGCCTCAAGAAAACAATCCATGTTAAGGATCGTTTCTTCTCTTCCCCTGAGGTTGCAGCACATGCCTACACTGTCTACAAACAGTGCATTAGAGGACTCTGTTTAAAAAATTTAATAGTCTTAATTTATTTTGGCCTTCCTTCAATAATTTCTCATATGAAAGAGTTAAGATACAGACCTGAAAATAATCAGAAAACAAAGCAAATACATTTCAACCAATTACCAGAAGAGTCATCCTTGTCCCCACCCCATCACAATTCCTTAAATCAACAGAAGTTTATATTTTACTCTTGAAATATCTTATACAATTTTTGCCCTTTCTTGATTTATAACTGTGTTGTCTGGATCATTTTTCCCATAAAGTCAATGTTCCAGCAGAAAGGATGTAGGGATGAGATGGATACACACATGCACATTACTTCAACTTAGAGACCATTGGTTGCAATTAAGCCCATGGACCCAAACCTTCCACAAAAAAGGCTCAGATATACAGGGAAACATATAAAATATTTAGGTTAGACCGTCAGTGCCATATAAGGTTTAATCAAATTATAAATAAGATTTTATGCATTAACTAATTTAGAGTTGGTTTGAGTGACAGTAAACTAAAATACCATTTCTTTAAAGAAAAGATTTTTCTTCTATGCATATGTCTTTATGTATATAATCCAAGGATAATATTATTGCTATGTTTGTCAAAGTTCTTTGGGATACAGTCCTCTTCCTCCAGATTACTTAACAACTATCCACAGCATGTGGCCAAAATCACCAAGTTCAAATGGTAATATTTAAGTTTCAGACTCCAGAATAGAGAAAGGAACAAAGTAATAGAAAAATATGAATGCCAACTAGAGTTTAAGAACATTTACTCCAATTGATATATGACATTTCTCTTTCACTATCTTGTCACATAATCGAGACTAGCTGTAAAAGAGTTTGGCAGCCATATTGCCAGCTAAAATTTCTATAATTTAATAAAGGTAGAAATAGATATAAAGGTAAATACAGAAATCTTTGTCACCATTAACCATAAATTAGCTGAAAATATAGTACTGACACATAGGAGGTAAGAAAAATAAAGTTTTAACTTCTGAGAAGAATATTTTAAAATTATAAATTAACAAACTGAATTTTTTAACCACCAAATTTTTATATGCTATGCAAAGAAACAAAAAGATTTCTTCTGTATATCTTCTCTTACCCCATGTTTTTCTCTGTCTATGTGAATATGTGTTATGGATATGGATAATTCTCTAGTTATTCTCTCTTAGTCCTGACATTATCAAATTTCATATGTCTGTATTTCTTTTTATTTCTGTAATTTATTTTCAGTACTTACTCTTTAAATAGGCAAATATTTATGTAATGACACTATTACTATATAGTTGTATAAATCTATTATTTTAAGACTACTGCTATCAAAATAACATTTCTGTATAAAACCAGTTGAATGTCAAACTCTTCTTTTAAATAATGAATGAAAGTATTTTCAGTTGTTTCTAAATAGGTCACAGTTCTACCAACAAATAAATTGTTAATTAGTCTTACTTTGTCTGTTTTACAAATATTAGACAGCTTGATTATAGAAAATTTAAACTGAAGAACTGTCATTTCTATTACAGTTGAAATTATGACACTAATCCTATATTATTTTCAAAGGATAAGAAATTTAGGAAGTCATAGAATTTGTCAAAGTTTTAAAGTCATATATGAATGTAGAAGTTATCTTGTCATTATTTAGCAGTTATCTGAACCAAAAAAAGATTTTTAAGCACAAAAACAAAGGAGAAAACATAAATAGTAATGATGGTAGCAAATACATATACCATTTACTTTCTGTTAAGTCCTGTGCTAAGGACTTTATATATATATTGATATATATAGAGATATATATGATAATTTGATATATATCAATTCTTTTAATATATTTCATATGGTAAGAAAATTAAGACACTGGTTTTATTTATGATAAATTAAAGTAGATATAAGTAATTTTTCTAAATTCCACAATAATAAAATAAATAGCAAAAATATCAGAAAGAATATGAAAGCCACATACATTTGGAAAATGGTTTTCTATGCTACCTAAACTGATCTACAGATTCAATGCAATCCTTATTAAAATCCCAACATTATTTTTCACAGATATGGAAAAAATAATTTTATGCTTCATTTGGAACCAGAGAAGACCCCGTATAACAAAAGCAATTCTAGGCAATAAAAACAAAATGGAAGGTATCACTATGCCAGATTTCGAACTATACTACAAAACCTTAGTAATTAAATCAGTTTGTGATTGGCACAAAAATAGGAATATTGACCAGTGGAACAGAACTGAGAATCCTGATATAAAACCATCCTCATATAGCCTTCTAATCGTCGACAAAGCAGACAAAAACATTCACTGGGGAAAAGAATCCTTATTCAATAAATGGCGCTGGGAAAACTGGATAGCCACATGTAGAAGGCTGAAGCAGTACCCACACCTTTCACCTCTCACAAAAATCAACTCACACTGGGTAACAGACTTAAACCAAAGGTATGAAACCATTACAATTCTACAGGAAAATGTTGTAAACACTCTCCTAGACATTGGCCTAGGCAAAGAATTTATGAAGAAGACCCCAAAGGCAGCAATCATAGCAGCAACAAAAATAAATAAATGGGACATGATCAAACCAAAAAGCTTCTGCACAGCCAAAGAAACAGTCATGAGAGCAAACAGACAACCTACAGAATAGGAGAAAATTTTCGCATCCTACACACCTGATAAGGGGCTGATAACTAGAATCTACATAGAACTAACAAAAATCAGCAAGAAAAAATCAAACAACCCTATCAAAAATTGGGCAAAGGGCATGAACAGAAACTTGTCAAAAGAAGACAGAATAATGGCTAACAAACATATGAATAAATGCTCAACATCTCTAATCATAAGGGAAATGCAAATCAAATCTGCAATGATATATTACTTATCTCCAGTAAAAATGGCCTTTATCAAAAAGTCCCCAAACAATAAATGTTGGCGTGGATGCAGAGAAATAGGAACACTCCTACACTGCTGGTGGGACTGCAAACTAGTTCAGCCTCTGTGGAAAGCAATATGGAGATACCTTAAAGCGATACAAGTGGATCTACCATTTCATCCAGAAATCCTACTACTGGGCTCTACCCAAAAGAACAAAGGACAATCTACAATAAAGACTCTGGCACTCAAATGTTTATAGCAGCACAATTCAAAATTGCAAAGCTGTGGAAACAACCCAAGTGCCCATCAATACATGAATGGATTAATAAAATGTGGTCTATGTATACCATGGAGTTCTATTCAGCTCTAAGAAACAATGGTGATATAGCACATCTTATATTTTCCTGGATAGAGCTGGAACCCATACTACTAAGTGAATTATCCCAAGAATGGAAAAATAAGCACCACATATACTCACCAGCAAAGTGGTATTAACTGATCAGCATCTAAGTGGACACATAGGAATTACATTTATCAGGTATTGAGCAGGTGGGAGGGGGGAGGAGGGGAGGGGTATTTACATACATAAAGAGTGAGATGTGCACCGTCTTGGGGGTGATCACACTTGAAGCTCAGACTTGAGGGGGGTGGGGGGGCAAGGGCATTATATATAACCTTAAAATTTGTACCCCCATAATATGCTGAAATAAAAAAATAGTAATATTTTAAAATGTTAAACAACATAAAATTAAACAGCATTAGCAAGGAAGAGCAGAGATTAGCAACTTCACACAGTGCTAGAATTAAACTTTTGACAAATCCTGTGGCAATATATATCTTTAATTAACAATTTTATCTTCTAGGAATTTTACATATCTATAATCACTAAACATGGAGAAACATAAAGATAAATACTTTTTATAATCATGTTATTTGGAATAATTATATAAAATCTAAATATTCAAGACAAAGTAATGAGTAAAGAATTAAGTTTTATAATTAAGTTAATAAGTTTAACAAATAATTGATATATAATTTAAAAATTATTTTACTTTACCTTTATGATGTGTGAAAATGTTCTAAACATATTAACAAAAAGACAAACATCTAGTTATAATAGCAAAGTAAGCAGGAGTGACTCATTCCACGCAGACTAATTAATAAATATCTAAATGATAGATGGGACATATACATAACTATAGACAGGTAGATGATAGATAGATCTCTATTTTTTTAAATCTTGAATTCTGACAATTAATACTGAATATGGTTTAACGTCATATTAGTCAATGCAAAGAATTCACAATGATCATGCAAAATACGTCCAGAAGAAAAGAAGGCTGTGTATGCAAATACAAAACATATCCTCCAAGGAAAACATAGATTCCCCAGAAAAAATGGTGAAAATAGTGCTATTAGCATCTGATCCTGAGGTTCAATGACTGAAACATTGTTAATATCAATTATTACTAATTTCCTATAAATCATTTCATTTATTTCTATAAATGTTTCCATTTTATATTTCATATCATCCAATTCACTGTATGTAAATCATTAAAGTGTATGTATTTTTATGTATATGTATATAGGAATGAACATGGACATAGGCCTGCATCCTATTTTTACTTTCTTTCTCTCCCTCATCAAGAGTGTTTAATATTCTTTCCAAATAATTTTTTAATTAAATATACTACAATGTCTTGTGTATTTCAGTACGTCTTTCATCTTTATTCAGGAAAACCCGTTGGTTACTGTAGCTGACTTTACTAATGATATCCATATCTATTCTCCTTTTCTTCCTGCACGAAAGGGAAACTTCCCAGCCCCATTCTAATTAGGTAGAGGCAATTCATTCTTTCTGGCCAAGGAATTATGTTGGAAGTGATGTGTGTCTTTTCCAGGCTAAAACTCTGAAAATACCCTATGGGATACTTCAGTTTCTTTCTTTCCCTTTTCCTATTAATATAAAGACCATATGTTGTGATGGCTGAACCATTATCAACATAAAATGCACAATATGCAATGCTATGAGATTGTTTGTCTTCTTGGTCAACTGTCTAGGACAGCAGTGATGTTTAATTGTTTTTTAAGTCTCACATTAGTGGGAGGTCTAGCTCTGTCAAAATTATGTCACCAACATCCCTTACTTTTTCCCTGTTTTCCTCTTCCACAGATACTGATCCTATTTTTGAAATTATTACTTACTTTCCAGTAGCCTCCTCACTATTCAGTCCTTCTAATACACTGCTGTCAAAATTTCTAGACACTAATATTGAGGTGTTTGCCTTGTACTCAAAAAGTTATGGTTTCTTATTGCTTATAGTATACAATCAAAATTCCCAAGTATTCATGACCTTCTCAACATGACCTCCACCTACATTTCTATTCTTATAATGGTTACTCCACTCCCCCTATGCTCAGCCACCATGATCTTTATTATAACCACACATTGACTGCTTTATATTCTGTAAATTGCTATGCAGTGATAAAATTTCAGTCCTTGGTATTACTTTGCCCAGTATGCTCTTGCTTCCTTGCTTTACCAGTTATAACAAATTCATATTCACTCAAATGTAACCTTTCCTCTAATCTCCAAGGCCCCAACTCCCACTCCAAAAGCTAATCTAAAAAATGTTCCTGGCAGTCCATATATTTAAGAGGTAAACACAGTCAAAGGAGAGCAAAGCAAAGAGTTCATTTTTAGTTTATGTTGAAAGATAAAGGGGGAAGGGCATGACTCTAACTCTTGTTAGGGAGAGGCAAAGATATAAAATGTAACCAAAATGTTTGTACTCTCATAATTTCCTGAAATAAAAAAAACTCATAAATAAATAAATAAAATGCAATCTCAAATCATTTTTAATAACAATACAATAAATTACTGGAACAAACATAATGTCATGTTCAAATTCAATGTGTAAAATGATAGAGTGAAGAAATCATAAAAAAATTAAGGTTCTAACTAGGCCCTTAGTAGTACAATAAAATAGACTTTTATTTACAGCATAGAGGTTATTTTATTATATCCTCCAGCATTTTATCACAAAAAATAAGTGAAACATGGAAAATTTTCAGCTACAATTGTTCATTCTCTTCCAGGGGCATATTTTTAGAGAAAAACACCCCATGTAAAATAAACCACTCTGAATGAGAACAATAAAACTCTATGGTTGTAAGGAATTCTTACTTCATTAAAAGTTGATAGATATTATGTACCCATAATAATTAAGTGTAAAAAATTAAAAAATTAAATTAAAAAAGTTGATAGATAAAAATAATACAAATGTTTTACTTATTTTTAAAAGTGATTTCAGAAACTGTAATCATGATATAGGAAGTGGCATAAAATACGAAAGATTAGGGGTATGAGGACAAACAAAATTTGGTATAATTCTCAGTTCAGCAGATTTTTCATTGGGTTTCTCAGATTTTATTTTTTATCTGACAATCATAATGTAGCTATACCTACCTTTCATTTTTGTTTTTGTTTTTTGAAGCATCACATTCAATTCTTATATCACTGCAAGGGAGCCCAACTAGCTACTTCAAGTATCTCTGGTTCTTTTACAACTCTTTACTTCACAAGTTCTCTTTGTCTATTTCATATCATAAGTCATTGCAAGCTCTGTGATGTTTTCAAATAAGAAAAAAATCTAAAACACTTTGGATACACTTTAAGGAAAATACTTATTGTTAAAAGAATGCAGATTTGAATGTGGTTGGTTGTTAAAAGTGAAATGAATTTTTTTAATATAATAACCTGGCTACAAAATTGAATGTTGGTTTATATTGTTATAAGAAGAAGGAGAAGGAAAAAATCTTAAAGACCTTGCATTTCATCCAAGATGGTGAAAGGAAAGTTCATGGGAAAGTTTTTCACAACACAAAACACACTAACAGCTTGCATTGCTCACTCAATGGCACTCTCTCAAATATAACTTTGTTCTTTTGATCATGTTTGGATACTGGTGAATATTGTTAAGTTGTTTGTGAAAGAACTTGTTTTCTTCCCATTGAGCAAGTTTGTTCCACTGAAATAGGTGAAGGTAATTGTAATGTAGCATAATAATATCTTTTCCTCCTATTTTCTGATCCAAGATAATTAAATAATTAATGTAGAATCTTATATTATCATTTTTTAAATAGTGGGGGAGGTGAATAGAAGTGCTAACGTTTCAAAAGTCATTCCCTCCAGTTATTTTTCATATCTTAAATTATATAAAGGAATATCCTTGGTTTATACTTAATTCAGATACAAGTACCAATACATCAAAATTTGCATTAATAAAAAGAAAACATGAATGCCATTAAATTAGCACATAGAAAATGAAACATTAGAGAAGATACTATGACATGTTTGAAAACTACATTGATATTTAATACCTCTATCACTAATTAAGCATAGAAATGTTGTGCATAATTTACTTTGAACACAGATATATCTATGCAATTTCATTCCACTATTGCAAACTATAAATGTTCATTTCTACTAGGCAGATAACGGAGTTTATTATTTCCATAGGTGAAGCAATATGCTTTATGGTATCTAGGAAATAGAGAAGTAAAGGCAGTGTTTCCATAATAGTCTAGGCCGGCATGCTCCCTTCTGAAATATCACCCTACTTTCACAAGTTCTAAAGACCTTAGTAAGTTACTCGAAACTTTCAGTGGTGGAACACTGCTTTATTTCCCATTCTTATAAACTGTAATCATTCTATACAATCTATTCTTTAAAAGCTTCAAAAGCTTTAAATAAATTAAATTATTTAATTAAACCAGTGCATATTGAATGTCTACTATGCATGCCAGTCCTGTGGTATAAAGTAAACAAGACATTATTTCAATTACAGAGACATAATCTAAAAGGAAGATTGACATCTATCCAAATCCCATATTATTGCTATAAAATTATGTTATAACATATATTAAATATTGCAGTAGGAGTGTAATAAAGAGAATCCTTTAACTACATGTGGGAGTTTATATAAGACTTTACAGAAGAGATGGCTTTTGAATTGAGACTTGAAGTAGAAGTGGAAATTCATGAGGCACATGAATACCGATATAGTTAGGAGGGATTCCTAAGAAGAGGAGATGCTTATACCGTGCCTTAATTTTATGAAAGAAATTTCCTTATTTCTCAAACTACTGGATCATTAGTTAGATTTAAGTTGTACACTTCTAAAGATTTGGCTGGATAGTTAAACTAAAGCACATACATCTGTTATTTACTTAATTAAACTTTATATTCATGAACGCTAATATATTCGACTTCAACTACGCTTACCCTCTGGCCAAACCATTTCTATTAATAATGCACATAAAGCTTATTTCTACTTCAAAAAGTTTGCATTCGCACTCTCTGCACTTGTGTTATACTTGCATCTGATAGTCACATGTCTGGCTCTTAATCACCATTCAAATTTCTCAAGTCAAATATCTTCTCTAGCTTCCCATCAATAAGAATTCCCTCTTCCATTCATGTTTTATATATTTTCTTAAGAGTCTGCTATCAATAGATCCATTTTATTCATATATTTGTGTATATGTTTATTGTCCCTATCTTCATCCTATAATACATGTTTAGTGTCAGCAGGGTACTAGTTCACATCGTTTCCAGCAGTTGTCATATATGTTAGGCAGCTGGAAGTTTCTATTGACAACTTCTTGGACAGAATAAAATCAGTCTTTTCAGTTGAATTTTCACGGTCAATATAAAAACAAATATACTGTTTCTTAGCATAATGGTAATAAATTAAGATTCATTTTTGATCTTTTAAAAATTAGTTTTCAATTCCCACAGCAGCATAAAGATTAAAGCTAATGAGTTAGTCTTATTAAAATAGTAATGGATTACATCCACATATAACAAATAGTAAAATAAAATGTATATTAATTAATGAATACAACATCTTTCAACATGTTTTAAAAGCATTTTTCTTAGTTTTCAATGCAACATCAGAACTACAACTCTAACAAGCTTTGGTTTCCAATAAGCATATTGGACATTTTAATTTTATTATATATGCATAGTCCAGTCTGGTACTATTTCATAAATAATCAGGCAATCAACATTCAGAACAAAAAATTATCATTTTTCTTAAGCTGCATTAAAGAATATAATCATAGAAACACATCATCTATTCCACATATGACCTTTCTTTCATCTGTGAACATATGTGTTCCTTGGGAAGATTTTAGCTTTGTAAAAAATTTTATGTCAGCTTTGTGTAAATTAAATACTGTCTGTAATATATATACTAAAAAATTATGCTATGGACATTTTTTCTGTAAATATATATGTGTATGAGTATATATACACATATATATTTATTTACATGTATAAAAAGAGTTAGAGGGTAGGTACATTTTCCTCCAGAGTGTTAGAATTTGCTGATGAAATAAATATAATATTTTTTTATAAACATGTGACAGAAAAGTGTGAGAATAAATTTTAACAACTATGTTTTGGAATATCAGATTTGAGGTTTGTGAATTTAAAAATCATGTAAGGTTAATTTAATCAGAATCAGTATAAACATTACAAATTGAAAATGGAAAGAAACTTTGTAAATATGGTGGTGATAATAAATGAATCTCATATACTCAGTATTGTCCTAAAAACCATGCTTTTTACAATTGGCAATTTTACATCACATTTTTTTTTCTATCAGGGAGCAATGGGGGATTTGAGTGGATATCCTCCAAGTATCAGAATTTAAATAATTTTTTGATCAGCTCAACACAGCCCAGCTTTTCTGTCTTGTCACAAGTGAGAAATTTGTAACTGAAAAGTGAGTTTCTTTCCTATTAATAATATAAATTCATTTGTTTTCTCTACCACTTACTAAACAACCTAATATGAATAGGCAATTATTCTAGATAAATCTGCTTTTCCTTTCTTATATCTCACCAGACGGTTTTGAAATTACAAAATCTAGATTCTGGGAACATTATCCATTCCTCTGTTTTAGATCAATATTCTTTTAAATTATTTCCAAGAAAAGGAAAAAGGGACATTATCACTTTTCTACTCACTGGCATTATTCCCTGTTAGTCTTTATCTCAGTTCATTTTTCCTGCTTTATAACAAAATCCACCACTTCCCAAGAGTGTCTGATCTTTTCTTCTACTTTTCCTGTTTAAGGATTCTAGCTGGACTCTTTTGTTTGAAGAAAGATTAAGACACTAAATGAATCACACCATTTATCTTGTTTTAATTTATGTTATCACCATGAGTGCTCACACATATAATAAAAACCATAGTCATCATGATTTAATATCACTGTTCTAATGTGCTATCTAGAAGACATTGATGAAATAAATTATAGATTATTAGAATTAGAGCTAGTATTTACATAAGTAGCCTTGCTATGGAATTTTTCCCATATTAATTTACTGGGCAGTTTAATAAATGAATTAGTTAGACCAGTCACATTACTTTTTTATTGACTGGTCATGTTGTTTAGAGAAAGAAATAGATATGAAACAAACAAGACAGCTTGTTGAAAAATCAATAGATTAATAAAGCACATTGTATCATTTTTAAAAGTCTTCACTAAGTGAAGTATCTCAAGAATGGAAAAACAAGCACCACATGTACTCACCAGCAAATTGGTATTAACGGATCAACACCTAAGTGGACATGTAGGAATAACATTTGTCGGGTGTTGGGCGGGTGGGAGGGGGGAGGAGGGGATGGGTATATACAAACATAATGAGTGAGATGTGCAACGTATGGGGTATGGTCATGCTTGAGGCTCTGCCTCGAAGGGGGAGGGGGGCGTGGTCAATATAGATAACCGTAATATTTGTACCCCTATAATTTGCTGAAATAAAAAAAAATTTTAAAAAAAAAGTTTTTACTCTTTAAATAAGTAAGAAAGAAAGTCTTTCTTTTAAAGAGTACAGTGTGGCAAAGGTGAAGAAAAAGTATTATAGAGAAACCATAATATTACTTCAGCCAGGTGATCGAGGTTAACATCAAGAGGGATAAGTCATGTTGCTATTATGCAATGTTTTTTTTTTTTTTTTT
>VBSM01002121.1:21190723-21202127 GCA_008086735.1 Cheirogaleus medius
TCTATTTTTAGCTCTTTGAGGTATCTCCAAATTCTTTTCCACAAAGGTTGCAGTCCCACCAGCAGTGTAAGAGTGTTCCTGTATCTCCACATCCTCACTAGCATTTGTTGTTTTGGGATTTTTTGATAGAGGCCAATCTCACTGGGGTTAGGTGATGTCTCGTTGTGGTTTTGATTTGCATTTCTCTAATGATTAGAGATGTTGAGCATTTTTTTATATGTTTGCTGGCCGTTATTCTGTCTTCTTTGGAAAAGTTTTTGTTCATTTCCATTGCCCATTTCTTGATGGGGTTCTTTGATTTTTTGTTGTTGTTGTTAATTCTTTTGAATTCTAGATAGATTCTTGTTATCAGACCTTTATTGAAAATGTAGAGAGCAAATATTTTCTTCCATTGTGTAGTTTGTCTATTTGATCTGATAGTTTCCTTGGCTGTGCAGAAGCTTTTTAATTTGATCAGATCCAATTTGTTTATTTGTGTTGCTGTGGTGATTGCTTTTGGGGGTCTTCTTCAAGAATTCTTTGCCTAGGCTGATGTCTGAAAAGGTCTCTTCTCTTAAGAGTATCAGAATCTGTTTGTCAGATAAATTAATTGGAATCAATGTAATCCTTTCAAGTTGAGTTTTAAACAGTAATAAGGCAGATGTAAATTACTCTGAGGTTTAGTGTTACAGAATGCCTTCACTGTTTAACAAGGACTCTCCACTCAGGCTGATTGAACCATAAATGTTTCTAGCCCTGTATGAGATCTGGATATTTTTAAGCATACTGATTCTAGATTGTTTCTTCACTGACCTTGTGGAGTTTCATCTCAGATATATACAGCTTATCATTTAGCAGCAGACAGAAGAGATTTCTATGCAGATTTCAAAATTGTTTTCCCTATATAGCTCCCTCCTTTTCTGCATCTTGTCCCTTACAGTGCAGACTCCTCAGACTTCTGGAACCCTGATTCTTGTCTAATCACATCACTAAGACCACTAAATTTTGATCGGACCCTCTAACCTGCACTACATTATTAAATATGAATACTGGAATAAAACTGGAATAGTCACGGTGTTCACATCATTTGTTTCACTTTTATTTGTATTAAGAATCACAATGTAGTGATATCTATTGTCTATGTTATTTGAAAAAATAATAAAACAAAAATAAATGATAAATAAAAATGATAAAATAAAATTAAAAGTTGCTCCACAAATGTTTTACAGTTTTCTTGTTTATGCATGGAAAGTAAGTCTAGCGATAGTACATTATGGCTCAAAGAAGAAATCTGATTAAGTTTTATTTAATACATATACTGATAGATCTATTAAACAACTGAACTTTTCATTTGCATTTATATACCATTCTCATTCTTCTTCATGATTTGGTCACAACCTCCTCAAGTGTTATGTAAGAAGTAACATATCAGTTGTAAGTCCTTTACATTCTTGAATACATTTTGTAATATGTCTTGCACTCCCAGAATAACCTCTGTTGTTAATCTATATTATCCTGTCTATGTACTGTTGGATTAGTGCCATTAACATTTTGTTTGAGATTATTGTATTTTTATTCATGAAGAGATTTGGAAATTTCTTTGTTCTAGCGTCCCTATACAGTTTTGGGACCAATATTATTCAGACTTCATAAAATATCTTTGTATACCTTCTTGATTTCACTTATTCTCTGGAAATGTGCAAAATATGGAGATTATTTATGACTTAAGTTTTTAGAATAATTGATGTCATGTGGACCCAAATTTTCCTTTTAGAACAGTGTTTAATAATGAATGCTGGAGGGGTACTCAGTGTAGTGTAGATGCTGTGCTTTGCCAGCCATTCTCTTTAGAACACAATGACTTATATCCACAACCACCTAGTGTGCCTCTGTCACTCCTCATCTGTTAGACCTCTTATGATAATACCCTCAGCTGAAGATAGTTGCCTCACACACACTTCATGCCCCTTTCCCAGGGGAGCCTGCATCCAATTCCTATTCTATGCCAGAACGTATTGCCCCAAGTCAGCACAAGTGTCTAGCACCATCCCTGCTTCAGAACTCCATTTGTTCTCGGCTCAGTACTTGTGACTATATTTCCGCCTGTTGTCTCCTCCTAGCAATTTTGCTGGCTTCCCTTCCAGCACAGGTGTTGATTCCAAGATAACTATGCAAAGAACTTTCTGCCTACTATTTCATAGTCTTCTTTCGAAGAAAACTAAGTCCAAATGTTAGTGCCTAAAGTGGTCTGAGAAAGTAGATACTTAAGAGAGGGTTTTGGATGTGGATCACAGGCTGCTTTGTTATGATAAGAATTATATCTCTGATAGTAGATGAATCATGGCTAGCCTCTGGTATAAAATAAGAGTACAACTGTTAAAACTCTCAAGGTAGTGATATGGGTTCTTATATTAGTAGGAAAAAATACACCAGTAATCATTCTGTACCACTGGATTTAGAAATATGAGGGAAGTAGCAATTATTAATATAAGCACAATGGAAAACTATGGCTGTTACCTGGGGCAGCTGATGTTCTGGAGAAAAAATTAAAAGTAAATGTGAAAGCCAGAGGGCCCTCTTGGCAGCATGTGAAGACTGTCTCATTTCCTGCAGTCAAAATGTGGAGAAACCTGAGTACTCATACCAGGACTTAATCATAAGAATAGCAAAGCTCTAGAGAAGTTTAAATTTTCAAACTAGCCAAGCTACCTGTGCCAAATACAAGGCCATGGCATTGAAAGAATAAAACCATGATACATGGGATGAGAAAATATAAGATGATACAATTAAAACATTGAATCTCCATAATTCTCTAAATCCTTTATGCCTGCAGAAGTGACCTTTCTTTCTAGGCAAAAGACAGCAGGACCTCCTTGATTTAAGGTAATGCAGGAGCATCTCTCCTAGCGTAAAAGCCACATCCTTTGCAAATGTGTCCCCTTTTCCCCACCTAAACCATAGACAAATAAATAGGGATAAGTCATACCATAATTCAGCCAGTGAAGTGTCAGATCTGGTTGGAATGGGAATGCACCTTGAAGGAACTTCAAGAGCAGCATTAGCAGAAGAATGTGAATGGGACTCAATAATGAGGGACCCGGATAAAAGGGAGTGGATTATAAAATTAGACATTGGAGAGTTTATTGATATGGAAGCTCTATTCTCAGATTCCAAATTTAAAACATCAGCAAGGACCCTAAGAAATGGTATCAGCATTCTGCTATAATTGCTCCTAAAACTTGGAGAAAGTCACAGAAACTAATAAGTAAAGGTGAAACACCAGAACTGCTGTGATAGAAAAAGGAAGAATAAAAAGCTCAGAGAATTTGCCATGGGCATACTCAGTAAGGTTGGATCCCCACAAATAACTATGCTTTGTGGGATGTTACAGAGAATATTCTCTTTAGCAAAGCAATAGTACACTTGAGAGGGGCACCAGCCACACTAACAAGCCAAATAAGGCCCTCATCTGTAGGCCAGATGCCTTCACAGAAATATTATAGAGTTCAGTGATAGCATGATGTTAAGAGTCTGCGTAACAAAGGTCAAGTGACATTTAACACAACAAATTGGGTGAAGTCATCACAATAAGCAGCAAAAGCAAGGAGAAGCCAAAGAAGTTAGAATTATATATTTTTATAATTTTCACCATATGCACACATTTAAAGGGTTATCTTTAAACACAACCTTAGCTTCTAATTGAGAGTGTGAACTTTCCAAAACAAAATAACCCAGAGTGTTTTCTTTAGGCAGATATTAACACTTCTGGACTAATTTTCAGTTGAAGTGAACACATAGCTTAATAATGCATTAGAGTATATATCATACATTGTGAAAACCATTAGAAGTTTATTGGTTCATATTTTATTTATATAACACCTCATAAATATTGTTGTCATAGCAACTTTTGTTTCAATTTATACAGTAGAAATTTAATTTAAAGAAAAACAGAATATGCTTCTTATCTCATAAAAGTATAAATATATAAGTTTCTAGTCTTACTGGAGTAAGTAATATAAATAGAAAATTAAATATAATGAACTCCAAAATGGAGTCAGATACCAATTTATCACATACTGTGTTGCAGGGATAAATAAAACCCGATTTTGAACCAAGATTAGAGATAGAACACAAAATAAATTGGGTTTCAATGAGGTTACCATAACTTACATCTCCCATGTTTATTTGGGCTATATTTTCAATATAATTAGCAATACAACAGAATGCAGCATTTTAATACAGGCATACCTTAGAAATGTTGCAGTTTTGGTTTCAGGCTTGCAATAAAGCAAATATCACAATAAAGCAAGTCACATGAGGCTTTTTGTTTTTCAGTGCATATCCATGTAAAACATATGTTTATACTATACCATAGTCTATTAAGTGTTTAATAGCATTATGTCTAAAAAATGTTCAGACATTAATTGAAAATACTTTATTGCTAAAAACTGCTAACAATCATCTGAGCCCTAGGCAAGTCACAATCTTTTTGCTGCTTGAGGGTCTAACCTCATTGTTGATGGCCACTGACTGATGAGAGTGGTAGCTGTGGCAATTTCTTAAGCTAAAACAAAAACAAACAAACGAACAAACAACAACAACAACAAAAAAAAAAGGAAGTTGTGTCACTGATTGACTCTAGCTTCCATGAACGATCTCTTTGTAACATGCCATGGGTCTGATAGCATTTTACCCATAGTAGAACTTATTTCAAAATTGAAATAAATCCTGTCAAAACCTGCCACCACTTTATTAACTATGTTTATGCAATATTTTAAATTCTTTGTTGTCATTTCAGAAATGTACACATCTTCACTAGGAATAGATTCCGTCTCAAGAAACCACTTCCTTTGTTCATCCATGAGAAGCAGCTCCTCATCTATTCAAGATTTATCAAGAGGTTGCTGCAATTCACTCACATCTTCAGGCTCCACAACTAATTCGATTTCTCTTGCTAGGTCCAACACGTATACAGCTATTTTAGCCACTGAAGTCTTGAACCCCTCAAAGGCATTCACTATATGCGACATCTATAGCCTTAAAAAGTGTATTTCTTAAATATAAGATTTTTTTTTTTAAAGACAGAGTCTCACTCTGTTGCCCTGGCTAGTGTGCCGTGGCATCAGCCTAGCTCACAGCAACCTCAAACTCCTGGGCTCAAGCAATCCTTGTGCCTCAGCCTCCCGAACAGCTCGGACTACAGGCATACGCCACCATGCCCGGCTAATTTTTTCTCTATATACGGTTAATTGTCCAGCTAATTTCTTTCTATTTATAATAGAGATGGGGTCTTGCTCTTCCTCAGGCTGGTCTCGAACCCTGAGCTCAAACAATCTGCCCACCTCGGCCTCCCAGAGTGCTAGGATTACAGGTGTGAGCCACTGCCCCCTGCCTTAAATATAAGATTTGAAAGTCATAATTACTTCTTTGTCCATGGACTACAGCATGAAAATTATGTAAGTAGGCATGAAAACAACATTAATTTCCTGTATATCTCCATTGGAGCACTTGACTGACTAGGTATATTGTCAATGAGTAGTAATATTTTAAAAGAAATCTTTTTTTTTTTTATTTTGAGCAGTGGGTCTCAACAGAGGGCTTGAAATATTCGATAAACTATGCTAGCAACAGGTGCACTGTCATCCAGGTGTTGTTTGTTCTCACCCATTTATAGAGTTCAGGTAGAGTAATTTAACATATTCTTAAGGGACCTAGGATTTTGGAATGGCAAATGAACACTGGCTTCATATTAAAGTTACTAGCTGTATAATCAACCAGAACATTTGGAATTATTGAGGGAGAAGAATGAAAATATCAGATTAAGTACCTATATAGCTCCTAAAACACTTAGTCAGGAAGAGATTAGTAATTAGTTCAGACTGACAGGAGTAGTAATAAAAAATATTGTGTGGATCTAATATATTGATGACTTTGGAGCAAATTAGATAAAAGAAGAGTTAATTAAAGTGTTTGTTGTTACATCATAAGTGATACTATTGTCAAATACTGTCATCATATAAAAACATAGAAAGATGACAAGTAAAAGAGTGACTTTATCGACAGTTCCTGGATCTGTATCTAAGAAAGAGGGGTGTGAACTAAGGTGAAACAGAAGATGACATAAAAGAATAGAAGAAATAGCATAAAGCAAAAGTTTGGGCAAAGAAAAGATAAATGAGGCTTTTAAAATGTCCAGAAAATAAAATATACTTATTCTATAAAATTTTAATGAAAGATAACATAAGAGAAAAGTGCATTAATGTGTCCTACAACTGATTATCATTCATAATGACAGGTCTGTGATGTGTTTGGCTGCAGAGGAGGATTAAGGAGGGGTTAGAAAGAAAAGCACATAAAATGATAGAGTGATTTATTTTTGTTTTTATTTATTTTTAATTATTATGGTACATAATAGTTATATGTCTTTATAGAGTACATGTGATGTTTTGATATAGGCATACAATGTGACAAAGTGACTAAAATCAACAATAAGTGTATACTTCAAAATAACTAAAAGAATGGAATTGGAATGTTCCTAACCCAAAGAAATGATAAATGCCTGGGAGTGATTTATCTTTACCAACAAATAGGAAGACAGCCGGTTACAAATAGCTAGCTCACACCACAAGCAGTTTAAACAATTCCCTAAATATAATAGCAGGAAGATGAGATTGTTTAAAACCTAAATTTGGATCAAATGTGTAGACAATCTATCATAATTATTTATGTCACCATCATCTTTTATGTTGACATATGCTGAAAATTGCTTCCCTAAAGTGATCACTCTGAACAAATTACTTCAGAGTCAGCTAAAAATAAATAATTTTTGCATTGAGTATTATGTACCTATATCTTCAAAAATGGATTTTGAATTGTGGAGTAGTGGATAAGTCATTAGAAGTTTGGCCCCTTGAGTCTAGAATTTCATTTGATGCTTGTGTAATTTAAACACTTAACCTTTGAGCTTGACTTACCTCATTTGTAAAATGAGAATAATAACCCTGCCCTGAAAGCATATTGAAAATCAAAGGCTTCATCATAATTAATGTTACTCATTGTAATAGGTTGAATTAATGCAGCATAGCCACTTAAAATAGAAAAATTGCAATAAAATTATGTGTGATTTTATCTAAATAAATCTAGCTAGCAAAATAACAAGTTTACTATGTGAAATTATCCTTTCAAACTGAAAACAGAGCATGTCCCTTATAGAGTCTGTTGGTCTGAATCTGACATATGTGTATAACTATATTCATAATATGTATCTTTATATATGTATTATATATACAATGTGTGTTGAATTTAAATATGGACTAAATTATAAATCCACAAATATATATAGAAAAAACATGAATTTGATTCAACCTGGTAAATCAGAGGAGATCAACTAAAAATACATTTTTTAATATGTCATTAGTAAGAGGTATGTGTTAGGTAGAATAATGTTCACATAACAAGTTTTAAAAAGGATTATGTTTGGCAAGGGATTTTCCTCACTAGAAGGAAAAACGAAAAGGGGAGAATGTATAAATATTTGTCTTGTGGACTGATGAGAAGGGAATGGAATGATATAGTACCTGAAAGCTTAAAAGACAGACAGCTAATAGGCAGTCTATAAAGTTTAGATTTTTTTTTACCCCATTTTAACTCAAAAGAAAATAAACGTAGAAAGTTTTAAAAGGAAATAATACACTTCACCAAGAGAGAGAATAGTTTATATTATCTTTCACTAGTAAAAATATATAAATCCTTAAAAATAAAATATTCATTGTGAGAGGAATTTGCTTAGATCAGAAAATATCAATGCTCTTGGACTTTATAAAATCACATAAGAGGGTGGGGACCTGGATTTTTTAAAACCATAACATGCATCTCCTTCCCTGCTGTTATTTTATTTATTTTATTTTTTACCATATTTCCCTCATCGTACCTACCACCACTGCTCACTGCTTTCATGAAGCACCTATACAAGTCAGATATTGCATTGCTCAATCACACTGCATTGGAACAAATATAGATAGAATCCGCACCTCAAAAGTGAAGACTTCAAATTCTAATTTATAAATTTCTCAGGTATCTTTCCAAGCAAAGTATTTTTTGGTTCATGTAGATTATTCTCCATAAGAATTTTTGGTGTTGAATAGGCTTTATTATTTGACAATATTTGAGTTCCTACTGCCTCATTAGTTTGGGACTGCTTATTAGTTGGCAGACTACAGCAATTTAGACACATTAAAAATATCACAGTTTCTAGCAAAAAGAACAAACTGGGAGACATCAATCTACTAGACTTCAAATTATACTACAAAGGGATGGTAACCAAAATAGCATGGTATTGGCACACAAATAGAGATATAGAGCCCTGGAACAAGACCGTGAACCGAGATATAAAACCATCCTCATATTATCATCTGATCTTTGACAAAGCAGACTGAAATATATAAATAGATCTGTTTGATTTTTACAAGAGTAATGATTTATATTTTAAAATTATAATTGTTTGCATTTATCATGTTTCAAGTTATGTGTGAAAATCTTCATGAAATAAAACTTAATAACTAAAAGATTTTTAACTTTCTAATTAACTATTTAGGAAGATCTAATAAGCTTTTAAATTCAAATTCATGTATAGGAAGGCAACACACTAATTATGTCAAATAACTCAATTTGACAATTGAATTTAAATAAATTGATTTTAATTTTTAAATTCATTGAAATCTCAATCAAAATATTAATAACATTTTTTAGGTAAATATGATAATTTTGTATTCAGTTCATATGGAAAGAAATATAAAATATAAAATAATATTTTTAAAATTTAGAAAGACAATAATGTAGGAAAAATTGACCACCATAAAAACACAATAATAACAGAAAAAGACCTAAGAATAAACTAATAGATAATTCTAAAAGAATATAAAATTGTACATTTAGTTTGATAAAGATGCCATTTGTGATAATGAAATCATCATCAGTTTTAAAGAAAATAGTGGTAGATTCTCTCCATTTCACATTTTATTAATCCACAAAAAGTACAAATATCCTCAAAATTATGCTATTTTAAAGAATATATAAAGAGATCAATTTTTTAAATTTTTACTTTGCAAGTATATAAAGTCATCCCAAATCATTCATATATTTAAAATGAGATATGTTTAAACCTAAATTATGTTTAGCAATCAGCTAGCACATTTATTAAAAATGGACAATCCCTAATCTCTTTTATCATTCTCACTGACCATGAACTTACAGATCCAAGAGTCCAGGAATTTACTTTTTTTTTTAAATCTAACACCATATGAGAATTAAAAAAAAAGAATCTAGAACCTCTTTTGGAGGAAAAAAATGTATAAAACATATTAAGTAAAACAAAAATAGCTGCAGAAATATAAATAGAGATTCTCTGTGTGCGCATGTGTTTGAGTATATATACTATAAAAGTGTATGTCATAAATGCATGAGAAAGACACATCACAAATGTTACAATAGTTAGATAAAATACACATCACAATGTTGCCAGTAGTTAAAACAAGGAATGTTATAATTTGCTTCTTATACAAAAAATGGCTTGACACTTTTATTCAAGAAATATATTCAAGCAATTACACATATTTTTATTTACTTGTATTTCTATTTTATCTATTTATTTTTATAACTATTCTTTCTGAGATTAAAATATCTAATTGTATGCTTTTTTTTAAATCTTACAGTTGAGGTAATCAATCAAGCAAAACAGGTTTTTTTAAGATAATATCTATAGCATGAAACAGCAGAGGCCACATAAAATTCACAATTATTTTCTATTAGTTCCTGAATCCCTGAGTCATGATTTCACAATCATCTTACTCATACAGTAAGATCTGAGGCTTAACATGTAATTTCTCAGCACAGATTCAATAAACCAATTTGTCTCTAATGGAAAGAAACATGATATTAAATAACATGTTTCACATTTTTGCTATCATTTTTATAAATGATGATGAATGTTTGATTGGTATTATTTGTGATCTCAACAATGTGATAATAAATGGCCATGCATTTGGTTTCATTATTATATTATGTTGACTCAGCCAATGTGACGATTTCTGGATGCACACAGCAGGAAGCAGGTGGATTGGTTGAATTTGAACATTTATATTTGTGTAATGAGGCAACATAATCTAAATAAATGATCTTTCCATGACATTTTAATAATTCAGGAGGAAAATGGTATAAATGGATCAAATAAATAAAGAAACCTTCATTATTGCAAAATTTAAATGTTAATGAAAATGATGGAAGCTTAAAAGTAGTTGATGATTTTTTAAGACTCATTTCCTGTGTTTAGAATTAAGTATGCACAAAGTGGTAATGATGCTGAGTGCTTATTTAATTTAGTTACAGTAGTCTAAATTCCCAGTTAGGATATATAGTTTTATGGTACATATTTTGCTATAAATTTAAATCTTGACATTGTTATCAAGTCAACTTAAATACAAATTTCCAAAAGTAATTTCTTAAATTTTACCTAATTATCATGCATTCTCAAAATTCATATAATGTTGTTTTTATTTGGCAGTAAAATAAAACTGCTATCAGAGTTTGAATTACCCTTTCAAATAATTGGCAACTTTGAATACTCCGAATTTCATGTGTTGGTCTGATGTTTACCTACCATTGTGACTTGCATAGAAATCCATCAAAACTGACATAATCTTTTGAGATTTCAATTTCTTTAATTTAAATCACACATGTAAAAAATGCATATGGTATAACATATCAATACCAAAAGTTTTAACATGAGGAGTTGAAGTCTTTATTTCCTTTCCTGACACTGAGCCAATTCAGCCATGGATATGATTTTATCTCTTTTTGAAATATAAAGACAGAAATTAACTAAATATATTCTTTTTTTATTTCAGCATATTATGGGGTACAAATATTAAGGTTACATATATTGCCCATTCCCCCCTCCCCCCTCAAGTCAGAGCCTCAAGCGTGACCATCCCCCAAACATTGCACATGTCACTCATTATGTTTGTATATACGCATCCCCTCCTCCCCCCTCCCACCGCCCGACACCCAATAAATGCTATTCCTATATGTCCACTTAGGTGTCGATCCGTTAATATCAATTTGCTAGTGAGTACATGTGATGCTTGTTTTTCCATTCTTGAGATACTTCACTTAGTAGAATGGGTTCCAGCTCTATCCAGGAAAATACAAGAGGTGCTATATCACCGTTGTTTCCTATAGCTAAATAGTACTCCATGGTATACATAGACCACATTGTATTAATCAACTTATGTATTGATGGGCACCTGGGTTGCTTCTACAACTTTGCAATTGTGAACTGTGCTGCTATAAACACTCAAGTGCAGGTGCCTTTTCCTAGAGTGACTTTTGTTCTTTTGGGTAGATACCCAGTAATGGGATTGCTGGATCA
>VBSM01002121.1:21202227-21218071 GCA_008086735.1 Cheirogaleus medius
TCCCATTTATTTATTTTTGTTGTTACTGTGATTGCCTTTGGGGTCTTCTTCATATATTCTTTGCCTAGGCCAGTGTCTAGAAGAGTATTTCCAACGTTTTCCCCTAGAATTCTAATAGTTTCACACCTAATGTTCAAGTGATGTACCCAGCGTGAGTTGATTTTTGTGAGAGGTGAAAGGTGTGGGTCCTGTTTCAGTCTTCTACATGTGGCTAATCAGTTTTCCCAGCACCATTTATTGAATAAGGATTCTTTTCCCCAGTGTATGTTTTTGTCTGCTTTTTCGAAGATTAGTTGGCTATATGAGGATGGTTTTATATCTGGGTTCTCTGTTCTGTTCCACTGATCACTGTACTTTTTTGCATAATAAGATATCTATTACTATTACACATAAGAGTATATCTATTTTGAACATTTATCTGTATTTATGAATAACTCATTTCCTTTAATTTTCATTGTATTTTATCTATTATACCATTGAGTCACAATGTTTCCAGTTTTGTTTTAAGTATCTAACAATATTCCAAAGAACATCTTTCAAAACGTGGACATATGCATATAAATCATTAGTCTAAATTGCTATCAGTGAAATAGATGAGCCATGGTTTTGAGTGATGTTGTTAAATTGACCTTTGAAAATAATCTCACTTTCTACTTCCATTGAGACTATATGGGAAATTCTGTTTTCTTTCCCCCCACCAATCTCAATTTTTAAAATCTAATTAGCTTGTCTCAATTTACAATGTCCTACCTAGTTCTCAGTGTCATTATAAATACCAAATTCAGATTGCCCATAACTCTATAAATATCATCTCAGCTTGAGATAGCAGAAAGCAACTACCAAGTAATAATTATGTTTTTAACCATTATTATTCCTGGGACCTGGAGCTACAAAACTGAATATAGCATATGGACAAAAAAACAAACAAACAAACAAAAAAACACTCCTCAGTTGAATGCTTTGAATTATTTAACTGAAAACCTACTACTGATAGAATAAATTGGATTAAAAATGGAAGAAATCTCAGGAAACAGGTTAACGTCCCAATGTTTAGAGGACATAAACGATTTCTATATTCATAAGTAATTCTTCAAAATCCAGTAGTAATTTATCACCTTCCTCAGCAGACTACTCTCTTTTATCTTTATGCATTATCTTCCTCAATTAAAAATGTAAATGAGATCGATACAGCAATGCTGGCATAGATGTCCAATAAAGGTTTTTGATAAGTTTTTTTATTGTATTAATAATTAGTCTCTACTTTAGGAACTACCTTGAAAGAGAGAGCCTGACTGAATACTGCACTATGCAGAGAGGAATCTCTCCTCAGTAACTGGAAGAGACACTCTCAGTGACCTGGCCATATCCCCAGGCCCTTAGTGTATCTCTGCATACCACACCAGATTTTCATTTTCAAACACTTGAAGCCATTTGTCAGATGATGTATCTGATCCTTTCTTTATACTTCCAAAGGGCAGTTAATGCACTCCAGGATCATGTCTCAACTAATTACTGAATTTAATTCCTACTGAACTTAATTTCTTTGTTTCTGAGTGTAACTCTACCAAGGTGCAACTTACAGTTATTTATAAGATATAACCATTAAAAAAAAAAAAAAACAGAGCAAGAAGCAGGTGTAATTATGCTTCACAGCACCACGGATAAGCTCTTGCCTCATTCTGCCTCCACCAAAAACAAAACAAACAGCTTTCTAATTTAAGCCCCCCAAAGAGTAATCTACTATTTCTCCTCAATTTGGTCAAAAATAAAGAAACAGAATGATTAGTTCACAACCAGCAAAGAAATCTGATTATTTTAATTTAAAATATAAATAGCTTTATTTAAAAGTCTACACCTCAACATTTATTAGGCAATAAAAGTAATAGCCTGTCTTGTATCCTCATCTATATCACTATGTCTCATCTACAGGAGGAAGTAAAAAAATTTGATAAAATTTTGTTGATTTAAAAAATACTCTTAATACTTTGCTACAGAGAAAAACCATTAAATATAATTGAAACTATAGTTTCTAAACAGATAGATGGTACATATATGTATGCTTAAAGTAGTAACAGAATCTTTAAAATCAATGTCAATAGAGATAAATATTATAAAGTGAAAGCTAAATGCTTTACTTAAGGTCACTTTAGAATTTTGAAATGCTGCGGTAAACATTTATATTCTTAAATAAGCTTGATGCCAATGTAGTTTAAAGTCAGTTGTTCAAACATAAATCATAGTAGAAAAATAATGTTATATGAAACAGAGAAAACACTTTTTAGAAACAATTCTTTAAATACTTCAAAGCAAATAAAGTCTTTACAAAGTAAAACAAAGAAAATAGAGATTATTTCAGTCAAATACTTAAATATCTTTTCTTTATCATTTAAAATGCCATTGTAGGATACAGTGTTATGAATAAGCCTTTCTATGGAGGAAAAAAACAAAGTTTTTATGAACAGCTAAATAAATTAAATCTTTGTTTAATTTCAATGGCTTTTGGAACATTTACTATATTAAAAGTTTATTTTAAATCTCCAAAATGGGAATTTAGCATTTCTCAACTTATGATCATACCAGAAACATATCTACTATTAACATATCTAGCTATTAACATTTCTTAAAAATATTTTCTAAGCAGTTTACAAAATCCTCATCTAATTTTTTCCAAAGAGTTTGTACCACATTTATACAAAATATAAATTGGTTTTACATTTTAGAATGACCATTCTGTTTATTTATTTGGACTTTATATCAAGTAATTAAGTTTTCCTTGAATAAAATGAATGTGGTTGAAGAAACTCATAGAATAATGTTCGAATATTTATACATGTTAAAGAGGACGTGCAATAATATCATGCATTTTCATTCTAATAAAGTCATTTTTATCTAGAAATGCCAATTAGAATCAGCGAAGATTTTTTAAATATACCTCACCTTACACTTTTCTTTGTGATTTAAGAGGTTTGTGTGGGCATCTACTTGGCTAAGTGTATGTTAGAACTCCATACTTAAACAACGGAAACCAAGTAGCTTATTCAAGCACTTGCAGAACCTAAGTAGAGAGGAATTGGAAAATTAGAGTGAAAAAGCTCATTGTCATTACTCTTTTTACTCATTCATTTTTTATGCATTCATTCAATACATTTTTATTGTGACTCTTTTCTGTTCCAGGGCCTATAATGATACCTTTAGGATACAATGGTCAGTAAATTGGCCTGCTTTCTCTGTTTTTTTTTTTTTCCAAATTTGCCCTAATTTTTTCCCTCCTATTCTATCTTACATCATTTTTTTCTTCTACTCTTTCCTTCTCTCCTTTGTTTCTCCTCTTCTTTTCTTCATATTGAGTTTCTATTGTGTTCTTACTCTCTTTTTTTTAACCCTCCCACCCCCGCCCCTCTTATTCTCTTAAACAGAAAACAAAATAACTGATAGGGCCTGAAGAAGCTACAGATAAGCCACTTAAGAGAGAATTTTTGTGCTTCCTCCCAGACTATGTAACAAAAAGTTAGAGAAAGAGAATATGTAGACCAGTTGGCTGAGGCTTGTTAGTAGGCAATCAACTGTAGCTAGTGAGATAGTGTAGATAATGAGAGTTGGAGGCTACTCAAGTTCACATTGTATTACTTGACTGCTCTTAAAGGAAATATTTAGAATGTCAAAATATTAGGTACAATAATATGACTTGAAAAATATTCAGTGCACCTCCAGTTAGGAAAAACTGTTGAATAATAATATAAACAGAAAAGAAACTGTGATGGTTAATATTAGGTTTTGACTTGACTAGATTAAGGGACAACTGGTAAAGCATTATTTCTGGGCATGTCTAAGAGAGTATTTCCATAATAGACTGGCATTTGAATTAGTGGGCTGATGAGGGAAGATCTACTTTCATTCAGCGAGGGTGGGCACCACCCAATATGTTGAGGGCCCACACAGAACAAAAAGGCAGAAAAAAGAAGAATTCTTTGTACTTTCTGAAACTAGGAAACTATCTACTCCTGTTGTTGGATATTTGAACTCCAGATTCTCTGGTTTTTGAATTACAGAATTTGCACTTACAGCTCCCCAAGATTCTCAGGCCTTTGGCTTCAGTCTGAGAGTTACACCATTGGCTTTCCTGGGTCTCGGGTCTTTGGAGTTGAACAGAGCAATGCTACTGGCTTCCTTGGTTCTCCAGTTTGCAGATGGCCTATCATGGGACTTCACAGCTTCCAAAATCATGTGAGCCAATTGCTCTGATAAATCTCCTCTGATATATCTCTATATATATCAGTATCTATTGGTTCTGTTTCTCTGGAGAGCACTGACTAATGCAGAAATTTTAATTAAGGATTTTTTCTCAACTCATCCACTGGTGTAATACGTACCACTGAAAACTGTAAAAGTGGAAGATTTGTATTAAGTATTATTAAATTTCTCCAACATGCCCAGTGGCCTTATATGTGGACCATAGCAGCATAAGTTCTCACTGTGCCTAGTACACAAATTTGTTCTATGGTTTCAACTAAAGAAACATACCTTCGTATTGTTTCAAACATGTCTTACAAAAAGTATGGAGGAATCTATTCTAGTATAGTTCCAATTCAAGCATAAAAAAGACTGGGATGTGAATAAAAACAATTTTGTCCCCTAAAATTAATGATTGCTTCAATAATATATTTTAGAAACTTGGAATTGCTAGTATAATTTTAGGGTGTTTTCAATTATATTATAGAATCAGATTACCAAGATTGTGAAAAAGAGTTAACAACACTAAGTTTATTGAAATATTTCTGTTTCGAAATGTGTCTAAATTGTCGGATTTATAAAAGATTTCAAAAACCTTTGTACATTCTTCAACTTCTAGCTTAGTGTTAAACTAAATTTTTTACTAAATTGATGCTTATTGATGAAATATTTTATAAAAAGAAATGAGAAGATCATTATTCAGATAAGAATGCAATACTGTTTTAACAACTCCACATTGGAAAAAAAAGTACCATTTTGTGATGTGTAAGTAAAAATATCTCTCTGTGAAGTTCACCCTAAGTAAGGTCTACACGACAATTTCTGGGCTGTCTAGAGAAAGCATAAGGTTATTAGCTGGTATTGATTTGAAAGGAATGATAATACTATTACCAAAACAGCTTCTGTATCCTTGGTGCTTTTTTAGAGAAACATATTCAATTATCGGTCATGCCACACTTGGCTTCCTCTTTAAGATTGACTGCATTATATTGCACCAATTTGGATGCACCCCATTGCCTCTGCTCTGAGAGTCTCACAGGGAGGCGTAGTAACAAAAGCCATGCTAACCTTGCAAAAGGGCACTCCCAAGAATTACTGTTAACAACCCTTGGCTATATTGCAAACTATTACCTCTATCTAAACAGTCATCAATTCATAGAAAATTCTTTGATCCTTGATTGTTACTATTTAAGATGTAAAAATTAAAAAGAAAAGAATGGCAGACCCATTAAATTGAGTTATGGTTTTCTCCAGACAATGGCAAAATTGAAACTTATGTTTGAATATAACAAATAAAATTCTGAAGACGACTAAACTTTTGAAGAATTAGGTTATTATTTATGGTGATGAATATGACTGCATTAGATCAACCTATTTCACATTAACTTATGTTTAAAGTAAATAAATATTTATTGAGAATTTACCTTGTATTTATGTTTGCCTTGCAAATTAGTATGCAAAATGTAATCTTATTCAGTTTCAAAAAAAACTCATTTTCTTGTGATTAATCTTCAAATGACTGATAATAAATATAATGTTATTCAGTGTTCTATAAGACAATACTTTCTATATATGGTGTGAATCAGCATCACCTAGACTATATTTATAATATAGAACCTATGAGTCCTCCCTTCAGATTCTGACCAAACATGCTAAAAGTAAATTCAACCTTCTGAAAAATATTCAAAATATTTATAGGGAGTATTAATGCACAGACAGGTGATGAAATTATACTGTTTTAAATCTCTTTTTAAACTGGAACTGAGATTTTATTTACATTTATACGATCCGATGCATTTTATATTTCTTAAAGACAATTGATAGGAGTTTACTGTTTTTTTCAGCTTTAGAGTCTATATGTCACTAAAATTGAGAAGTTGAAATTTTAGCATAACTTATTAAAATTAATTCTATTTAATAAAGCAATTGTGCCAATAAGGTATGAGAAACATGAATAAATACGTGACATTAAAATGGTATTTTTACAGTTGAGTTCCCAAAAAACTTATTAAAAATGCTATAATATTAATGTTTTAGAAATTATTTTAAGCTAAAGAAAAAGATAAAACCTCAAAAATAATTTTATGAAAATAAAATAATGTAACATTAATGTCACAATACAATACTGATTAGTAAAATATGGAAATATTATGGGACAAACTGTATAAAAAGTGTGCAGACTATTCTAAATAAAATGTAAAAATTAAGCAATATAACAAATAACAATAAACCTTGACAACTTTAATAGTTGTCCACTAGTTAATAATAAAAATTATTAACACAGTTATTGCATAAAAAGTTTTAAAAATAAGGCAAATGATCATCTCCATGAATGTGAAAATGGCATCTGATAATCTTTAGAAATATTTCATATTTAAAAATACAAGACAGAAAAGAGGAAACTAGTCTATAAACAAAATTTTAAAATTTAAAAAATATTCATTCCAAATACAAATCACATAAATTTTAATTGAAGAGATAATAAAGAGTACTTCTTATTATCAAAATTATTATAAAAATTGTCATAAAGGCATAATTTCACACAATGAAATAATGCACATATGGAGAAGTAAATTTGATTTTGTCTATGATATGGTTTTGTGTCTGCTAGAAAGCTCTAATGTTCTAAGAATAAGAAAAGAAATGGATTAATATTTGAGATAAATTTAAAATATGTAAATTCTATGTTCAGATAAATATGTAAAATTCAATGATACTGTTTCTCCTTAGCTATAAAGACATAAAAATCAACGTGGAAAAAAATTCTTTCAATACAGTGACAAAATTATGAAATGCCCAGATATAAAATATAAAACAACTGTAGTACTTCATTGAGAAATATAAAACAAAATGTGAAAATAAAGGAAAAATACACATTCTTAGCTAGAAAGGTTTATTTTCACAGACTATATATCTCTGCATACAGATATTTAAGCATAAGTAATTGCAATAAAATTATAATATTCTATCTTGTGTACAAAGATTTTAAATTTTATTGAAATAATGAAAGCTTCAGAAAAGTTGAGGAAATTATGAACAAAATCAAAGAATGGAGAGCTAATCCCTATAATGTAACAAAAATGATATTGCCATACTAATAATATTTAGCTAATCCAGAAACAGATCCAGTTATATATGAGATGTTAATATATACCAGAAATTGTGTTTTTATCTATAAGGAAAATACTTTAGTACATAGTGATAACAAATTGACACTTTTAGGAAAATAGTAAAACTTATTCCTGATTTTACCCTATTTAAAAACAATTGATTGTAAATAATTTTAGATTTAAATGTAAAAAACATTTATTAAAATTGCCTATTAGATATATGACCCAGAAATGATGATCTTAGTTGAGAGATAAATGGACTTAATTATATCACAAGCTTTTGTGTGGTTGGAAATCAAAATATGCCTTTTGTAAAAATAAAGCACAGATGATAAAGTTGAAAAATATATTTGTAATGCATATACCAGTTAGCTTTTATAAATTTAAAATAAATAAACAAATAAAATATCTAAAAATATATAGGAAAATGTATGATTATGAAATTTACAAAATAGCAAATAGAAAAGACTGACAACATTAAAGGTTGTCCATGTGTACTGGTAATTAGGGAAAAGAAGCTTAGAGATAAAATTTATTATTACATTTACAGTAAAGATAAATGAATTTCCCATGTAATTTCTATGCATATATATGAAGGAAAATATGGAACGATACACTGATATTTTTATATGATTACCTCAGGGAGATGGGAAGTTTCAACTGAGATGATTAACATTCTGTTTTTTATATTATACTGTATTCATTCAAAAATATTGCTGATTCCTGTTATAAGCTGTTTACTCTTCTATTTGCTAAGAATAGAGACATGAAATAAAGGTACAAAAATGATTGCCAAGAGCAATGACTATAACAAGATAAATATAAAATATATATAATGTTCAGTATTAGTACATGTATGTTACCCAGTTGTAATATAAAATATGAAAGAAAAATTGAATATATAATTTTATCATTAAAATAAATAAATAATATAATACCAAATGGTACGTGTCATTTTAAAATATTTTCATCATTTCTTTTTCCTTCCTCAAACTACAATGCTGGGTTATATACAGATCAACAGTAAGAACTTACAAAAGCAATCAGTCTTCATTGCTTCTCACCATTGACCATGGCTAATATCATCCCAAAATGTTATCATCATTGACCATGGCTGATATTGTCCAAGTATGTTACAAGCTACAGAAGAGAATGTTAGGGTTTTGGTTGTCTATGCAAGTCCAGGTATGTCTTCCACAGTTAGTTCTTCAACATCTTGATTTCTCTTCACTGTTGCACATTGCCAGATGATGGCTATGCTGAAAGCCTGGCAAAGAGTGTTTTTGTATTTGGATTTCTTTATTATCTTAATAAGATACCATGTTTTCCTTTTGGAATTCAAAGCAATTGACAGGACATTGCATTTGTATTATTTAACTTGCACGCGGTAAAATGTCTTAATAAAGGAAAATTTTAAAAAAGGATTATAGGAAGAAGAATGATTAAAGATTGGAAAGTAATTTGGAGATACCTCCAAGAGCTAAAAATAAAAATACCATTTGATCCAGCAATCCTACTACTAGGCATCTATCCAAAGGAAAAAAAGACATTCTACAATAAAGACATCTGCATTTGAATGTTTATGGTAGCACAATTCACAATTGCAAGGATGTGGAGACAACCCAAGTGCTCATCAATACATGAATGGATTAATCAAATGTGGTATCTGTATGCTATGGAATACTACTCAACTACAAAAAACAATGGTGATCTAGCATCTCTTATATTATCCTGGATAGAGATTGAGCTCATCCTTCGAAGTGAGGTATCACAAAGAGGGAAAAGTATGTGCCACATGTACTCACCATCAAATTGGTACTAACTGACCAACACTAAGGTGTTCACATGGTAGTAATACTCATTGGGTGCCAGTTGGGGGTTGGTTAGCGGGGCAAACCCACAACAAATGGAAGCGGAACACACTGTATGGGGGAGGGACACACTTGTAGCACTGGCTTGGGAGGTGCAAATGCATTTCATGTAACCAAAATGTTTGTACCCCCATAATATCCTGAATAAAATAAGAAATCTACAAAAGCAATAGTTGTTTTTTAATACAAAATTGTATATGTTAATATAAAGCTATTCTTTAATGCAAACCATTACTCTTTAATGATTGGTAAATCATTTGGTGTTGCAATGTTATTGAACAATTTAAGATGTGTCTTTTAACAGTGTCTTATTTTTCTTTATATTTGTCCTGGACATTTCTGTATTCTCATTTCACTTGCCACAGTTTGTAGTATATATTTATCTGATATACAAAATGTAATAGGGGTGTCAAACGTTATTCACTATGTTTCATGAAGGCGTGGCCTCTTTCATGCTGTGGTCAGTATCATGCCCCTAACAACCTGCAGTGTCTTTTTGCAGGCACTGTTTCCCCTCCTGTGAAATAATAATATAATCCCTGAGAAATAAAAGGTTTGGGAGATAAGAACTTCTTTGCATTTGCTATCTCATTTTATTATATCTAATTACAACCTCCTACACCTAGTAGAAAGCTTGGCAAATAAATGGTTTGTAATAAATCTTGTGTTATTAAAACAAGATAGTTCAAAGGAGATTTACTCATGGTGTCTTTTGTTATTGTTGTTATATTTGGAAACTTCTTTCTGTTGAAAAGAACAAATTTCTTTTCAATGTTAGATTATACTTCTAATTCATATTCACACCTGTACAGAATTAATTAAGGGTAATATATTAATACAAATTTAATTATGGTAATTGAATGCCATTGTCTTTTCTTCTTGCTTTCTAAATAAAGTCACAAAAGAAAAAAAGATTAATTTATTTCTAATGTTCACTCAATTAAATCTATTTATGTGTCTTGCCAAGATTCACTGAAGATTTTGAGATTAAATTAGTTTTAAATTAGCAATACAAATTTGATATAGATATTATGTGTGCCTTAGTGAAAGGAACTATAAAAAGTTACTTTATAAATTTTAATACAATCAAGAATTTGCAAGTTTGAACTTTATTACATTAATGCACTTAAAGTCAATCATAGAATGACTTTGTATTCATGTTACATTCTACTTTGAAACCCCATTTTTAATGAGAAAAAATGAAAAAGGTGTTCAGGTCATGGCTAAAATTCAGTAATAAATATGATTGAGAGGAAAATTAATTAGTACAGTTTTATGTATCTCAATTTTGAAGGTTAACTTTTTTCAAATTGGGCATAGTATTTCTCCTAATATAACCGTTATACATTACCGGTAGTAGACATATTTAATATCTTGCCTTTCACAGTGACTTACACAGCTTTCTCACACATTTGCATTTTAGAACCAAATCCTAGAGTCTTATATTAAAAGAAAGAAAAGTATTTGCAAACTAAATAACTTCTCATCTTCACTCTTCACAATTATTATTTTTCAAAATTTTTGCTACTTAAATGCAACTTAAAATCTAGAAAAATAGAACAAGTCTGAAAGTATACAAAGTTTTATTTACATATCATATTGATTTTACTTTCCACAATTATATAACCTATATTATAACTGATTTATAATAATCCCTTATGATCATTTATATCAAAATTCCAGTGACATTCTTCACAGAATTAGAAAAAGCAATTTTAATATTTATATGGAACCAAAAAGAAACCCCAAATAGCCAAAGCAATATTGGGGGGAGGAGTTGGAGGCATCACTCTTGATTTAAAATTGTATTACATGGCTTCATTGTTGCTTCTGTTTATGTGGTGAATCATGTTTATTGATTTTCTTATGTTAAACCATTCTTGTAACCATGGGGTGAAACCCACTTGATCATAGTAAATTATCTTTTTTGATGTGCTGCTTAATTTGGTTTGCTAGTGTTTTGTTAAGTATTTTTACATCTATGTTCATAAGGGATATTGGCCTGTAGTTTTTGTTGTTGTTGTAGCCTTTCCTAGCTTTGGTATCAAGGTGAAACTGGCTTTACAGAATGAGTTAGGTAGGATTTCTTCCTTCTCAATATTATGAAATAATTTCTGTAGCATAGGTACCAGTTCTTTGTAGGGCTGGTAAAATCCGGCTGTGAATCCATCTTGTCTGGGACTTGATGTCAAATATGCTAGGTAGTTTTGTATATTTTTTTGAGGTATATAGCAGTGTACATTTTACACTTACTTTGGTCTGGATTCTTTTACTGAACATTATGTTTGTGAGATTCCTCCATGTTGTTGATATGGAGGTAGTTCATTCGTTCACTGCTGTGAATGAATTCTCAAAGCTGTGTAGCATTCCAGTATAAAAGAATGCCATAATGTTATTTATCTAACTAAGGTCTGGGTTCTGCAAACTATGATCCATAAATATATTTTTGGAACTTGGAAACTCCAGTTTCCTAATATATTTTCTATTTTGGAAACTTGGAAACATCAATTTATTAATCTATTGTCTGTGCCTGTTTTTGTGATACAAGGACAAAACCGATTGGTTGTAACTGTTTATGGTCTGCAAATCCTAAAATACACACTACCTGACTCTTTAAGGGAAAGTTTTTAGTCACCTGATCTAATATTTTGATAAAAATTTTGAGTGTATTCGATTTTTTGCTATTATAATACAACAATGAATATTTTTATACATGTTTTTGGGTCTTTCACTCATTTTTCTTAGGTATAAATCTAGGAATGGAAGTTTTGAGTCTTAGGGCTATTTATTTGTCCAGCTGCAGTAGATATTGCGATACAATTATACAGTGTGAAATGTCAATTTCCATTTATACTGTCAGTGTGTAAGACTGAAGATTGTTCCACATCCTCACAAGTGCTTGATATTTTGACATGACTTTATTTTAGCCATTCTTTAGGTAAGTCATAATACTTCATTTAGATTTTAATTTTTATTTACTTGAGCATTAATAAAATTGGATATCCCCTACCAAAAAATAAAAAGGAAGAAAGAAAAAAATAAACTGTAATATCTATTAAAGGATCAATTTCAATAAGTTATGCTGCAGTCACATGTAAGATACTTATGAACCCATTAAAATATATGTTCCGATAAGTAAGATCCCTAAGACATATAATTAAGAGAAAAATGTAAGGCTAGAATAGTGCATAGTATGATCCTATCTTGGTCTTGTTTTGTTTTTAGGGTACAGGGAGTATTTATATCAATTCTGCATATGTACAAATATGACAGACACAAGGGTACACAAGAATTTGCTAATAATTACTCCCAATGAGTAGAACTGGTGGGTGGAGGCATAGTTTTTTTTTTTTTTTTTGGATCATTTTGTACTTTTTGCCATATGCATTTATTTTTTTACATTAAAAATAAAACAGATTCCACATGCAAAAGAATTAATTTAGACCCTCTATCTTACACCATACACAAAAATCAACATACAACAGATAAAAGACCTTAATGTGAAACTTCAAACATAAAACACCTGGAAGAGAACATAGGGTAAAAATTTCCTTGCTATTGGCCTTGACAATGACTTTTTGGCTATCACACCAAAAGTGTAGGCTATAAAAACAAAAAATAAACAAATGGGATTACAGCAAACTAAAAAGCTTCTGTACAGTAAAGGAAATGATTAATGGAATGAGAAGACAATCTGTAAACTGTGGATACATAATTGCAAACCACATTTGTCACTGGGGCTTAATATCTAAATTTTATAAAGAATTCTTACAACTCAATAGTAGGAAAACAAATGACTTATTAAAATGGTCAAAAAACCTGAACAGACATATCTCCAAAATAGACATAAAATGATTAACAGGTATATGAAAGGTGCCCAACATCACTAATTATAAGAACATGCAAAATATAATCACTATGAGATATCACCTCACATCATAAGGATGACTATTATCAAAAACTCAGGGAAGAACAAATATTGGCAAGGGTATGGGGGAAAGGGAATCTTAGGACACTATTGGTAGTAATGTGGATTGGTGAAACCATTATGGAAAATAGTATGGAGGATCCTAATGAAATTAAATATAAAATTACCCTATGATCCAACACATTTCCTTCTGGATATATACCCAAAATAGATAAAATCACCACCCAGTATAGATATATTCACTCCCATTGTAGCATTAGTCACAATAACCAAGGTATGGAAACAACATAAATGCCCATCAATGGATGAATTGGTAAGGGAATTGTGGTGTGTGTGCGTATAGTATTCCATTATATTAACACTCTATTATTAACATATTATGTATTATTAATATTCCATTATTACTAATATATAACATTAATATATTAATAGCATTCCATTATTATTCATATACAATATATTACCAGAAACGGAAAGAAAAAGATTGCATGATCACACTAATATGTGGAGTGAAAAGAGAGAGAGAGCTCAAATGCATAGAGATGGAGAATGAAATAGTGTATACTACTGTTGGTGGTGTTTAATATTATCATTTTGCAACTTATCTATGAGTAAATTTATTTATTGACAATAGCCATATTCTGCAATAAGTTAGAGATTTCTGCTCAGTATTTCTATGTAATATATTCTATTTTATGGAAAGCACCACAGCAATCAGTAACATTTTATCAAACTCAGCAGTACACTGAGAATCGAACACATAAAAAACTTGCCTACAAATGCAACTGGGGCAAACAAGCTACCTAATAGAAATGCAGGTGACCTACACATATAATTGTAACTTTTCTAACAACCACATTTGTAAAAGTAAAAAGAAGTAGGTAAAATTAATATTAAAATATATTTTATTTAACTCCTTATATCCAAAATATTTTAATTTCATCATTCAATCTACATAAAAATTATAAATGAGAAATTTTACATTCTTTTTTGCATAGTCCTTACATTTGGCAGTTTACATTTAGAATACAGTTAAATTCAGATACTAAATTTTTATCAGAAGTAATATATTTGTATATGAATTTTGTAAAATTTACAGTTGAAAAAGTGCACTTACATACCAAACATTTTGCAAACAACTTTAAAATTTCTGATGATTGCATTAGTATTATCAGTTTTTAAGTTGAACCTAATTAAAATTGAGTAATTTTTTTAAATTACATTCACGGTCATACTACAGGGTGTCCCAAAAGTGTCCATATAAAGGAAAATTTTGTAATGAATATTTTGTAAATGGAGATACATTTAGCTACAATTTCCTATTTTCCCTATGTATGATGACTTTTAGGACACCATTTGGTCAAATTTCAATGGCTCAAAAACGTATGTCACCAGTGGATAACATCTAGAATAATACAGGTCTGTAGCGTGTAAATGTTTTGCTACAAAAATGAAATAATGTTTTCCTCCAAGGTGATTTTAATTGCAATTGAAAATTATTTTTGAAATTTTAAATAATATCACCTTCGAACATAATATTATATGCATTTCGCTTACATGTTTCCTGTTTAATTCCAATTAACTAACTCATTATATCTATAAAATTCATGTTATAAGATGAACTTAAGGCTTCAGGTTAAAAATAAATAATAATTATTGTGGTAGTCCATAATCGAAGATATACAAGCTAAGACTTTATTATTAAATAACTATTCGATTTCTCAAAATTCCATTATTCTGTTTTCTCTTGAATTTTTTATTTTATAGATTTAATCTTAAAGACCCTAATTTTCATTAAATTTTAATAGGCCTACAAAACAACAGTTGATGAGACAATTAAAGTATAGGTAGGATGTGTTTTTCCATGTGAGATATGGCTCATTAGTAAATATGATCAGGAGCTTAGCTCTAGTCACCCAACAGTATTTAACCATTCTAGGTTACATTTCTCTCTACATGATAGATTATTTCCCTAGGATCACACATATCTGTAACTTTTAGAAAGATATTATATAATGATATTTTAATCAAATTGTGCTAAACACACATAATTTTTATTTTATAGATATATTTATGACATATCATATGTGTTTTGGATGAGAAATAACTTAAAAATTAGAAATCAAAGAAATCCATGGCTCATGATATGGTAGAAAGGATGTGCAATAAACTTTTTCTGACTTAAGATTTACAATTAAAACCAGCTAATGGCATTAATCGTAGTATATAAATGGATGACTATTTCAAAAGGACTATAAATGTTTTCACCAATGCTTGAAGCTATTCAAGACACTGAAAAAATATATATCATATAAAATTCAACTTTTTCTCTGTTAACAGAAATTGACATTTAAATAATACTTCAGATATTTCCGCACAATATTTTATTTAATTTATCAATATTTATTATGTTCTTTGCCTTTTTAGCATAGCTAAATATGCAGAGCACAAGATTTTGGCAAAGATATTATAAAAGATACAGGCACATAAAATAATATACTGGATAAAGGAATAATCAGCAGTAGTTATGTCTAATCTAGAATATAACATTACATTGAAAGCCTAAACTTGAATTCATCCTTCTGATAATTCTGGCTCTTGGCAATGATACATTTCATGGTATTATCAGTATGTTGAAATTGCCAATATATTTTGGCTTGAGTTTTGATACACCAAAATGAGAGAAATTGGTCAATTTAATAAGT
>VBSM01002121.1:21218171-21243429 GCA_008086735.1 Cheirogaleus medius
CAGCTAAAGTAAAATATTCACTTTGTTTTGCATAAACAGAATAAAGTAGCATCTTTAAAAGACCATTTTAAGTAAAGAATAGGTAGGCTAACAATTTTTATACATGTGATCTTCAATGGTTATGAAGAAAAATGTTCGCGGTTACATTGTAGAAAAATGTTTCTGGTTACATTGTAGAAAAAATGTTAACTGGGTAAATATTATCTGGATATAATTTCCTTAGGGAACTGATTCGACTGGACAAGACTTCCATAAATTAATCCAACTGTTATGTTTTTTATGGGTATTCAGATTTAAGGGTGGATTACAAGAGTTTCTGAGACTGTGTTACAAACAACTAAGTTTATATAGGTTATAGAAAATGCTGAACTATCTTTAGAAAAAATGTGTTTATCCTTCTTTGCTGTATTTTCCTCAACTTACTGTCCAGCTATCAATCCATTCTAATATAAATGGAAGGTTTTTAAATTACAACATTTTTTATAATAAAATAGAAATACAGATATACTGAGAGATATTTTTATTAATTTCTTTGCATATTAAATAATATTTTAAGTTTGGAAAATGCATATGGAACACATAGTAATCCTAACAATATTCTTGTAAATTCAATAAAATGCCATATGATACTACTGATAAAGAGTTAACAATAATTAGAAATTAAACAGAGGTAGGCTCTACCTAAAAAGGAAATTAACATATAAAATATAAGAATACAAATCATTTTAATGCATATTATTCATATTTCAAAGTTTTGTTAAAATTCAGCTATAAAAGTATGTTATTTTCATCCAGATAATGTTTAGCATGTTAGTTATTCAGATTCTTAATGTAAATTCACACTCCCATGCTCACATCTAAAACTTTCCTATTAATAAAATATAAATATTTTATATTATAAGACTTTTTCATTTTAGTTTTGATCTTACATTAGTATTGTGTCCTTCCTTAAATACAATTTATAATACTTAACTAAGGTTGGCAAGGTATAATGTGACTCAAAAGGCCTTTTAGTAGGACAGAACAGAGAGAGAAAGAAATCCGCCTTATGTACAATTAGGTTAAAAATTGTGTAGATTAATTATTAACATAAATAATTTATATTACTCAATCTTTATATTCTAAACTTCAATAACTACTTAGTCTTCTCATCTAAGTATAAAATATAAAAATAGAAATAAAATAAATAAAAATAGAAATAATTTCTATAGAAGCACAGAAATCAAATAAATAACATATATCTATTGTATTTTAAATGTCTAGTTCATCTAAAATTATTTTGAGAAAATAACAATAATAATTAACATGACAATTTACATGCATGTATATTATAATTATAACATTATATTTTATAAAGTAATAATAAACTTATAAAAATATAAAATAGAATTTAGTAGAAATATAATTTTGCAATATATAATATAAAAGTAATTATGTTAATATAAAATACACACCATGAATAAAACAATAAAATGGATCAGACAAATTTATAATTGATTATTAGTAAATTGATATTAGGCTACTTAAAGACTCTAACATATTTTTCTGTTCTAAGGAAACTCTTTTTTTTTTTAAACTGTTTCTGATAATGAATCATTGAGAATTTAAATAAATGTAAGACAAAGAAACTTATGCTTATTCTTAGATAATAGGATTTTAATAATGATAGAAACAAATTTAAATAACAGAGGTTATGAAAGACATGGGAAAATTGCAATGTTAAAAAGGGACTGAATACAACTAGTTGCTATATTTGGCAATTAATTTTCAAAAGTTATTAACAGAGCAAAAATGTTAATTTAAAACAATTTGATCATTTTCATTCACCAAAATTATTTTATAGTTCCAATAACATGGTAGTAAAATAGGAGGAAAACATCTGAATTGCCATAGGAAATAGGCAGCTAAGAATTTTGATCTTTGTAGGGCCTTTTGGGTAGAAAATCATCAAAGGCAACTAGAAAATGCAATGTCAACGAGATATAATATAGTCCACAGGGAATCTGTGGCAACAGAGAAAAAAAAATCAGAAGGCAATAACAGATGTTTTCCCGCAGGGACAATTATAGAACAATAATTAAAGATCAAGATGGTATCTAGAAAAGAGCATAATAATGTTAACAGGAGGAGGAAATTAAAAGAAGGATGAAACCATTTACAGCAATTACTCCACTATTTGCTACAAATTGATATTCCTTATCCAAAACAGACACACAAACACATAAACAAAACCAAAAAATGCTTGAGTAGTCTAACAGTGTTGCTGCTATAGAACACACCTAGGATTGCTTTCACCAATGATTTTAAGATCAAAGGGATATATTTACACAAGGTGTCTTTTTATATGGGTCATGACATTTATATATATCTCTTTGTCCAACTAATCCTGCTCAGGATATTTATAGAACAACACAACCTGATTTAGTATTTAGACCTGCCTGTGCCACCAATCTATATTGCTCCTCGAAGTAGTCCCTGATAGACCTTGAGATTTAGTTTTATGATGATGATGATAATGAAGGAATAAAATTTACACCAGATGATCTGCAACTGCCTTTTTCTAGTCGAACATTCTATGACATATCTGGTTGTCAAATATGTTAATATTTTTATGTGTTTTTTTATTTTGAAACATATTAATTAGGAAATCTTACAATAAAGAGATTTCTAATGCAGGTATATTATTCTGGAAAACCAATTAAATTTTCACAAATCCTTCATCTAGTTTTATTACCATTTATCATAATGACAGAAACCTGAAGATATCAGGCAATTTAGCAACTATAATTTAGTTAACTATTTTTTAACACAGGATTTTAGAGTCTTTCATTTTACTCAGAAAAATTCAAGTTAGAAATACTTATATTCTACCTCTGTTATTAAATATTTTATTTACTTTGATAATGTTCTAAAATTTAATAGCATTATTTTAAAATGCATAAAATAATTAGAAAATGATAGCCATTCTATTGTCACTTCGATTATAAAGTTTCTCATTTTGTGTTGAACAAGGAGTTTTTGATGACGGAAAGTCTTATTTTTTAAACTTTTATGTAGTATAGTGTTTAGCAAAGGTGGAAATTTGATAAACAATTGGTGAAAGAAAAAGGGAAAGAGAAAGGAGGGAAGGAAGGAAGGAAGGAAGGAAGGAAGGAAGGAAGGAAGGAAGGAAGGAAGGAAGGAAGGAAGGAAGGGAAAATTATGTTACTGAATCAAACATGGCATCAAGTTTCTTTTACCAAATGAAAGTAAATTGCATGGCCATATAGTCCCTTTGAAGGAAACCAAGTAAAAGGCATGAAATCATATGGCTTCATATTGAAGCTTAATTGGTGAAATCTTAATTTTTTTAATGTACTCCAGTGGAATACACACACACACACACACACACAATCATATTACTTGTTTGAGAAGTGATTCATTCAAACTATACTTTCAAAAAGTAGCTATTAGCTCTGTTTTATATGCTCAATTCTATTATACTAGAGACTGTGGTCTTAGTCTTTTATAGCTTATTATGAGCTATAAAAAATAGTCTTATTTTCCTGTGGATTTACTTTAACTGAGTTTAGACATAATCATCACATCCTTTGCTCAATTTCAACATTTTTATACAAGGAAATTTTTGACTGAATTCATAAATAAAAAGTTTTGTTTGAATTCTCCCTAACAAACATTGGATTTCTCAGTGAAATCTGTACAGTATTCAGACTACAGTAATTGATCCAGTGATGAGAAGCCTCTTCTGAGGGTACCAATAGGTATTCATTATAAATGGATTGTAGTATTATGATATACAAGAAAATATCAATTTAATGCAATTAAATGCATAAATTCTTGTTTATTTCAGAATATTACGGGAGTACAAATGTTTTGGTTACATGAGTTCTAACACTAGAAAAGCAAAAATATAGGAATATTAGTAAAAAAGAAAATTTTTGAAGGAAATAAACTATGAGCCAGATTGTAAACTAAAGATTTAAGTTGGAAGTAAAGAAAAAAAAATTGAACAGACCTCTAAAAGCCCTAAAGAGCTGCTGAGAATTCTGGAAGCATAGTAGACATATTAATATATATATATGATATATGTATATATCTATCATATATATGCATACATATATGTTTGTGTGTGTATATATATACACACATAAAATATATTTAATAAGCTGACAAAATATCATATTCAAAACTACATTCTAAAAGGGAAAGGTAATTGTAAAATTTAGGAAACTTATCTTAGAAAAGACTAAGAAATTAATGGAAATTAATGGAAATTAATGGAAAAGAAATTGCCACACAATGAGGCTTATAATGAATCATAAAGGATGGAATGAGAGTGTGTTTGTAGAAGACTAATACAGAAATACGTTGGTATTCTGTATGATATCAAAACCTGGCTACTAAAATTGTCAATCTGGAGTGATAATATTGCTAACACACAATAGTACTCATAAAAAATTTAGGCACAATGAGTAGAATTATTGAATGAGAATCTAAAATAAATAAATAAAGTGACATTGAAGTTTTATATTTTGAACTTTTTTTCCACCTAAACAAAAAAGCCTTAAATATATACAAGTATATAGATCACCATTTAATATGAAAATAAAATTTTAATAAATCACATAATGTTTATTAGAGTAAGAGTATTGTTTTGGATATACCTTCCTTCCCTGGTTATACTGTGATAAAGTCCTCTACAATTTGCAATTAAATATGTGTTCATTTCTAATTGAATTACTATTTAACTGGTCATGTGCTGCCCCTCCAGTGTGCACAGAGATGAAACTTTGGTGGAATCCAAGAGGTGCTATCTCTGTTGCTGGTCAGAGTGCCAGAGCCGGGGTGGTGTGGCTGTTTCCATCTAGATTTCCAAGATCCTCATCCCAGTCACCCAGGCAGAAAACCACCACAAGAGAGGAGCCACCACAGAAAGTCCCTACAAGGACATGCCTCTGTGAAGGAAGCTGCTGTGGGGATGGGGATTCCCTGGTTATCCCAGATGAGTAGAACCACCTACATGTGCAATTTCAGGCTGGGAGAACCACAGACAATGACTTCAGACTTTGACAGCTGCAGATGGGCTGCAACCAGCAAAGCCAGGGGGGCTGGATGGCCCAGAGCCTTGTGAGCCCAACCATAGCCCATGTGTGTCAGAAAGGCATGACATGAAGCCAAGAAGGTTTGTTCTCAAGCAATAAGGTTTTGGACTTGCTCAGGACCTGTCACTCTTTTCTTCTTTTTTGTCTGTTTTGGAATGAGAATGATTATCCTATGCTTATCCCACCATTGTATATTGGAAACACATAACTTGCTTAATTTCACACATTCACAACTGGAGAGGAATTTGCCTCAGAATTAATGGTACCTTGAGTCTCACCAGTATCTGATTTAGATGATATTTAGATAAAACTTTGGACTTAGACTTTTGAGTCAATGCTGGAACAAGTTAAGAATTAGGATTATTTGAATGTAATATTTCAATATGCCTGTACTTCAAAGCAGTATTTTGTACGTGAAAAGGACATGGATTTTTGGATTCCAGGGGCAGAATGGTAGTCTGAATGTTTATGCCCTTCACACATTCATATGTTGAAACTTAACCTTCAAATGATGGTATAAGAAATGGAGTCACTGATAGACAATAAGCTTATGGACAAGGAGCCATAAAGAATGAGATTAGTGTCCTTATGCAAGAGAGCCTAGAGAACTAGCTTGCCCTTTCCACCATGTGAGGACATGGCAAGAAGGAAGCAGAAATTGGACTCTACTAGACACCAAATCTGCCTGTATCTTGATCTTGGACTTGACAGCCTCAAGAACTGTGATAGATAAATTTATGTTGTTTTTAAGATACCAGTTTATGGTAGCTTGTTATAGCTGCCTAAATAGAATAAACCATATGCTTAAATGATATGCTTTTATTTATGGATTTCATATAAATATAGAAAAGTAATTCTTTAAAAAGATAGTCAAAATAATGTGCATTTTAATGTGGGGTAATTTCAGAAAAACAAAATATCAAAGGTATTTTCTGGGTCATGAAATAATTGAAAAATTCCTCATATATATTTCATATTTTGATAGCTTACTCAGATTCTATGAGTTAAAACCTTGAAGTCTTGTTTGTCTTTAGTAAGTGTCTGCTAATCTCTTTTTTCTCAATTTTCAAGCCCATATTTTGAATTGCTAGATTAAATTTAATGAGCAACACATGGACAATTCTTTAAAATTCACAAACTACTTTTTTCTATAGTCTGTTATCCTCACAACCACCACATAAGTAGATATTACAATGAAATTTAAAGATGTCTGTACTTGCCTAAATTCTGACTAGTCAACTAGAATTTCAACCCCATTTTTTCTACTTCAAATTTTAAGAATTTCTTTTTTTATCACTCTGTTCTGATTATCTTATAATAGCCAAAGCAAAATAAATATACCTCCATTTTATCTCATTCACTTCATTTATATTTAGCAAAAGTTTCATTGCTTGTTAGTAGAGAAAATTGTATGTTTGAATAATTATTAATTAGATATAGATTACTTGCATACTTTTCTCAGAAGGCTTTTTTGACATATGTATGTTAGTTGAGATTAAGATTGGCTATAAATAATGGAGCTACAACAAAACAGTGTATTTCTTTGTCACATAAAATACAGAATGTAGACAATTTGGAGATGGTATGGTAGCAGTGTGTCTCACCAGGTCTTCTGCAATCCAGGTTTCCTCTTATCACTGAAAGGCTATCCCTAGATTATAGAGCCGTTGGTTATGCTGTAGAGGAACTGAAGGGTAACTACAGTTCTAGAGAATAAAGTAGAGGAAAGAACAAAAATGTGGACTGTTATAGACAGAATTGTGCTACCCCATATTATATGAAAAATCACCTATCTTTAATGCTAAGAATTTTAGTGCTTATTTTAGAAAGGCAATTCCCTAAAGATTAAGGGTTCTATTACCATGGAAGAATGAGAGAAGAGACTTGAGAATATAAACTGAAAATTCTGATAATATATATGAGTTTTAATTTTAATTTAATAGTTTCAAATATTCTATCACTATTATTACTAATATTTGGGGTAAGAAGATGCCTATGGCAACTATATGGATTGGAATTTTTGGCTACAGACAGTAAAATTCAGCTACCTTGATCAGAAAGATATTATTTGGGGATTTAAAAGATGTAATCAAATCTTCATAGGGCTAGAGGAATATGCCCTGGGATTAGATGGCAGAAACAACTCTTTGAAATATCATGTTGATTCTATTCCAAATAAAGAGTTGTGATTATGCTAACCTAGAACCAAGTTGTTTTGAAAGGATTGAGGATTTCCTGCCACCAGCACCACAAACAGAAATATAATGTCTCTCACAGATTCAGTTTAGAATAGATACTCCTCACTAATCCTAATTTCTCATGTTAATTTATATTCAAAGTGTTATTGGATGCAATGGAACTTCTACCACATGTCAGGACATTGATGACAGTGCAGATTGGAAAACATAGTGCTTTGGCCTCTAATCTGGTATTTTGCCATGCATGGAACTGGAAAATTAGGAATAATAATTTTGGATATTTGGAGCCATCATGCACACATATGTGCCCACAATATCATTTTATTTTAAAGCATACAAAAACAATTATATGTATTATCTTTGTAAATCAACAAAATTAGTTCTAACTAGGATATTTACAGTGGCATGGTGATGATAGTATAATTCATATGTGATTCTATATTTAATGCAACTTGATATTTTGGAAAATATGTTGCAAACTTTATTGTCTTTTGTATTTCCAAACATGTTGCTGCTGATTAAAATCTTTTCCTGGTATTTCATTCATAATATGTTAAAATTGTTAACAGCTTGTGTGTGAAATGTCGAAATAAAAGAGAAGACATGTTAAAAAATAAAGACCCCAAAGCCTAAATGAATCATAAGACTGTATACATAAAAAGGCAGTCTTAAGATGTGAGATCTATCACTGTTCCAGAAATAAATCTCACTGGACATTAGCCTTTATTTGGAAAATGTATTGAAGGATTCAAATAAGGACTATGAATAAAATGATTATATACATTTTTGTTTTTCTTTTTGTTTTTTCTGCACATAAGTTTTTAAATCAGTTGAGTAAATACCTAGGAGCACAATTTCCAGATCTCATTTTTTAGCTTTGAAACAAATTTTAAAATGTCTGCTTAAGTGGCTGAACCATTTTACATTCTCATCAATAATGCATAAGAGTGTCTTCATGTCCTTTCCAGTAGTTGATACTGTCAGTTTTATTTTTGTATTTCATTCACTCTAATAGGTGTATAGTATTATCTCATTTTTGCTTTAATCTATACTTCCTTCTCAAATGACAAATGACATTGAGCATCTTTTCATATGTTTATTTGCCATCTTTGTATTTTGGGGATAATATCGATATTTCCTCATATTTTTGAAAAAATTACGTTGTTTAATTTTTTGATATTTGGTTTTTAAGAATTCTTTGTATGTTTTAGTTTTTTATTTTTTTATTTCAGCATATTATGGGGGTATACACGTTTAGGTTACATATATTGCCTTTCCCACACCTGAGTCAGAACCTCAAGTGTGTTCATCGCCCAGACAGTGCACACTACACCCATTAGGTGTGTATATGCTCATCCTCTCCTCCCCTGCCATGTGCCCGACACCCGATGACTGTTATGGCTATGTCATTGTTATGTACACTTAAGTGTTGATCAGTTAATACCAATTTGATGGTGAGTACATGTGGTGCTTGTTTTTCCATTCTTGTGATACTTCACTTAGTAGAATGGATTCCAGCTCTATCCAGGATAATACAAGAGGTGCTATATCACCATTGTGTTTTGTGGCTGAGTGGAACTCCATGGTATACATATATCACATTTTATTAATCTACTCATGGATTGATGGGCAGTTGGGTTGTTTCCACATCTTTGCAATTATAAATTGTGCTGCTATAAACATTCAAGTGCAGATATCTTTTTTTATAGAATGTCTTTTGTTCTTTTGAGTAGATGTCCAGTAATGGTATTGTTGGATCAAATGGTAGTTCTACTTATAGCTCTTTGAGCTCTTTAAGCTCCATATTACTTTGTACTAGTTTGCAGTCCCATCCGCAGTGTATGAATGTTCCTATCTCTCAGCATCCACACCAACATTTATTGTTTTGGGACTTTTTTATAAAGGCCATTCTCACTGGAGATAAATGATATCTCATTGTAGTTCTGATTTCCATTTCCCTGATGATTAGAGATGTTGAGCATTTTTTCATAAGTTTGTTGGCCATTAGTCTATCTTCTTTTGAAAAGTTTCTGTTTATGTCCTTTGCCCACTTTTTGATAAGGTTGTTTGATTTTTTCTTGCTAATTTTCCTGAGTTCTATATAGATTCTCATTATCAGCCCTTTGTCGGATGTGTAGCATGCTCATATTTTCTCCCATTCTGTAGGTTGTCTGTTTGCTCTCGTGATAGTTTCCTTGACAGTGCAGAAGCTTTTTAATTTGATCAGGTCCCATTTATTTATTTTTGCTGTTGCTGTGATTGCCTTTGGGGTCTTCGTCATAAATACTTTGTCAATGTCTAGAAGAGTTTTTCCATCACTTTCTTTGAGAATTCTTAAGTTTCATACCTTAGATTTAAGTCTATTATCTACTGTGAGTTGATTTTTGTGAGAGGTGAAAGTTGCAGATCCTGTTTCAGTCTCCTACATGTGGCTATCCAATTTTCTTAGCACTTGAATCATCATGAAACCACCCCCCACCCCTGGTCCATGGACAAATTGTCTTCCAGGAAACCAGACCCTGGTGCTAAAAAGGTTGGCGATTGCTGGTTTAAGAGACTACTGTGAAAAATTATATGCCAAACAAATCAATTAACCTGTAGAAATGGGTTCATTTTTATGATAAAAACATGTAACTTACCAAGGCTGAATCATGAAGAATTGAAAATCTGAACAGAGCAATAACCAGTAAAGAAATTAAATCAGCAGTAAAGTCTGCTATTGTAGAAAAATCCAGAACCAGATGGCTTCAAAGTTAAACTCTCCTAAACATATAAAGAATAATACCAGTCTTTCTCAAGCTCTTCCAAAAAACTAAAGAGAAGAAAATATTTCAAAGCTAATTTTATATGGCTAGCATTACTTAGTACCAAAGCCAGATGAAGACATCACAAGAAAGGAAAATCACAGTTTTACATTACAGATTAATAGGATGCAAAAATTCTCAACACACTGCTAGCAAACCATATTCAACAGTATATTAACAGGATCATTCACCATGATCAAGGGGGATTTATCCCTGGGATGCAAGGTTGATTCAACAAAGGCAAATTAAAATTTTGATTCACCATATTAAAAGGACAAAATCCATATTATCTTCTCAATATATGCCGAAAAAACATTTGAGAAATTTAACATTCGTTCTTTATAAACACTCATAACAAAATAGGTATTGAAGGAAGAAATATCTTAACACAATAAAGGTCATATATGTCTAACCCATTGCTAAATCATACTCAACAGAAAAAAGGCAAAAGCTGTTCCTCTGAAATCAGGAATAAGGCAAGTATGCCCACTCTCACCTCTTCTTTTTAACATGTTTCTAGAAGTTCTAGCCAGAGTAATTAAGAAAAAATAATAATGAAATAAAATAAAACAAAAGTCATCCAAAAAGGAAAAGGAGTGAAATTGTTCTGTTTGCTGATGATATATAGAGAAAACCCTAAAGAAACTATTAAAACTAATCAATTAATTCAGTAAATTTGCAGAATACAAAATAAACATACAAAAACCAGCAATGTTTCTATACAGTAACAAAAACTATCTGAAAAATAAATGAAATAACAATACCATAAAACATATTTAAGAATAAATTTAACCAGAATGTGAAAGATCTTTGTACTGAAAATTGTAAAACATTGATGATAGCAACTAAAGATGACAAAATAAATGGAAACATACTTAATGTTCATAAATTAGAAAAATTAATATTATTAAAGTATCCATACTACTCCAAGTGATCTACAGATTCAAAGCAATTCCTATCAAAATTCCAATGTCATTATTCACATAAATAGACACATTCTAAAATTCATATGGAACCCCCAAAAACACCACGTAGCCAAAGCAATCTTCAGCAAAAAGAATAACACTGGAGGGATCACACTATTTGATTTCAAAATATATAACAAATCTATAGTAATCAAAATAGTATGGTATTGGCATAAAAAAAGATACACTTACCAATGCAGTAGGATGTAAAGCCCAGAAATTCTTCTTTGACACAGTTGCTGGAGGAGCAATCATGATTGATCAATAGGGCTACCTTAATGACAGACTGTGTTACATTGAGATGAACATATTTTACCAATTAAAAGATTTCTTTGGTATTATTTGGATCTTAGAATGCAGATTTGTAGATTACTTCACCAACAGAGATGCCTGAATACATCATTTCTGAAAAATAAGAGAAATTTTGGGGTTTCTCAAAGACTAAACTTAATCTTGGATCTTAACTTTGAATAAAGCATACAGGTTTTCTCTTATAACAAATAAAATTTTGGCCAAAATACAAATATTCATATACTTAGATGATGTGTGACTTGAACTATGAGTTTTTTCAGTCTCAAATATCCATAAATAGAAAAATACCAGTCAATAGAGTCTATAAGACATGGAAAGTTGAAAACAAGGAGCCCAAGGCTTACCTAACCCCTTGCAGAATAACATAATATAACATCTTTGTTTTATTTTTAATATAAATGGATTTTAATAAAAGTATGTCCCTTAACAAAGTTGAAAATAAGATAATTTTGTTTCCTAAATGTTTTTAAAAATTGTAATTTTTTTATTGGGGTTGACATTATTATCAATAAAATTCCTCTTAAAATTTTGAAGATGCACTCTGGTATTGAGGATATTTAGTTCTTTTTTGATAATTCATTTCAGGGTATCCTGTGAATCAAATATATTTTTTCTATTATTTTCCTCTATTTGTCTGATAAAGTTATGTGGGTATTACAGAGTATTATGGGTAATACAGGGTATTATGGTTAATGATTTCTTCTGGAAAGCTTAAAAAAAGATTATATTGATTTTTTCTTTTGTTTTTTGGTGTTCTAGAAAATAAATGTTTCATGATTCCACTGATTGCTTATTGTCCCTCAGTCACCAAGCTATTAAAGGAGTACATTATAGGCTTTGAAATACTATCTTAAACAAACTTCTTTTTGGACAATTTTCTCACAGTTGGGAAGAAAAGAAAAGTAATACCTAAGAAGAAAAAAGTAATTGATCTAGAGGTTATTTTCAATTAAAATTGGGCTATCTTCACAGTCAAACATTAAAATAATTAGCCATTCTTCTAAGAAAGGATATATATATGTAATCTGATTAATGATACTTTGAGCTTTACTAAACATTTATTATATATTCATTATAAAATAATAACTAATAGTAATTATTCCCCTGTGTTCTGGAGATATGGCAGTGATTGGAATTCAAAGTCTCTGTTATCATAAAGTTGGCATTTTAATACAGGAAGACTAAAAATAAGCAAATAATTGAACAGTATTAAATTATTAAGTTTATGAAGAATGATATGGGGAGATTAAGCACATAGGCAAGAGAATTCAATTTTACATAAGAGTTTCATGGAAGACCTTCCAAATTAATGGATGTTTATGCTAGCATCTGGAGGAAGTGAAGGAATGGGCCATGAAGATTTGTTTGATAATAATATACCAGGTCATTAGTCTATCTTCTTTTGAAAAGTTTCTCTTCATGTCCTTTGCCCATTTTTTAATGAGGTTGTTTGAGTTTTTTCTTTCTGATTTTCCTGAGTTCTATATAGATTCTAGTTATCAGCCCTTTATCAGATATATAAAATGCAAATAATTTCCCCCATCCTATAGGTTGTCTATTCACTCTAATGATAGTTTTCTTGGCTGTAGAGGTTTTTAATTGGATCAGGCTTGGTTTATTAAATTTTGTTGTTGCTGTGATTGCTTTGGGATCTTCTTCACAAATTCTTTGCCCAGACATATATCTGTAAGAGTTTTTCCAACATTTTTTTCTAGAACTCTTATGGTTTTATGCCTTAGTCTGTTATCCATTATAAGATGATTTTTGTGAGTGGTGGTGAGAGGTGCAGATCCTGTTTCAGTCTTCTACATGAGACTAACCAATTTTTCCAGCACCATTAATTGAATAGGGATTCTTTTCCCCAGTGTATGTTTTTGTCTGCTTTCTCAAAAGTCAGATGGCAATATAAGGATGGTTTTATATCTCGGTTCTCAGTACTGTTTCATTGGTATGTATGTCAATATTCTTGTGCCAGAAACTTTTCAAAAGAATACAGACTAATGACCAAGAAACATGAAAAAATGCTTAACACCTCTAATCATGCAAATCAAAATCACAATGAGATATCATTTAACCCCAGTGAGAGTGGCTTTTATCAAAAAGTCCCAAAACAATCGCTTCTTGGCCTTTTGCCTAAGATCAAGTGTAATATCTGTTCTTATCAGTTTAATATCTGATATGTCTGTATCTTAGGACAATATATTAAATGGATTTTTGGAAATAGGAGATGGTATAGGAGCTTGCTTCGTCCACTCCACGCATCGACCTGGTATTGCAGTACTTCCAGGAACAGTACAAAAAAAAAAAAAAAAAAAAGTCCCAAAACAACAAATGTTGGCATGGATGCAGCAAGATAGGAACACTCATAAACTGCTAGTGGGACTGCAAATTAGTACAACATCTATGGAAAGTAGTATGTAGATACCTCGAAGAGCAACAAGTAGAACTACTATTTGATCCAGCAATCCCCCTACTGGGTATTTACCCAAAGGAAAAAAAGACATTCCATAAAAAAAGACATCTGCACTCGAATGTTTATAGCAGCACAATTCACAATCCCAAATATGTGGAAACAACCCTAGTGTCCATCAATGCATGAGTGCCACGCTTGTCATTCTGACTCATGTGGTACAAAGGAAATTTATGTAACCAAAGCATTTGTACCCCATAAATATTCTAAAATTAAAATAAATAAAAATGTAAATAAATAAATAAGCAAACCAGGATTGAAGAAACAGGAGATGGCAAGAACAGAGGCAAGAATTAGCTTATTTGGAAGAAATTGTGGTTAGAGATTTAATTTGGGACCAGATATTTTATAAATAAAATATCAAAGCATGGCTTGATGACTGGATGATTGTTCAGACTGGCAATTATATGTTCTTATTTATATGGGTCACATAGTAGTAAGTTAGAAATGTGGATTATATAATATCCTTATCCTTTTTTGGCTATCCCTACTTTTGAATCCTCAGCTCCTGCAAGAGACCCTTGAAAAGACTGGATGCTATGCACATGCTCGACCAATGGAACTCAACTTGCTGGCTATAAAATAACAATGCCTGATGAATGTACAAGGAAAATAACTGTTTTCTTGCAAGCTGTAGTATAATCTTCACTTTTTCAGACTCTGAGTTGAAAAACAGAAGTAATTTTCTTCACTGGGGAGTATGGTTTTAGGAGCAGGTAATTATAGAAATTTGCGAGATAGTAGTTCAATACATAAAAGGCCCCATGGCTAAACTGAGACTTATTAAATCAAGATTTCTGTGCTCAGGTAGGTAAAGCCCAGATATGCTCCTCACTCTTCAAAACCAGCTATAATTTCCACGTTCTCTGAGTGGCATATTTAGAGAGATATTATATATAGGCACAGATTTTATGTTATCAGAATTTTCAGGAACCCTAAAAATAGTTGTTTGCAAATGCAGCTGTGTAACATAACTATTTATCTTTATATATAATTATATAAAGATAGATACCAACTCCTAGGGCCTTCCCCAGACCTATTGAATGATGATATTTAGAACTGGAGCCTTAAAAATGTATTTTGTGAGGACTTATTAATGATTTTGATGACCGTGGTTTTCAGTTGAGATATAGAAACTACTACATTGCAAACACACAATACAGTCCCATACGTGTACTGGATTAAGTTCTGATTATGTAAAATATGCCATGATGTGCACTGGTAAATCCACATGAACCCCTTATGAAGGTATCTATCATCTGTGTTTGTTAGCTAAGGTAGCCTAGGCTTCATTAACATTGAGTCTCAAAATTGTAATAGTTTAGGCAATTGAAGTTAACTTTTCTCTTGTAGAATGTTCCAGACAGGTCTTCCAGTAAGAGTTCTGTATCTTCTTCCCTGAGTTATTCAGGGATGCATAACTGAGCTTTCTGGTAAAGTCAACCACATTGGAAAAACATTTGCCATCACCTCCTATACTTGAACATATGGTATATGATCCATCAGATCTACCCAGAGACATATATCCAAAAGAATCTTTTGTGCACATAGAACAGGAGACATGCACAAGATTATTTATAGTCACACTGGGCAAAACAATAAAAACCTGAAAATAACCTGCTGCCAAAGAACAGAAGTAGATGAACAACTTGTGTCATATTCACACTGTGAATATTATAAAGCAGTTAAAACAATAACTGTCAAAATATACAACAATATGGTTGAACTTTATAAATATAATAGTGAAAAACAAAGTTTTATTATATTCATCAATTTATATATACATTTTATATGATAAAAAATAAAATGTAATATTTATTTAAGGTTTATATAAATTACCTAGAATACATTTTTTAAAAAGTAGAATGATAAAAAGGGACTTAAGAATGACTTTTTTAGGGAATGCAGAGTAGTGGTTAAATGGTTAAACTAGATTGATCAAGTCTTAGTGTTTATTGTATTAAGTAATTGCACTAACTAAATAAATTCCTACTTATGTAATAAAAGTAGGACATGACATTGACAGAGTCTATCATGAAAAAAATGGTAATAATTAAGTCATTTCTGATAACTGAGTTCCAAAAACATTACATAAAATTTCCATGACAAATCATAAAAAATGAACATGTAATTTGTGTCTCAACTGGGAATAATAATTATATAGATGATTATATGTCATTTTATTATATACACTATATAAATGTATAACATACATATATTATGTTATATGTTGTAATGTTTCAGAAATGATTAATGTATGATACATATAAATAATCTATATAAATAAAAGATTTCATGTTGAAATTTTTATGGAGCTATATTGTATTGGTCAGTGTTGGCAGTAACAGTCATGTGTGTGCAGTCTGTCAGCTCCCACAGGGCTGCATAAGAGTGGGCCTTGAGCCTCAAACATTTCTTTACAAAGAGATAAAGAGCTCACACAGTCTGTGTTGGGCTTATCGCCTTGTGTGGGAATATCTTTCCCTGTTTGGTACTCAATGTGTACTTATCTTTTCTCCTAAGCATGTGCCATTTGTCATGTGTGACTTGGCCAACTCCACTACTGTATCAGTTCTATGTCTTTTCCATTTAGTGTATCCTAAACAGCACTATTCTGTTCACGGTAGGGAGGGAACAGGGTCTTGCCTGCAGCACAAGAAGGATGCCTGCAAACCATCTCCTTGTGTCCCCTGGAGGGCAAGACTCAGTGGCCATGGACACCAACACTCACTATTAAAACTGGTCTTGCTCTCTCTTCTCTTAGTAAGTAAAGTCTTTAATCTACCTAGTGTCTAAGTCAAGGATTTCTTGGCAACCCAACACCTAAAATCCATTCAGTGGATTAATATCCTGGGACTGCTGCTCCTGGTGATAGGCAACAGGTGTCACTTGTTGGACAGGTGGGATATGTTTAGTTCAGGGGCATAATATAAAAGAGCTAAACTTTAATCTTCCACTAGAAATAAGTAAAAAACTTAAAAATAAATACAAAATGACATGTCATGCTATTTAAAAACATTAAACACCAAGAAAAACACAAACAACCAAAAAATGGGTAAGATTTAAAAATGGGGTGACTTGGAGGAGCAGGAATTACAGTGGAGAATAGTATGACAACAGCTGCTGTTTTACCTTTTTATTGTATTTTTGAAAATATATGAACATGTATTACCTAAAAATAAAAATTAAATTAATTTAAGAGTAAATTAACTCACAGAAACATTTTTCCTAGAAGTTCCTATAAATCGATTGATTTTTTCTTGGTGCCATTTTAACCATATTTCCTTTGTTGTGCTTTGATGAATAATGAATGAGAATTGTGAGTAATACAGGCATGGAGAACGAGTTGCTAAATGTGAAAGTTCTTGTTTTTTTTTTTTTTTTTTTTTTTGGTTGAGATATTCCTTGCCCAGAAGTTTAAAAAGTCACTAGATTTATAAATGCTTTAACCTTCAAAATTGAAATAATAGTGGTAGTGCACTTTTCAAGGCTATTAAGAGAATAAATTATTAGAGATTGAAAACCTGACACTCAATATTTTTGCACATTTCTACCTTTTAAAGCACTTTCCAGACTTTGATTCTTGATTTGAAGAGCTTTGAATTTCACAGAAATGGCATCCAAGGGAAAAGGATAAAAGAGAGTTGAGATGTTTATGTCAAAAATTACTGTAACATCAAACCAAGAACATATTTAAGTCTTCCCAGTGGCTTCTTTGCTTGTGATAGGATCCTCTCCATTTTAAGTCAGCTCAAGCAGTTCATGAACGAGCTCTCGGCAGTAGCAAATGTGTTCTCCTTTTACCAGCTGTGGCTACCCACTGCCTTCTGCTTTATAAAAATGGTTTAAGTCTGAAATAAAACATACAATTAGAAGTTCACACACACATCGCATTATTATTTCACTGCATGGACTTTCTACAAAATTGCACCCTAAATGGCATCTTTTCCTTGTTCAATAAATATAAACATATGGGGTTGGTTAATTACTAACAGTGGTAATCAATTAGCTGTATATATAGCTTTCTTTGTAGATTTTTGTGTAACTCACAACTGGAAATTTAAACCTGCAAATTTCTTAAACTAACAGTATTTTAAACATTACTGATTTTCCTCTGTCTTTTTCAGTTATGGAATAGGCCATATATAACATGAGCATAAATCCAATCTATTTTTTAGAGTTTTTAATTCAAGATTTGTTTTAGTTAAATTTAGATCAGGATTTCCATTATAGAATTATTTCTAAGGTGTTTTCTATTTGGTCATAACATTCATTTAGAGAAGGAACAATTGAAATTAAATGTGCTTCATAATACAGATAAGTTTCAGTGATTCTACTATTATTCACACTGAAGATTTCCATTACCTTAATCATAGTATTTCTAAACTACCATTAGAGAAAAAATATCATATTTAACAAGCAGGTATCCCATAATGAGCTCTGACTGCTTTGAATAAAAATTAAATAAAAATTCACCAAATATCCACTAAAATGAAATCACAATATAACATATATACTGACAAATCTTTTGAACATCAGAGACGTTGAAGTAGATTAAAGTAAATTTTAAAATATGCTTTTTAGTGTAGGTCATAGAGAGGAAGCAGTGACTTTTGGAAACCTATACCCTGATGTTTTTGCAACACTTATTCAGGCACATCACTAGTGTTACTAAAAAAAAATACCTTTTTTGAATCCCATTTACCTTTGCCTCTCCTAGTAGAGAGCATTTTACCGTTTAAGTGAACATCCTGAATATCCCTGCCATGGAAGAGCTTGTGCCAGCTTGTGCTCAGACCCTAAGGGACGCTGCCCAGAGCCAAGCTTTCATTCATGAAAGGCTTAGCAATACAGTAAGCTTATTTTTCTTGTCTGTTATGTGTGAAAATGATCCAAAAAACTAGACTCATATTGTCTACTTACACATGGCTGGCCATGATAACACCAATGTTTGTTGAACCTCATTGATAGGGTCACTTCAGCAAAATTAACACAGCTGGTTTGGGCAGCTTCTGGTTTGATCCATATCCAACATGAAGCCAACTAAAACTGAAACATTTATATTTGCTATTTGCTCACATGACATTTTAAGCTACAGAGATTTTAAAAGAAAATGGACTGCTTCATTAATCTTAATCATTTTAGTAAATTAATTTTTAACTGTAACACTCTAATAGTTTGATCCCTTATTACTCAAATATTCCCCTCTGTCAATATTCAGCTTATTTTCTCCTTCTTCACTACTCAACAGAATGAACTTCACCCACCATTTGAGTATTCACTATATCCTATCTTGTCTCATTTATTGTTTTCCTATCTTTTATTATCTAATGTTGCATTGTTGAACTTTGCAAACAGTTATATCTTTCTCTACAGTTAGATTGCTGTGTAATCCAGAGTAAGCAGTGAAAGGCTTAAGATCTATAATATCCACAAGCAATAAAAAAGGATACCTTTGAAACATTCTTTTGTGACACCTGAAAGTGAAATTTTAATAGACAAAAACAAAAGAAAGTAATAATGACAAAATTTGTTTTACTTGCTTCTGTGTTTGCTCTTCTTATCTGTTCTCCCAATTTATCTCAATTCAAGCTTCCCATTGTAGCTCTTGTTCTAAAGTACAAATTGTATCATGCTTTTTCTTTATGTAAAACTGTTCAAAATTTCCCCTTTGATGTAGAATAAATTTGAATTTTTGAGTGACTATCTCCTTACCACATCAAATGTTATAATTCAAGCAAATTTCGGTCCAAATTTTCTTATACATACAAATATGTATTAGGAAAAAATTCATTAGAAAGTAGGCATGAACAGTCCATAAACTTGTTCACTAAAATTGTTCACTAAACTCTGTGACTTTTTTTCATGAACTCTTGCCTCTTAAATAGAAAATTCAACCATGATAGATGGGACAACATTCCATAGGTTAAGTCCTATAGCCTTATCATTAAGTTCAGGCAACAGCAATTCCCCCAAACCAATAGCAAGACACAATGCTGGCTATTAACTTACCATTTCACTGGTAAAAACTTTTATCTGATATTTATCATACTAGTGGGAAAAACCTCTTATATTGACAGAATATGGCTAGTTGGAGGAAGTACAGCAATACTTCTTAAGTGTGTACTTTCTTAAATAACTCCAGTTGACTATTCCTGTGTTATAGATTTAAAACTTCAGTTAACTAGGACAAAAATAATATTATATGTTCTATGCTGAAGTATGTAAAATTACAGATATATTAAAAATGGTTTTGATTCATTTTCTGTTTTGTTAAATTTTATTCACAAAAGTATTATATGCATTTCATTATAAACTCAAAAACTGAGAAAGGTATTAATTTAAAAAAAAAAGTCCTACTCTTTCACATTAATCCAAAAAAGCTTCTTGGTATTAGTTCAAAAGAATTGAAAAACTGGATACTGCATAGTATTTAATTGTATATTCATACCACATTTTCTTTATCCAATCATCTATTGATGGGTACTTAGGTTGATTTCATATCTTGGCTATTGTGAATATTGCTGCCATAAACACGGGAGTGAAGATATCTGATTACTTAACTGATTTCCTTTCTCTGGACATATACCCAGAAGTTAAATTGCTAGATCATATGGCAATTGTATTTTTTGTTTTTTGAAGAACTGCTATACTGTTTTTATACTCGCTATACTAACTTACATCCCTACTAGCAGTGTAGGAGTGTTCCTCTTTCTCCACATCACCACCAGCATCTGTTATTTTCTATGTTTTTGATAATAACCATTTTAATTGGTGATATGATATCTCATTGTGGCTTTGATTAGCATTTTCCTGGTGATTAGTGATGTTGAACATTTTTTCATATACCTATTGGCCATTTTTATATCTTCTTTTGAGGATTATCTATTTAGATCTTTTGCCCATTTAAATTAGATTATTTGATTTGTTGCTATAGAGTTATTTGAGTTCCTTATTATTAGGAGAAATATATGTAGATATAGGCCATGAAATTGGATTGTTATTCTTCACTTATAATGTCTCAGTAAATAGTCTTTCACTAGAATGTATTATTGTGAGAGATATACAGATCAATAAAGTGGCCCCACATGTACGCTTTGACCATCTTTATCCTTATGTTAGTTCATTGAACTTTTGATGCCCATTGGGCATTTCTGGTGATTTTATATAATCTGGTAAAAGGAATTTTTTATTAATATGGTCTATTGAAAAGTAGTTTTGGGGTAGTTATGCTATGCTACCATGATCTTATTTGATCCATAGCATAACTTGCTGAAGTTGAAAGATATTAACAATTCAATCAAATCAATATAACTCTGAATACAGTAATAGGATGAGAGTTATGCCTAATTACCAGCCAAAATTACCTGCTTTGAGTAGTAGGGAGGTGAGAGCAGTGATTAAAAAGCCATAAAAACATCACCACACCAAACTAATTTTCCCTTTAAATTATAAGCCTCTTTTACTTATATCTCAAAAACTGAATTTTGTTTGTTTCAAAAAGCATACTGAGCAGCTTTTAAGCCTTGTCCCTAGAGTGGTGAACCAAGCAGGCTCTATATCCTCATCTCTTCCCTTCTGTTCTATCAATGATAAAAAGTAACACAAAAATCCCAGGAGATAGCCCCAATTATTAAAGCCAGCCTAGCTATATAGCTGAGGTGAAACCCATAGTGGTCTGTACAAAATATTTCATACAGAATACATTTCACCATCCACCTATAACTTATTTTTTTATAAAGGTATTTCTATGCTTTTGTTTCTCATTGCTCTAAACATCATGGTGAATTAAGCCATTGACATTGCTTTAGAGAAAACTGCACACTATGGGAACTGAAATTCTGAGAATGTATTACCTTCCTAGCATATTTCGTTATTGCTTTCTAATTCCTGACTTTCAGTTTCAATGTTTCCTTTACAATATAATTTCAATTTTCAAAAAAATATTATTTTTTATAAGCTTAGATGATAGAAATGACACAATATTCACATATTAAAATTACCAAGATCTATTATGTATAGAAATGTTTGCCATTTAGTACAATAAATATATTGCTTAAACAGAAAGGCCTTGGTAGGATAAATTTATGATTGTGAATGAAGGGCATTTTAGTGAAATCCAAGTTCAGGATTCTCCTGAATTATCTTCCTGGATTATTGTTAAATACTTTTGGAAAGATAAATTAAGCTGTCTGTTCTTAAGTTTCCCTATTTACTATGCTAAGAATTATTAGTAGCTATACTCATTTTGTATAATACAATAATAATTCAATATGATATGAGTTCAATTACCTCAAAAAGTTAAATTTCACAAATAAGATATTATGAGATTTATTTCCCATTCAACACATATCTCCTACCAATAGATTTCCCCATAAACAAGTATAAGCAATTTATTTGTCACTTGGAAAATGCCCCTGCACTACCAAGTAAAATCATCATCCTTGCTTGTCTTTTAACAAATGAATAAAATAAAGATGCAATGTTTTTAAATTTTGCAATAGTGTTTAAATATTAGTAATTTGTAGGAAAACATAAAACTCGAATAGATAATATGCGTCAAAGCATAATAAATACTCCAGAGCAACTTTTCTGAGGAAATTTCAATCAAAATGTCATATATTGTATGGGAGAATGGCACGCCTCTAATCCTGGCTTAAATGAGGCAAAGTCATAACATGTAACCAAAATGTTTGAACCCCCATAATATCCTGAAATTTAAAAAAAGTCACATATTGATAATTAAAAAGACAAGGATCTAACAAATCCATGAACTCTAACAATACTTTCCTACCACTAAAAGTAATACATTGGGATTCAAAAAGTTGATTATTGTTCTTTGTTTGCTAAGAGGTGTTAAATTTGTTTTGATTTTATGTGTGTGTGTGTTCCAGAACTAGAAATTATTTTTAGTTTCTACATTTGCTTATTGTTATGAATTATGATTTATAAGAAAACAAGTCTGCTGCAAGTAATTTTTAAGTTTCTAGTAAAGTATGCTACACATATGGAAAAGTATATGTGTCAAGAGCTATAGTTGACTTTTGATTCAAAAATATGTTGTACTTTGTACTTCTGTAAAGTGCACTAGAAGTAAAAAAAAAAGTGAAGAATATAAGATATTACCCTGTTCTCAAGTCAGCAAAGTAGTCTGCCGCTGTTTCATGGATGCTGACAGAAGCCATGAGACTCCTGAAGCAGAGATAAAGGACAGTTTATTGCTCACAGTAATAGCAGTAGTCAACGTATGGTCATTTCCCATGTTTCCTGAGCTGCAATTCCCACAGGGTCATATGACAAGGGTCTAGTGACATTTATACATGCAGTGGGTTTTGTTATAGGAGAGAAACTCTGAACTTAGGGGAACCAGTCTTCCACAAAGGGGCTATAAGCTAACCTACTCAAACTTTGCCCTGGAGAAAAGCAATATCTTTAGTATTCTAGTTAGGAAACAAATCTTCTCTCAATTATTAAGGGAGCTATTTCTATATCTTCTAAGGCCATTTCTGTATTAATATCTCAGAAAAAATAATCTCTGTAAAGGCAGCCAGTGCTTCTCATAAGACATGCAAAAATGGAAGAGAGCCAAAGATAATTATCTCACAACAAGAAGTTGTATTTCAATAATTTTTTCAAACTTAATACCCCTATATAACTGGCAGTCAAGAAAAGGACATTACCAGCATTCTAGAAGCCTCTCTCATTTCCCTTTCCACCTGACCCTGCCCCATTATGTATAGCCACTATCCTTAATTCTAATTGCCTAAATTATTTTGCATATTTTTCATACCTATACTAAATGAAAATATAGTCTGTATTCTCATGTCTGCCTTTGTGAACTCAAATTATATTCATAAGATTCATTCATATTGCTGTATGTAGTTATAGATGTTGATTTTCATTGTTATACACATTTTATTGAGTAGATATAATACCTGTAATTTTCAACATGCATTTTCATAGTTTATAATTTTTGGCTACAATGAACATACAAGTAGTTTTGTAATATTCAAAAATCATTTGGCTGTTGAATGTCTTAATCACTACACAAGAAAACAATATATTTGATGACAAGAAAAACAGTTTAATGATCAGTAAACACTGTGATTTTCCTTTCGAGAACAACAAATAAGTGATATAAAATTATCCTTATCCTTGAATTTTAGCAGATCGTGGGGTAAAATGATTATTTTGGCCTATAGCTAAGAGTTGCTGACCAAACATATCTCTGGGAATCCTATGCTGGGATGTCATTTTTTCATTAAACAAATGCACAACTGTTAGAAAAGATAGAACACCCTCTGTCCATTCTGCGAGATAAGTCCATGGTTACTTAAATAACTGCCAGAATATGTTATTGATGTCTGTACAGCACTCGAAATAAGAATATGTGATGGAAATATATGCTTACTGATATTTTGCTTATCATTAAAACAGTAATAAAAAATCCCTAGATTTAAATTTTATCAACAGAATCAAAACCCTCATGAGAATGTTATGGCATATACCAGAGAAAATATATCTTAAATGTGCAACTTTCAGGATTTATTAAAGTATAATTTGTGAAATTTTGATATTTGAAATCCTCTAAAGGTTTTTTTTGCTATTGTTGCTGTTGTTAGGTTTGTTTTTTATAGAATCAAGTATCACTTATATGGTAAAACATAGGACATGAAAGGTCCTATCAAAAGATGCTGATATAAATACTAACGGCCACGTATAGACATTGTAAAACAGATAATGACTTAAACTAAGTATTATTCAGACACTATTAAATCTTCTACTCACTTTTGTCACCAGAATCCTGCCAATAAATCAAGTTCATTAGTACAAATTGGCTCAGATACATTTCTTTCAAAATATCTAAAGTGGTTCTTTAAAATGAGTACTTCATTAAACAATAAAAATTATGCTACCTTAAATTTATAAACTGCTCTGTGTTAGGTTATAATATATACTATACTCCAGTTCTTGATAGATCCTCTTTTGGAGTTCTAATGATTGCCTTTTTGCATTTACTAGTGCTGGCTAATCATAGAGTTCTTGATGCAATGGTCCATGTATCCATTGAGGAAATCTCTTCTTTTAGCCTTGCACATGTTGCTGGCCTGACCTCTTGCGTTTATTCTGATCTCTGGATACTGTCCCCTTTTTGGCTTGCAGTTAGATCAATTTATATCACCATCTGTTCCGTGTCATTGAGTATGTTAATTATACAGTCACGTTTCTTACTTATTTTGTTTTTAAACATGTCAGAATCTATGTAAATATTTCTCTGCAGGGGAGAGAGACCTCAAACTATGGCCCACTGAGGACATTTATCTGGCCCACCAGGTGTTTTTGCCCATTTTATTTTTTGACTTCAAAATAAGATATGTGCAGTGTGCATAGGAATTTTTACATAGTT
>VBSM01002121.1:21243529-21263507 GCA_008086735.1 Cheirogaleus medius
AGTTTATAGTTATATACATATATATATATATAGATAGATAGATCAGATATAACACAGTGGGAGGTTCCTAGGGAACTGGCAGATCTCCATAACCGCCAGCAATATGGTTAGATTCATACAGGTGTTTATAATCACAGACATCAACTACCAGTTGTTAGGGTAACATATTTGCATATCAGGGAATGCAGTTGCTAGGGGATACAGGTAGTGGGTTAGGGTCAAAAGTCCTCTTAAGGGGCTTCTATTCTATTTAGGCGAACAAACAGGTACAAAGTCTTTTAGGGGCTAGCTTCTAAATTCTAAGAGGTAGTTTTCAATTAACAAAGGTAAAACAAAAGAGGTATAGTGACTCAATATTTCTTTGATTAGTTATGGTGGACTTAAAGGTAGACAGACAGGAGAGAACAGGAAGCCCATCTCTAATAAAACAGGTTGTTTATAACCACCAGGGCACTTCTCTGGGAAAAGTGCACTCATTGTCTCTGGCTCCCATCCCGTGGGCCATGTTTGCCTTGTCTTGTCTTTCAAGACACAGGGAAGCTCACAGATTTTGAGATACCAGGAAGCCTTACTGGAAAACATCCCTACTGGAAATTTGAGAGCTCTCCCATGATAGTAGCCTCTAAAAAGTGAACCATTGAGTTCACACATTCCTTCAGGGCAATACCCTGAAAACTCCTGTTTCTGTCTTTTATATAGTGATATTGGGTTATACAATAAAATAGTGGTCTTATGAGCCACATCTCATTAATTCCTCAATCATATTTCCTCAACACTGGCCCCCTGTGAAGGCCCGTGCTCTAGGGGATTGGATGAAAAAAGAAGCGTTATAACCATAAATCATATCATCTGAAATTTTCTAGTGTTGAATTTAGGTAAACAGTCTACATAAGAAATGATTCTTCTCCTAATATCATAAAAGTTGAAAAGATATAAATTCATACGCATGTAGGAAATGGTTTAGAAAATGACACCAAGTTGCAAACTTTTAATCAATCATTCAGTGCAGATTTAAGGACAACCTCCTTTTTGTCAGTAACTGTGATAAGTGCTGGGAGTAAAGATAAGTTTGTCATTATTCATGACCCCAAAGGTTTAAAAGCCTAGAGAAATATAAACTAATATTTGTATAGTGTGTCACATTCTACTCACACTTTCATGTAAATAAACTCGATTAATGTCAATAGCAAAATGTGAGGAATTGTTACTATTTTCATTTCATGAGTGAGGAAATAGAGACTCAGAATTGTTTTAAATTGATTCAAACACCTAATAAATAAGACACTCAAATTTCCTTATACGATTGAAAATGTCATTGCTATTCCACTAAAACAAACAATTAAAAAAAAGGTTAGAAAATCATATCATAACACAAATGCCTTTTAAATGGTGTGGGTCTTTTCCTGTCCTCAGAGAACTTGTTCTACATGATTATTTATTTTTACTATTATTGATAGTTTTTTAGCTTAACTGCTACACTTGGCTACTGGCTATGATGACTTAGGAAATATACTGGAAGCAACCTGAGTACAGCATGCTTCAGAGATATTGCTGTTTCAGTTCCAGACCACCACAATAAAGTGAATATTGCAATAAGGAGAGTCACTCAAAATTTTTATTTTCAGAGTGCATATAAAAGTTACATTTACACTGTTCCATAGTCTACTAAGTGGGCAATAACATTATGTCTAAAAAACAATATACATACCTTAATTAAAAATATTTTATTCTTAGAAAATGCTAACAATTATCTGAGCCTTTTGTGAGTCATAATCTTGTTGTTGGTGGAAAGTCTTTCTTCAGTGTTGATGGCTGCTGACTGATCAAGGTGGGGTGGGAAGAAGATTCCATCTCAAGAAACCATTTTTTTCTCATTCATGAAAAGCAACTCCTCATTCATTCAAATTTGATCATGAGATTGCATACGTTCACTTACATCTTTTGTCTTCACTTCTGATTCTGGTTCTCTGATATTTCCACCACATCTGAAGTTACTTCCTCCACTAAAATCTTGAATCACTCAAAGTCATCCATGAAGGTGGAAATCAACTTCTTCTAAGCTCCTGTTAATGTTGATATTTTGACCTTCTCACATGAATCATGAATGTTCTTAATGGCTTCTAGAATAGTGAATCCTTTCCATAATGTTTTCAGTTGACTTTGCCTGGATCCATCAGAGGAATCATTCTCTATACAGTGATAATCTTACAAAATATAGTTCATAAATAAAAAGACTTAAAAGTTGAAATTACTCCTGGATCCATGGGCTACAGAATGGATATTATGTTAGCACACATGAAAACTACATTAATATCCTTGTACATTTCCACCAGAGCTCTTGGGTAACTAGATGCATTGTTATTGAGCATTAATATTTTGAAATGATTTTTTATGAGCATTATGTCTCAAAAGTAGGCTTAAAATATTCAATAAACCATTCTGTAAATAGATGTGTTGTCATTCAGGCTTTCTTATTTTATTTATAGAATACAGGCAGAGTAGATCTATCATAATCCTTAAAGGCCTTAGGAGTTTTGGTAAATGAACATTGGCTTCAACTTAAAGCCACCAGCTACATTAGCCCCTAACAAGACAGTCCTTTGAAGATTTGAAGCTGAGGATTAACTTCTTCTGTTTAGCTAAAAATGTTCTAAAGAGAATATTCTTCCAATATCAGGCTCTTTTATTTACACTGAAAATCTGTTATTTAGTGTATCCATTTTCTTCTCGATAACTTGCTGTAGCATGTACATTAGCACGTGCTGTTTCACCTTGAATTTTTATGTTATGGAGATGACATCTTTTCTTAAACCTCAGGAACCAATCTCTGCTAGCCTCAAACTTTTCTTCAGCAGCTTCTTCAATTCTCTCAGCTTTCATAGAATTGAAGAGAGTTAGGGCCTTGCTCTGGATTACACTTTGTCTTAAGGGACTGTGGGGCTGGTTTGATACTCTATCCAGACCAGTAAAACCATCTCCTTATAAGCAATAAAGTTGTTTAGCTTTCTTATCAACCATCTGTTCACTGGAGTAGCATTTTTAATTTCCTTCTAGAGCTTTTACTTTGCATTCACAACTTGGCTAATTCTTTGGTTCATGAAGACTAGCTTTTGGCCTATCCAGGCTTTTGACATCTCTTCCTCACTAACTTTAATCTTTTCTAACTTTTGATTTAAAATGAGAGATATGTATCTCTTCTTTCCATTTAAACACTTAGAGGCAATTGAAAGATTATTAATTGTCCTAATTTTAATATTGTTGTGTTTCAGGGAATAGGGAAGTCTGAGAAAAGTAGAGAGACAAGAAAATGACCAGGAAGTGGAGCAGTCAGAACATACATTTTAACAATAAACATACATTTATTGTTTTCTGTCTTATGTGGCTGTAGTTTGTAGCACCCCAAAAAATTATAATTAAAGATCACTGATCAAAGAACTGACCATAACATATATAATAATAATAATAATGGAAATAATCAAGATATTGTGAGAATTACCAAAATATTACATGAAGAAATGAAATGAGTACATGAGGTTCAAAAAGTGGTGCTGATAGATTTGTTCTTTTCAAGGTTGCCACAATCTTCAATTTTTAAAAAACACAATATTTGCAAAGCACAGTAAACTGAAGTCCAATAAAGACAAATGTGCCTGTATGTCCATAGGTAAGAAAATGTTTGGTGTTCAGTCAGTTCATTTTGTTCTACTTTAAAATGATACACTGTATTACAGCTTTCTGAGTAGACCTAAGAATTAATTGTCTTATAACACAAATGAATTAAATTTATATGAAATTGACTAAATAACACTTTTAATATTAGACTGCTTTTAAGCAACCACATTATTATTAATATCAAATTTCTAGAATAGCTAGACTCAAACCAGAAATGCTTAAATTTATGAATGTAAAACGTTAGTCCAAAGATAACTCAATATCCTTAAAACATACACTGGGGAAAAGAATCCTTATTCAATAAATGGTGCTGGGAAAATTGGATAGTAGACATCAGCCTAGGCAAAGAATTTATGAAGAAGACCCCAAAAACAATCATAGCAACAATAAAAATAAAAAAAAAACTGGGACTGAGCAAATTAAAAGGCTACTGCACTGCCAAGGAAACTATCGCTTGAGCAAACAAACAACTTACAAAATGGGAGAAAACATTCATATGCTAGATATCTGATAAAGGGCTGATAACTAGAATCTGTATAAAACTCTGGAAAATTAATTTAAAAAATCAAACAACCCCATTAAAAAGTGGGCCACGGGCGTGAAAAGAAACTTTTCAAAAGAAGATAGACAAATGGCCAAAAAACATATGAAAAATTGCTCAGCACCTCTAATCATCTAGGAAATGCAAATCAAAACCACAATGGCATATCACTGAACTCTAGAGAGAATGGCTTTTATCAAAAAGTCTCAAAACAACAAATGTGGGTGTGGATTTGGAGAGATAGGAGCACTCATATACTGCTGGTGGGAGAGTAAACTAGCACAACCTCTATGTAACTTAATATGGAGATACCTCAAAGTAGAACTACCATTTAATCCAGCAATCCCCCTACTGAGTATTTACCCAAAGGGGGAAAAAAAAGCATTCTATAATAAAGACATCTGCACTCAAGCGTTTATAGCAACACAATTCACAATTGCAAAGATGTGGAAACAACCCAGGTGCCCATCAATCCATGAGTGGATTAATAAAATGTGGTATATGTATGCCATAAAGTACTACTCAGCTACAAAAAACAATGGCAAACTAATACTTCTTGCATTATCCTGGATGGAGCTGGAGCACATTCTCTGATGTGAAGTATCACAAGAATGGAAAAGCAAGCACCACATGTACTCCATTAAATTGGCACTAACTGATCAACACTTATGTGCACTCACTGGGTGTCAGGCAGGTAGGGGGGGAGGAGATGGGTAAATTCACACCTAATGAATGTGGAGCACACTTTCTGGGGGATGGGCATAGTTTTAGCTCTGACTCAGGTGGTACAAAGGCACTATATTTAACCAAAGTGTTTGTACCACTGTGATATTCTGAAATGAAATTTAAAAAATCCTTAATATTAATTAGAATTATTTTTTAGAAAGGCAAATTGACAGACTGGTTTGAAGAGAATATCTTTGGAAGATGTTATCTTACATACAAGCAAATCAAGATAAATAAGAGTTAATTCAGAATGAGTGCCCCTGAAGGAATATGATTTATATAAGAATTATTCAAATGCAGATTTATTACACATTAACCAATTTCCTTAGCATATATTCTTACTTTTACTTGAGTTTAGTTTAATAGAAACAAATGTTTGTCTTTGGCAATTTCTACTTTAAATTTCATTTCATACAGTTAATAGAACAGGTATCTATATTTCTTTTTTATGAAGCAGATATAAATCATCTTTATCTCACAAGTCTCAAAAAGAGCCATCTATTGTGGGACTTGTTTATATTTTAAGTACATCATTTTATTAATATTTTAGTAACTTTCTGAGAGTTTAATAGTTGACTTAGTATCTTAGTTTACTTTCCCCATAAAATCTTTCCTAATCTTCCCAGGTAAAATATCTTGCCCATGTTTCTGTCTTCTTACTTTGCCTTATATGTTTTCTAGAATGCAACTTGTCACTACTGAATTGTTGCCAGTGTTTTATTTGTCATCTTTTATACCATATGCCCTTGAACTCTTAAAAGGAAGAGTTTGATCATTATTTATTATTTTTTAAAGCTTCTTGTTTGTGTCATTTTTTAAACAGATGGGCCCACATTCATAATCCCCTCTGTAATGGTTGTCTACTACTGCATAACACATTTCTACAAAACATAGTAAGTTAAAACAATAAACATTTATTATCTCACAGTTCCTTTGGATCACTAGTTTAAGATCTAATTACCTTGACAGCTCTGCCTCTGGTTTTCGAACAAGGTTGCAGTCAATATGTGAGTGTGATATGTAGTCATCTAAAGCTGCAGTCCCCACCCCGCAGGCTGTGTACTGTACCAGTCCATGGCCTATTAGGAACTGGGCTGCACAGCAGGAGGTGAGCAGCAGGCAAGGGAGTGAAGTTTCATTTGTATTTACAGCCACTCCCCATCTCTCTCACATCACTGCATGAGCCCCACCTCCTGTCAGATAAATGAGGACATTAGATTCTCAGAAGAGCATGAACCCTACTATAAACTGCGCATGTGAGGGATCTAGGTGACATGCACCTTATGAGAATCTAATGTTAATGATCTGAGGTGGAGCTGAGACAGTGATGCTAGTGCTGGGGAGTGGCTACAAACACAGATTATCATTAGCAGAGAGGTTTGACTACACAGAGCCCATAATAAATCAATTGTTTGCAGATTCACATCAAAACCCTATCAGTGAGTGACAAGTGACAATTAAGCTACATCTGGTGGCAGGCTTTATAGTGTCAAGTGAGTTGATGTACTTCGACTGTACAGGCTTTAAGTAAGAATCTGATCCTTATTTTAGTCAGCACCTGGCCCACCCATTATTTTATTTAGCATTTCCATCCACACCTCTTTCCCGCTCTACACACTTGTCTCAATCACAGTTATGGTAAGCTCACAAGCTAACCTAGGAAAAATGAATAAAAACAAACTTTGCTGAGGAGCTTCTTTGAAAAGAGGGACAGACCAATGATGAGACAGCAGAAGATTCTAGGACTGCCAACAAAATGAAAGCCACATTTAAAAGAAAATATTAAGAGTCCTACTTAAATTATGGGTTCATTGCAAAAGGCGATTCACATTCTCCAAGCCCACTTTGTATAATATGTGATGACCAGCTATTCAACAAAGCCATGAAACCTTCAAAACCATTTTGCCACATGGAAACCAAGCACCCTGCATTAAAAGAACAGCCTTGGAGTTTTTCAAAAGAAAAACAATGAACATGAAGAACAGATGCAATTATTGAAGGCCACCACTTCATCAAATATGTCTGCACTGAGAGGTTAATTCTCAGTGGCTAACCACATTGCTAATGTTAAGAGGCCCCTTACTATTGGTGAAGAGTTGATCCTGCCTGCTTCTAAAGAAATTTACTTTAAACTTTTAGGAGAGGCTGCTATTCAAAAGGTGGCACGTGTTCCTTTTTCGGCTAGCATCATAACTAGATGAATTGATGAAATAGTAGAAGATACTGAGGCACAATTGTTAGGCTGGATTAATGTGTCACCATGGTATGCAATCCAAGTTGACAAGTCTACCAAAGTTGTCAAAAAGGCAACAATGTTTGTTTTTTGCCATGTATTTTTCAGGAGAATGTGTGTGAGAATATGTTATGTGCACTTTTGTTGCCAACCATCACCACAGCTGCAGAACTATTCAAGTCTTTGAATGATAACATATCAGGAAAACTGAATTGGTCATTTTGTATTGGTATATGCATGGATAGAGTGGCTGCCATGACTGGACAGCTTTCTGGTGTCACTACTCGGGTCAAGGAGGTTGCTTCTGAATGTGAGTCTATGCATTGTGTCATACATTGAAAAATGCTGGCTATACAAAAAATGTCAGCTGAACTAAACAATATTTTGCAGGATGTGATTAATATTATCAACCACATTAAAGTACAAGCCCTTAACTCAAGTCTGTTTGCACAGCTCTGTGAGGAGAGGGACACAGAGTACAGACATCTTCTGTTATACACAGAAGTGAGATGGCTTTCTAATGGTAGATCACTGGCCAGAGTTTTTGAGTTACAAGAGCCACTCCAGACATTTCTTTTAGAAAAACAGTCTCCACTAGCAGCATATTTCAGTGACACAGAATGGGTCCCCAAACTTGATTACCTGTGTGACATATTCAACCTGCTCAACAAACTAAATCTGTCACTTCAGAGGAGAATGACAACTGTGTTCAAGTCGGCAGATAAAGTGGCTGCATTCAGAGCCAAACTGGAATTATGGGGGTGACAAGTGAACTTTGGGATTTTTGACATGTTTCAAACATTAGCAGAGATTTTGAAAGAGACTCAGCTTGGGCTTTCTTTCTCCCATCTGGTGCATGATCACCTATCTCAGCTTTCAAAAGAGTTTGAGCATTACTTACAAACCACAAAAGACCCCCAGGCTAGAAAGGAATGAATTCAAGACCCATTTGTGAATAAGCCAGGTGAATTGACTTCGTCCATGATAGAAGAGGATCAACTAACTGCTTGAGATCACAAATGACGGTGGCCTTAAAAGTTTATTTGTGACAACTTCAAATCTCCTTATGTTCTGGATTAAAGTCAATGCCAAATATCCCGAGATTGCTACAAAAGCACTGAAAAGCCCGCTTCTATTTCCAACATCCTATCTTTGTGAAGCAGGGTTTTCTTCAGTGACAGCAACCAAAATGAGATTACTGAGTAGACTAGACACAAGTAACATACTTCAGGTGTCACTTCCCATTGGCTCACTCAGGCAGGAAGCCACAGTTCCCACTGATTTCTCCTGCCATTAGTTATACAAGAGTGTCCTAAAGATATGGTAGCTGGCTCATTCCCAAGTGAGTGATATGAGAGAGAGCAAGGAGGACTCTTATTATCTGGTATCAAAGATTAAATTCTGATTTCTAAGGGTCACTTCAGGGCCTCCCGCTTCAAATTTGTATTTGGTCTCCTTCCTTCCCACTTGCACTGGGTTGAGCAATGTGTAAATTCACAGATGCTTTTCATTTACATTTAAGTGTAAGAATGATATTAATCTCTCACTACTCTAAGCCTCAGTTTCTCTTGTTATAATCTATAATAGTACAGTCACCCCTCTGTATCAGTGGGTTTTGCACCCCAAGATTGCTGGTTCAACTGACTGCAGATTAAAATTTTTCAAAAGAAGAAACAATAAAAACAATATAAATTTATAACCAATATAGAGTAACAACTATTTACATAGAATTTATATTGCATTAGGTATTATAAGTCATGTAGAAATGATTTAAACAATACAGAAGAATGTGAGTAGGTCATATGCAAATACTGCATCATTTTATATAAGGGACTTGGGTATCTCTGAATTTTGGTATTGGTTGGGGATCCTGGAATCAATCCCCTGTGGAAACCAAGTAATGACAGTAGCTATACCATAAGCATTTAATTTAATTAGTAATGTGCATAAAGTGTTTAGCATTGAAACTGCTTCACAGTAAACAATTAATGAATATTAAGATTAGTGGCTGCTGTTATTATAATCATAAACAAATATTTAGAGCTTCCATTATATATGCTTTTCTCTGCTAAGATGCTGCCTGAGGTATATTTTGACCTACTACCAAAGACAAAAGGAACACCTATTTTGTGCACAATCTCAGCTTCTTTCATCAGTGGTTGAAAAAGATGTAAAACAGAAGAGAACATCGCATAGAGAAATTGAACTTTTGTCAGTTTTCTCATTCTTCTCGAAAATGGGTCCCATATTTTGTGCTTTCCATTCTGTTTTTCATACATAACCAAGCTTTTCCTTTTGGTGGCTAAGAAAGGAGGAGATGAAGTCCATATACTCTTTAGAAGATTTGTAGGATGTTTAACATAGTGCTTCAAGTAAAATGAGTTATCTTAAATCATATATAAATGAATAAATACAGTTTTAGGAATATCATTAAACCCCACATGAATACTTTGTATTTTATTCATTTCACTTGGATAAAAGATCATATAACATTTTTTACCTGAATATACTATGCAATACCTGAACAGAAAAATAAAAAACAAAAAACAAAAAAACATGGAATTTTGGGTTAAAAAGTTACCTCACTTATTAGGTAGGTGAGCAGTTAAGCTATTTATTTCCCAAATTTCTGCTTTAGGCTAAATCTCTGAATAATTACTTTCTTCTATTTTATTTGGCCAATTTGGAGATGTTCCTAGGATACAATAGGAGGATAGAGATAAAAACTACTGCTGCCATTTTCCCACGCCAAGTTTTACTAGAGATAAAATACATATCAAATTCTATTTTTTCAAAGGAAAATTATTTTCATGTATTTCCATTTCCAGAAATATCCTGAACACATTTCTTTAAAAATGCTTTTTAATATCTTGTGTTATTAACTAATGAATGATTAAAGTATATGATGTTTCCTATAAAGAGAGGTTAACACTTAACCCAGGGAGCCAAAGTTCTATTTCACTTCTCTTCTTTTTAAATTATTTGACATAGCAGCTGACATTTCCAACATTAGTGTCAACATTTTTATTTAAATGTTTTATTCAGATTATACTTAAAGAAATAGTAAAATCACATCAAAATAACACCACAAATTGTGTGTCTTCTTTTCCTGATGTTTTTCCTCTCAGTATCAGTAAAGTACCATAGGATTTTTTTATGAGTGATAACCTTGGCATATGAATATTGCCACATGAACAAATAAAAATTTAATAAAAGAAAAAATACAGCAAATTTGCACAAATTTTATAAAGCTACATTTCTAGCTAGTTGTTATAAAGAAGATTTTTTTATTTCTATTATGTACATTTTCAGGAAATAAAAGTTATGATGTAGTTTTAATTTAGAATAGATTTGGTACTTATCTTCAATCTGTGCCATTCAGAATAATAACATGAGGGAGTGTTCGAGTGCAGTTAGGGGAGCGGGATGCCTCAACAAGAAGGTAGGTGAAGGGTGGAGTTCTCCTCCCCACAGTTCAGTGTGGTCCATTGAACAAGATTAAACAAAAGACTCCAAGGAGTAACATCACAATGGGAAATTATGATTAAGTGACTTTCCCCTGCACAAAGCATATACATTAGTAGGAAAAGGGTGAGCAAGTGTAACCTTATGACATTGCTGCATATGGTTTCACCCTCCCTGCCTGTGAGTTTTCATCAAGCACTGTGAAAAACTCTGACACAGAGAGCAATTTTCACTCCAAAGCTACAACCCCCACATTCATAATAAAAAGAGCAAAACTCATATTCCACAGGGTCTTCACTACTTGTGGAGAAAGAACCATTCCCACTCAGGGATGTTCTGTGCTTAATAAATCTTGCTGTGTAACTTGCTGTTCCTGTTTGTCTTGCTTATTCATTCTGTCCACTAGATGACAGCAGCCATTCTTTGGTACTGGGGCCCAGGAACTAGGAAAAACAAACTTGAACCTGACAGAAGCAAAGGAGGCAAGGTCAAAACATACAAATATTTGACAGTAAAATATGAATATTTTTTTCTGATCTGATGATAGGAAAAATCTGGATTCATTGTTAATCTACATTTCCCCTTTCCCCTTCTGACTTTCATTCCATACTCCAAGCCACAAAGTCAAAGCAGCAAAACTAGACATTTAAAGTCTATGTACTGAGGCACACAAAAAAAGGTCCTTTGTAGGAACTTCGGTCAGAAATTCTAGGGACATTCTCTAAGATCCAACCTTAATACTTTGGTTCCTCTTCAGATTCATAACTATGAGTTTCTAGTACATATGGTACTTGTTTTTCCATTCTTGTGATACTTCACTTAGGTGAGTGGGCTCTAGCTCCATCCCGTATAATATAAGAGGTATTAATGCCCCATTTTTTATGGCTGAGTAGTACTCCATGACATACATATACTACATTTTGTTAATCCAGTTGTATTGATGAGCTCTTGAGTTGATTCCACATCTTTACAATAGTGAATTGTGCTGCAATAAACATTTGAGTTCAGGTATATTTTTGATAAAATGACTTATTTTCCTTTGGGTAGATTCCTTTGGGTTTCCAATAGTGATATTGCTATATCAAATGGTAGGTCAACTTTTAGTTCTTTGAGGAATCTCCATACTGTTTTCCATAGAGGCTGTACTAATTTGCAGTCCCACCAACAGTGTATAAGCGTTCCTTGCTCTCTGCACCCACACCAGCATCTATTGTTTTTGGACTTTTTAATAAAAGCCATTCTGCCTGGGGTAATGTGAAATCTCATTGTGATTTTAATTTGTATTTCCCCGATGATTAGTGACAGTGAGCATTTTTTCACGTTTATTGGCCATTTATTTTTCTTCTTTTGAGAAGGTTCTGTTCATGTCTTTTACCCACTTTTTAGAGGGTTGTTGTCTGTTCTTTCATATTTTAAGAAATTTAAAGTTGATGTATCTTTGAAAAACACAATACATGGGAGATTTATTATAATTGTAGCTGTTTGGAGTTTATTAGCTTATAAACATTAGATTATGTTTTAGCCTTTGCCTCAGAAACAAATGGGAAATTTGTTATATTAACAAAAGAATAAGGTAGCTACATATTTGGGGTGAATCATTTGCTATTATAAAAGCTTCCCACAGATCAAATAGTTGGTAGACGTGAAAGTGCATCATGGTGAATTACCTGGGAGAGTAATCTCTGACAAATTTCAAAATACCAAATCTAATGAGCAAAGTACAAATCAACTTGCATAAGCAATGTGGTGAGCTGGTTAGCATAAATCTTGCTGTTTCTGTAGGGCTCAGTTTAAGTATAGAGTTTTGCATGTTTGTCAAGATTTGAAACATATTGGTAAAGTCTAACTCCATTTTTCCTATTTATTCATTAATTCTTTCAGAAAAAATTGTTTAATTTCCAATTATTAGTGATGGACTTAATCAAGATAGCTGTTTTGTTTGTTTTATTTATTTTTTCTTTTCTGGCTTTCATTAAGGGTACAGAAAGCTGGAAAGAGTATACTTCTCATCCTAATGACAAGAAAAAAAGATAAAATTAAAATCATAATTTCTCTTAAAACCATTAGAAAGTTAAGGGTGCACTGTAGCCAACTAGTCTTAAATTGAAGGAAAGAAAGGTACCATCACATGGAGTTGGGCTGCAACCACTAGATTACCTGGGATACAGCATAGGTAAGATGATTTCAGCTAAAACTTTTAAGCAATTTCTAAGATAGTGTGAGTTAATGTGAGACTATGGAATCCCTGAGAGTTGCAGAAACAAGGAAAGTTTGTTCCCACTTCCAGGTTCTTCTCCACAGACCTCATTGTCTGTTTCTAAGAAGAATTAGGGGCAAAGAGGAAAAATGGAAAAATGTTCTCAAAATTAGGCCTGGGTAAGGCAAAAAGTCCTGCTCAGAACCCTATTACCTCAGGGAAAAAAAGTTTAATCCATTGATAAAAGTCAGTAAGTGCTGATGTCCTGATAGCACAAGTGAAGACCCATTGTAGCTAGGCAAACAATAGGTAAAAAAACAAACAAACAAAAAAAATAAAACACTACATCTGAGGAAAGGACAAGAAAATGTACTGGATGCAGATCATTGAATATTTCCTAAGGCCAGGAGAAAAGAAAGATCACTGAGAAAGCTGCACACCAAAGGCACAGGGATGCAGGCTCTGCTACATCAGTGGAAGACACAAAGTATTCCCATACCCTCAATACAAATTAGAAAACCTTGAGTGTATAATTGTACCGTAACAAAATACTTAAACTGGGTGGCTTAAACAATAGATATTTGTTTTCTCACTGTACTTGAGGCTAAAAGCTAAAGATGAAAGTGTTAAGTTTCTCCTGAAGCTTCTCTCCTTGGTTTGCAGATGGCCATCTTCTCTCTGTGTCCTCATATGGTCTTTTTTCTGTGTGTATGCATCCCTGGTATCTCTTTGTGTGTCTAAATTTCCTCTTCCTATAAGTTCGCCAATCAGATTGAATTATGGCCCACCCTAACAGCTTCATTTGAACTTAATCATCACTTTAAAAGTCTGATCTCCAAATATAGTCACATTCTAATAACCTGGGTGTTAAGACCTTAACATATGAATTTAGGGGAACATAATTCAGCCCATAAAATTTTCAAAAAGTAAACAAGCAAAATGGGTAAAGCAATCTACCACTGCAAAAGTGGCAAGAGGTTGGAAAGAGACCTTCTTGGAGATGTAGGCACGTAGAAAAAAATCACAAGCTGAGATTACAACAGGAAATTTGAGAAAATTCCTCCAGAAACCCAGCCTCTACATTAAGCAAAAGGTAACACTTAGAGAAATTTTAAGCAAGTGGTAAGTGTAAAGAAGGCAACAATATAGTCACTGTCCCCAAATCCAACATACCATTTGACTAGCTTAACTAAATCCTATCATGCACATACTAAAATACTAAAGTCCTAGAAAAATGTGGAAGTGGCATGCCCATTCCCCAGTATAGATTCTGTTTACCTTGTTCTCTATTTTCCTACAGAGAATGCTACAAAATTAAACAAAGAGTACAAGGCACAAAAACATAAAATCTCTCTCACACATACACATGCACATGTGCACATGCGGGCGCACACCGCAAAGAGACAAAATAATCAAAAACACCAGAACTGAAGATGACCCAGAAGCTGAAGTTGTCAGACAGAGAGTGTAATGCAACCATGATTAATACAGTTAAGGGATTTATAAGGAAAAGTAGGCAACATGAATGATCAGTTGGAGATTATAGTAGAGAAAGAGTCAAATGGAAATACTAGATATAAAAGCAAATTAGTAACAGAAAGGTAGATGAAAAATGTTTCTACAGAATGAAAGCACGTGCCCCACTCCAAATTCATATGTTAAAGCCTAATCATTCATTTAATGGTGTTTGGAGGTCAGTCTTTGGGAGGTAATTAGTTTATGAGGGTAGAGGTCCCATGAATAGAATTAGTTTTCTTGTAAAAAGAGCCATAGGAAAGATGATCTCTCTCTCTCTCTCTCTCTCTCCCCCCCTCTCTTTCTCTCTCTCTCTCCCTCATTTTCTCTCTCGCTCCCCCCACCCCATGTGCGAATACAGCAAGAGGATAGCTATCTGCAAACCAGGAAGAGTGCCCTCACCAGACACTGCATCTGCAGGAAACTTGATCTTGTTCTTCTCATCCTCCAGAACTGTAAGAAATAAATGTTTGCTTTTTAAGTCAAAAGTTTATGATATTCTGTTATAGCAGCACAAATTGACTAAGAAAAAATGCCTGTGATAGAATTCAACACATCTGAAGAAAGAATCTGTGAACATGAAAGTATGTCAAAATAATTTATCTAAACATAATTGCAAAATAATAAATAAAAAAAAAACAAAGCAAGCATCTAAGATCTGTGGCACAATAGCAAATGGTTTGACACACATATATTTGGAAGCCCAGATGGAGAATGAAGAATGAACAGATTTTAAGAAAAAATAGAAGAAATAATGACTAAGAATTTGTTAAATATTGCAAAAATAATTAAATAGTCCAAACTACATATCTAAGAAATTATAGAATCACAAGTAGAATAAATACTACTATATATCATAAAAACATGAATAGGAAACACTAACAAACACAAACAGCCAAAAATATACCATTCAAATCGTTTATATCAAATAATATAGAAGAAATCTTAAAGGAAGCCAGAAGTAAAATGCACATTATCTACAGAGTAATAAAAATTAGAATTATAGCTAACTTCTTGTAAGAAATTCTGCAAGCCAATAGACAATGGAAGGAAAAACCAAAGAAAAATATTAAAAATCAAAACAAACTACAAAACAAAAATTCTACACACAGCAAAAATACACTTTAAAAAGAAAGAAAAGTAAACCAAAATTTAGATTTACAGAAACTTGAAGGATTGATGATGAACAGAATTATAGTAAAGGAGGTTTTAATGGGAGATCTTCAAGTATAAGTTATATGATAACAAAAAGAAACTAAAATAAAGTGAAGATGGTGGAAATGACAGAAAAATAAAATTAAACAGAAAATGCGTTTTCTGTGTTTCTAATTGCTTTAAAATTTTGTTGATTATCTGGTTTTATATAATAGCAGGCAGGCGTAGCAGCTGGCGCTACAATCCCACCTACTCTGGATGCTGAGGTGGGAGGATCACTTGAGGCCAGGGATTCAAGACCAGCCTGGGCTACATAATGAGATCCCATCTCTAGTGGCCAGGTATGAACAAAATCAGTGAGGTTAAAAGAATATATTTTAAAACTGACTTGGATTAAAACTGATTTTTAATATACTCATGATATGACACATCACAGGGTCAGTTATATTAAAATTCATATTTAACATAGACTGGGTGACCCTTATCAGGATTTGTCACTCATTTATTGTGACCTTCTGGATCACTGAGTATAGCCTTTTGATAAATCCAAATTTTACAGAACAAATCCTTTTAATAAAGGGATTTTTTACTGTGAAGTTTGGATTCAGTTGAGGGGCAGCACTCGGGGATCTGGAGGGCCACAAGTGGCCTTGAGGCCACAGGTGTCCCACCCCTAGAAGATGACTGAAAAATTTTACATCAGTTCTGAACTTCGATGATCAGCGACAAAATATTGCCTTCTTAATTGTGAACATACATTTTATTCACAAATAATAGTCAAATCCATATAAAAGTAATAACAGAAAGGAAAACCAAAATTGAGTAATTATGATGTTGTATGTGTGAAAGGTTTAAACATTATATATATATTTTTTAAACCATTAAGGGATCCTGTGATGATTTACATGCCTGGGGCTTGGTACTGACAATATTCAAAAGGAATTTAAAAGAAAACAGAATGTATAGAGTTAAATGTTAACATATTCATATGTTTTATATATACTTTTGAAGAAGCAATGGAATTTAAACTGCTTAATTCATAGTCTTCAATTCTTCAGCATCACATCATTTTCCCTTTGAAATTGGCTTAATCTCAAACAGTTTAGCCCTTAGAAAAAATGAACAGATGGTATTTATTGCACTAAGAATGTATTTAATTTAGTTTAGTATGACTTACAGGTTAAGTGTTTTCAATAAATTGTCTTCCCAGTCCTCATTACATAATCAAGCTAATGGAACTGAAATAATGGTTAATTTGGTCTTGGTCCAGTGGAACATAATAACAAGATTTAAGTAAGTTTTTAATAACTTTTTCCAGAGGTGAATTGGATTGTTTTATTGCAGAAAATCTGCTTATTACATACAATACCTATTATTTTTATGAATGTTCTTAAACAAAATTAAAAATTAGTTGACAATAAATAATTATTTAGTGCTTACAGCCTATTAGGTAACCACTATTCAAAGTGCTAGGGATTCAGTAGTATATAAAACTCATTTTGTCCTCTCATAGTAAGGGATTCTCTTATTCAGGGAAAAGATCAATGAATCATTACACAGATGATTAAAAATAAGATTTTCTAAGCTTTAAACTATATTCATCTGAAAAAGAATTACTTTAATTTAAAGACATGAGTGCTATAGTAATTATTTGTAAAAACTGTGGAATAGAAACTATAATAGCACAGGGAAGTCGCCTCTGGTACTGTATAAGTTGAAACAGATTTTAACATCTTATGATTTTCAATATTTTTTAGGTTTCTTTTCTTTCTGTTCTTGGTTTTCCTTAATGAAGAACTGGAGAACATCATGTTAAGTGAAATAAGCCAGGAACAGAAAGTTAAATACTGCATGTTCTCACTCATATGAGAAAGATATTAATAAAAAAAGTTGATCTCATAGAAGTAAAAATGTAGAACAAAGGATACTAGAGACTAGGAAAGGCAAAGGGAAGTCAGGGGAAAAGAGATTTGTTAGAAAATTATAGCTTAATAGAAAGACTGAGTTCTAATGTTCTATAGCACTGTAGTGAGCAATATATATTATATAGTTTCAAATAGATAGAACGAGGATGTTGAATGTTTACAACACACAAAAAAATGATAAAAAAATAATAGGTGTTGGCAATGATGCCAAGAAAAGGGAACACTTATACACTGTTGGTGGGAATAATGTAAATTATCACAACCTATATGGAAATCGGTATGGATATTCCTCAAATAACTAAAAATATATTAATAAATACTATTTCATCCAACAATCCCACTAATGTGTTTCTACCCAAAGGAAAAGAAGTCATTATATCAAAAAGATATCTGCACTTGTATGTTTATCACAGAGTTATTCACAATAGCAAAGATATGGAATAAAGCTAAGTGTCGATTAACAGATGATTAGCTAAAGATAATTCGGTATATAAACACAATGGGATGCTATTCAGCCATAAAAATAAATGAAATCTTGTCTTTTGCAGCAACATGGAGGCCATTACCTTAAGTGAAGCAACTCAGACAAAAAACAAATATTGCATGTACACATGCATATAGATTGTGAAATAATAGACAATGGAGACTCAGAAGTGTGGAAGGGTAGGAGGAGGGTGGATGATGAGAAATTACTTAGTGGGTAAAATGTACATTATATGGGTGGTGGATAAACTAAAATCCCTGACTTCACCACTATGCAGTATATCCATGTAACAAATTTATGCTTGTACCCCATAAATTTATACAAATACAAAATAAATTCTTAGGAAAAGACAAAGAAAAATGTCCTTTTAGTGAAGATGAGAATGATGACTAGGGAAGGAGTAAATTAAGTGCAATGTAGTTCACAATTAGTGTGGTCAGAAGAATCTAACATAAGAAAGAGGTAAGAGATAAGTGAGAGAGACAAAGACCAGCAAAAAATGGCTACAAAAGCTTGGCATGATCATTTAAAAAAAATACATTATCTGCTATAAAAAACAAGTAACTTGCTTGGGAAGACAGACAAATATATAGATAATTTTTAACATCTTGAGTGTGGTGGTTACCTGGATTAGACCATCATAAAAGCGTATGTCATCCCATTACAAACAAATACCTGTTTTTTAACATATACTACTTTTCAAATTTATATTGTGAAACCAAACTTCTCTCATAGCAAAATATAGTTACCAAATACATATATTATTCAGGATTTTCCAGAAAAGAATCAAAACCATTAAGATTTTTATGTATATGTATGAATGTATGTATGTGCATATACCTGAGTGTGTGTGTATATATATACATATATAGTGTCTCTTTCTTAAACAGTCTTAATTAGAGAGAGAAAGAGAAAGAGAGAGAGAGAGAAATTGTTGTAAGGAATTAGCTGACAGGATTGTGGAAGTACAAAAGGTAAGACAGAAGGCTGAAGGCCCAGGGAAGAATGCAGTCTGAGTCTAAAAGCAGTCTGCTGGAAGAATTCCTCCTTATTCAAATCCATGAATTTATTTATTTCAAAATTATAAGGGAGTATAATTATTTTTGTTACATGGATAATTTTATAATGCTTTAGTCAGGACTGTAGGTGTGCCCATCACCAGAATAGTGTTCCTTGAACATATTAGGTAGGTTTTTACCCCTCCTTCCTCTTGATCTTGGACAATTTTTACTTCTTTCTATGCCCACAAGTGCCTATCAATTAGTTTCAAATTATTAGTGAGTGCCTGTGGTGTTTAATTTCCCATTCTTGAGATACTTCAGATTTAAATGTTAATGTCATCCAAGACACAACTTCAAAGAAACAGCCAGAATAAAGCTTGACCGCATATCTGAGCACCATGTTGTTCAGATAAGTTGACACATAAAATTAATCATCATAATACATTACATATTTCCTTACAACATTTTGTTTTATTTAAGACTGTTTGAAAACACTGCTTTAGATGTTATGATAGGAAGATAAAAGGAGAATTTTCACTAGTTACCTGATTTGTTGGATCCCATACGTTTTGCAACCTTTAAGGATCTCTCAGCATTACCTTACCACATGTGAAATTGCTGATATGATGTCTCTGGTTTAAAATAATAAATACATAAGTGAAATTAAATAAAATTAAAAGAGGGTGGTGCTTACTATCCTACTTGAACACCTGAAGTTTTAGTAGAAAGCCTTTGAATAATATATTTTACATACTATAAATAAAAAAAATCATCCATGATACAAGTTTTCAGTGACATAACCATCTTAAGATAAAAAAATAATTGTTTGACTCTGCCAAAATTTTAGCATTAACATAAAGATGCATAAAAATTAGTTTTACATTTTAAGCAAAAAATTTAGATAATTTATCCCTAAGTACCTCTCCAAATGCTAAATATAGCAAGCAAACCTCTAGATCTTGTTACTTTTAGATTTCAATGGTGGTTATCTAGAGGGCAAGATTATGGGAAACTCTTAATTAACCTTATATATTCACATTTTTTTTTTTATTTTTTATTTTTAT
>VBSM01002121.1:21263607-21306887 GCA_008086735.1 Cheirogaleus medius
CTCCCAGAGTGCTAGGATTACAGGCGTGAGCCACCGCGCCCGGCCAATATATTCACATTTTTTAAAAAACAATGAAAGATAAATCTGCAGTATCATAAAATATTCACAATAAACTCTTATACTTTTTCTTTCTCTGATGCTGCCTCATTGAAAGAATCCTTCCTTTCTGAAACTACTGAATTAACAAACATTATCATACACCAACACAGTTGAATAAAACTATTTATCTTTTTAGATCAAGATAGTCATTAATATAAATTGAAACAGGCACTTATTTTTAATTCAAGACAAGGAATTCAATGTAACCACTGTAATTAATTTAGCGACACTTAGAGAAGTAAATGAAAATATATGAAATGAGACTATTATTAAGTACAGATAGTGTGAAAGTCTTGCAACATCTGTCAGTTACACATTCAATATTGATTAAAACTTTTATGGGAGTAGGTAAGTATTCCTTGTATAGTTAGTTGAGGCTATTTGCTAGGATCTACGCATTTAAGGTCAAGACTTGCAGCTGCGATGCAATTGATTTCTTCATGACTTCAGCAAAATAGTGTGAAATGGCTCGATAAACATGTAGAATCTCCATCAAGCAAATTCCAAATTGCAGCTGTGCCATGTTGGATTTAAATTTATATCTGAGATTCTAGATTGGCTTCCTTTGTACTACAGAATGAAGACTTAACAGGGATATAAAATCAGAGTGTTGATCAGTAAGCATTTTTAAAACTAGAATTTCCTATAATGTGAAACATAAAGACTAAAAGACAAACTGGTTTTGATACTTACATGAGCATGTGCCTATGACAAATTTTAGAGCTATTCTCTTTACCACAACACAGCATGAATAATTATTACACCATAACTTCTATCATGTACTATTTAAAAGTGAATTGGAGCTATTATTTAAATTGCCATGACGGTCTTTGGAGAAATATAGAAAACAAAATATAACATATAATATGGCAAATGCTTTAGTATTAATTCTGCTTTAACAGAGGTTAACAAGGAGTTAAAGTCTATAACAGTAGACAATTGAGGGGAAAGAGTGTTCCTGTGCTGTAAAACATATTCTAATTTAAATCATTTATTTGTGACAACAAATAATATTTTAAAGAAATTATGTATACAATGAGTCCTAGAGTTGGTAACTCCATTTTGTGGCATATTCAATTTATTAACAGATGATAAATGTCATGTCTGGACTCTGTCTTCTGAATGAATTATACTTGGGTCAGATAAAGCAAAACTAAGTGATTGTAATCAAATAGAAGTCTTTACTTATTAGAGAAACCTGTTGCATGTTTTCCTGTGTAAATTGATACCTATTGCTATAGTCTGAATATGTCCCCCCAAGTCATGTTGAAAACATAATTCCCAATGTAACAGAGTTGAGAGGCGGGGGCCTAATGGAAGGTGATTAGGTCCTTAGGGCTCTGCCCTCATGAAAGGATTTATTTTTTATTTTTTTTATCTCAGCATATTGCAGAGGTACAAATGTTTAGGTTACATATATTGCCTTTGCCCCACCCAAGTCAGAGCTTCAAGCATGTCCACCTCCAGACGGTGCACACTACACTCATTAGGTATGAATATACCCATCCCCCCACCTGCCCAACACCTGATGAATGTTACTAATATATGTGCACATAAGTGTTGATCAATTAGTACCAATTTGATGGCGACTCAGCCACAAAAAACAATGGTGATCTAGCACCTCTTGTATTATCCTGAATAGAGCTGGAACCCATTCTACTAAGTGAAGTATCATAAGAATGGAAAAACAAGCACCACATGTATTCATGAAAGGATTAATGCTGCTATAGAAAGGGTTTATTGGAGTGAGCTCATTCTCTTCTGCTCTTCTACCATGTGAGGACACAGTGCTCCTCCTCTCTGGAGGACACAGTGACAAGGAACCATCTTGGAACTAGAGACCAACGTGCCAGCATCTTGATCTTGGATTTCCCAGCCTACAAAACTGTTAGAAATAAACTTCTATTCTGTACAAATTACCCAATTTCAGGTATTCTATTTCAGCAGCAAAAACATACTAAGGCATCCACCTATTAGCTTACTTTCTATAAACAAAATATTAATATCAAGGCCAAGTTATGAAGTTGGATGTCATGGTTCTTTCTTACTTTACTGAGCTCATGGTTAAATCCTAGATGATTGCAATACATGATACGCCCTCACATTACCTCTAAATCCCATTTATGTAATTTATAGAAATATTTTTAACCAAACATATGTTATAGGTAAAAGTAGAATATTTGAATAAGAAATTTTTGATAATAGCCTTTAGGCTTGGAATGTAGGGCCTTATGACTTATACAAAGAGGATCATAGTGAGATTAAGCAGGATGTTCATCCAGACTCTATGAAGTTGAAATCAAGAATGGGTAATATTTTGGGGATTTCTTGTACTGTGGCTAAGTCACAATTTTTTTTAAAATAAATGTCATTTAGTAGGTTAACCCAGTTTGAAGTTTTAATTTTTTAGTTTATTATGTAGGCATTGGTTGTGATATCAGGGAATAAAGTGTCAGCAAAAGCAATGGAGAACTAGCTGCAGGGCATTCTAGTTTACAACAAGTCCCCTAAAAGATAAAAAGATATTTATTCTTCCATATTCTCCTAAGAGCCTTATTGGAATGGTTTATAGTATTTTGACGGTTGTGATGTTAGAATTAAAATTGTGAATTATAGTGCATGTGTGTGTGTGTACATAGAATCTAATGTGGCATATTGTATATGTTATCAGGTATCAGTTCAAATCTTGATTAAGAAATGCTTTCTAATACTACTTATTATTTAGTGTTTTACATTTCCTAATTATTCTTTTGTTTCATCTGGTAATGTGATTATTTCTTTAGTCTGGAGAGAGAGAAAGAGAGAGACTGAGATTTATTCATATAATGGCCTCTGGCATATATGAAATCTTCTGGATCAGCTGGCAGAACAGACATCTAGCCAAGCTGACACATAAAATTAAATATCAGAATACATATAATTAAATTACTGCTGTTGCTGCACACCTTTGCTTACTTTGTGTAGCTTTGCATATACAAAGATTTTAGTAATCAATATCAGCAGCTACTCTGGAAGATTGTTGCCTGTCTCTCTAGGTGTTCCCCAAGACCACTAAAAGAGAATTTGATGTAATTCAAACAGCATCTATTTTAAGTCAGATAATCTCAAACATGATTTACATCATTTTTTTTGGTTTATAGGAGAGATTTATTTGAAGAAATATTACAACATATAAAAACTACATAAAGTCTTAATTTCCACTCATACGGTGGTAACATTTGATATAATGCGTAATAAAACACTTTTAAGGAATCTTCATTTTCTGAGGGTTCCCATGTATACGTGTTAAATGTGAAAAAAAAAAAACTTTTACGGCACACCTTTTGATCACTAAGTCATTAGTTGATAAGCAAACCTCACAGAACAGCCTCATGTCAGACAAGGCTACAAACACCATGTACAACACATTTGAACTGACAGATTTCAACATGTTAAAAATACATCAGTGCATGGATTCTTGGTGCCAGAAAAAGGGTGAGGGGAAGGGCAAAACTAGTGCTTAGTAGCTTCCGCCTCCTTTATTTTAGCTGAGTCACTCTCTCAAGCTTTGGCCAATATACAGAGCTTGATCTCCAAGCCAATGGCTTTGGCCAGGGGCGGCGGCAAGGCATTGCTCACCTGCTGGTGCTTGTCCAGGATGTTGCCGAACAGCCAGCCGGTAGGTGTCACCACGCAGTGCTGCTCGGGGTGCAACACGCGGCCCTGCTTGCTCATGGGCCCAGGGTTGGTGATGGTCGTGCTGAAGAAGCCGTCCCCCTCAGGCCTTCCGTAGAGACCGGCCATGTGGCTGTGCCTGTTCCCGGTGCCGGGCAGGCACCAGGAGATGAGGATGTTGAACTGCCTGGCTGCGGGGTTGCAGGCTTGGCCGGATTCCAGGCAGGAGCAGACCCCGCGGAGGGCCCTGGAGCTGCTGCAGTCGTTCTTCCTGTCGTGGTGGGTGTACCGCAGCGTCCTGGCCATCGTGCAGTCCAAGAGCCGCACCTCGATGTTGGGCAGGTCCCACCAGTCCGAGCCCGGGGCCAGGGGGATTAGCCTCATGCAGGCGTCCACCAATGCTCTCAGGTCCTTGCAGATGTGGTCCCTGAGGATGGGCTGGTACTGCGAGCCCGGAGCTGCCTCTGGACCCAGGACTGAGACTCCCCATTGTACAGGAGCTTCTCCCCGGGGCCATGGCCAGGGCGATGGCTCCCCTCTGGGTCTGGGCCACACGGAACTGGCCGGCCTGCAGCATGCCACAGGTGCACTGATCGCCCACGCGGACCAGGCAGCGTAGCGTGAGCGTCAGGACCATGGAGAGCTCGAAGGAGACGAAGTTTCTGACATTCTCCAGGAGGAACTAACGGATCGGTAGCAATCGCAGTAGCTGAGGAAGGAGACCATCAGGGAATTTTTGAACTTGGAGTAGGTACGTGTTGAAACGATTCATGCCGCTAAAGCCTTGGCAGGGCGGCCCACTGCACAGCATCTCCACGTCTCCCTTCTAGGGCAGCCTCTGGCCCCCAGAGTTGGGGGCCTCACCAGCCATGACCACCTTGAGCAGGATGTTGCAGTCTTCCGTCAACACTGTGGAGCCAGGATTATTCAGGCAGAACTTCTGCCTGGGCCGCGGAGTCTCACATTTCAATGGCCCACAGCGTCTCCGAGATGCCTGATGGGTGGAATCCGTCCCATAGGCCCATTCCCACCCCCGCACCAGCCAGAAAACACGTCCAGGGTGCGCCCTTTGGGTAGTTTGGTTCACTCGGATTAGACGTTGGAGATCTGGGATTTCCTTTCCCTTTCCCTTTATTTCCAGGACTAGGGGCATGGTTTGGAGGGTCTTCAAAGCTTCAAATGCAAATTTATTTATTTGCATGTATGTATCTTAACACAGATGTTTGACACTTTTATATATTAATAAAATACATATTTTAATTACATTAATAGTATGTTGAATAAATATTTCATAAATAAATTTTAATTTGTGTGTGTTTTAAATCTTCTGGAAGTACTAGTTTTTATTTAGCTATTCCCCAACTATTGACAATTTGGTGATTTCATTTTTACTATTTTAAATAAAATTGTAATAAATTCTGTATATGTTCATATTATTCCTGGCATTAGGGAATGTATTAACTTCATAATTTACCTTTCATGGTTAATTGGCTGTTCCTAATTGTTAAATAGTTTCCTGTTTTCTTTACAAGCAAAATTCTTCACTATTTTTTTATTCTTAAAGCCCTTTTATTTTGAAATAATTTCACTGTTTTTCTAAGTGATTTATCAGAATACCATTTTTTCTTGTATGTGCATTTTTACAAGGACCATCATGCCTCTAGTTATATCTTTTACTTTATGGGAACCTGCATAGCTAAATAAAGTTAGTGAGATCACTAAGAGGTGGAAGGCGAGACAGGCACATTTGGTGTAACTTTAGAGAAATACATTGTATTTTATGTCTGAGTTTCTGCCCTTTAATTTCTCTAAAATTATTTCTACATGGAATTGATCCTTCTTCCACTATTTGCTTTAGCTTCAGTGCCTGTATTGTAGAAGGCTTCATGTCATAAAAAAAGTCCAAGCTGTCTTGAATAACTGGAAATGGAAACTTTCTGCCAGATTGTCTAATGTCAATTTGTTTTCTAGTATTGCTTCTTTTACATCTTCTTCCTCGTTGTGTGGCACTGGTTCAAAAGCACTCATCTCCATCAAGATGTCTTCTATTAATTCCTCTGGTGTGGTGTTGATGAGCTCTTGAATTTCTCCAAGATCTATATCTAGAAAACTTTCACCCCCATCTTTTTTGCCATATCCATAATCTCCTTCATAAAATTCTTTTCTTGGCTCTGTCATAAATCCTGTGAAATCATGTACAACATATGGACACAGTTTTCTCCAGCAGGAATTTACTGCTCTATCTTGATAGCTTTCACAGTTTTTTAGTTCTTATTGTTGTTATTGTTATTTGATAGCACCAATGACATCTTCAATTGGGATGATCCTTCTAGACTTTCATGATATTCTCTCTCTTGAAATCCTCATCCATAACATTGACCATCTTTTCCACAGAGTACCATATATATTTAGCCTTAAAGGTCCTTATGACTCCTGATCTAGATGTTGAATTAGAGATGTTGTGTTTGGGGGCAAGTGGATCACTTTGATGGCTTTGGTGTTGAGCTCATGGGGTTCTGTATAGCAAGGGGCATGGTCCAATATCAAAAAAATTATAAAAGTCAGATCCTTACTGGCAAGGTGATTCCAGATCAATTGAATTAATACAGAAAAAGGGTTCTGGTTGTTCAGGCCTTCTTCTTGTACAACTAAAAGACTAGCAGGTGACGTTAAGTTTCTCCTTCAATGTTCAAGGTTAGCAGCTTTATAGATAAGGCCAGTCCTGGTCATGAAACCAATTACATTTGCAAAAATAGTAGAGTTAGTCGATCGTTTCCTGCCTTAAATCCTGGTGCTCACTTCTCTTCCTTATTAATAAATGCCTTTTGTGGCATTTTTTCTAGAATGGGGAACTTTCATCTGCATCAAAAACTTGTACAGACAGCTAGCTATTTTGCCTCCTCAATGATCTTTTCAGTGGCATTTCAGAACTTGCCTCCTAACATAACTGAGAAATCAGATATAAAATCATCCTCATATAGCCATCTAATCTTTGACAAAGCAGACAAAAACATACACTGGTGAAAACTATTCAATAAATGGTGCTGGGAAAATTGGATAGCCACATGTAGAAGATTGAAACAGGATCCGCACCTATCACCTCTCACAAAAATCAACTCACTATGGATAACATGTTTAAATCTAAGGCATGAAACTATAAGAAGCCTAGAGGAAAATGTTAGAAAAACTCTTATAGACATTGGCCTATACGGGAAAGAATTTATGAAGAAGTCCCCAAAGTCAATCACAGCAACAACAAAAATAAATAAACTGGATCTGATCAAATTAAAAAGCTTCTGCACAGCCAAGGAAACTATCATGAGAGCAAAAAGACAACCTACAGAATGGGAGAAAATATTTGCATGCTACACATCTGATAAAGGGCTGATAACTAGATTGTATATAGAACTCAGGAAAATAAGCAAAAAAAGATCAAACAACCTTATTAAAATTTGGACAAAGGACATGAACAGAAACTTTTCAAGAGAAGATAGACTAATGGCCAGCAAACATATGAAAAAATGCTCAAGATCTCTAATCATCAGGGAAATCCAAATCAAAACCACAATGGCATATTACTTAACTCCAGTGAGAATGGCTTTTATCAAAATGTCTCAAAACAATAAACATTGGCATGGATGTGGAGAGATAGGAACACTCATACACTCCTGCTGGGATTGCAAACTAGTACAGCCTCTGTGAAAAGTAATATGGAGATATCTCAAAGAGCTAAAAGTAGAACTACCATTTGATTCAGCAATCCCACTACTGGGCATCTACCCAAAGGAAAAAAAAGACATTCTATAAAAAAGACATCTGAACTAGAATGTTTATAGCAGCACAATTCATAACTGCAAAGATGTGGAAACAATCCAAGTGCCCATCAGTCCATGAGTGAGTTAATATAATGTGGTATATGTATACAATGGCATTAGATAGAGTTCTACCCAGCTCTATCCAGGGTAATACAAGAGGTACTAGATCACCATTATTTTTTTTTTTTTTTTGTGGATAGAGCTGAAGCCCATTCTACTAAGTGAAGTATCACAAGAATGGTAAAACAAGAACCACATATACTCACCATCAAATTGGTATTAACTGATCAACACTTACGTGCACATTTATTAGTAACATTCATCGGGTATTGGGCAGGTTGTGGGGGAGGAGGGGGTGGGTATATTCACACTTAATGGATGCAGTGGGCACCATCTGGGGGATGGATATGTAACCTAAACATTTGTACCCTTGTGATATGCTGAAATAAAAAAAGAAAAAAGAAAGAACTTGTCTGCTGCCTTTTGATCAACAGAAGCTACCTCACGTGTTATCCTGATATTTTTCAGGCCAAACCTTTTTTTTAAAATTAGCAAACCATCCTTTGCTGGCCTTAAATTCTACAGCTTTAGATCATTTACTTTTGTTTTAAGTTGTCATAAAATGATTTTGTTGCTTTTTGAATCATATGAGAGCCTATAGGTTTGCTTTTCTCATAGCAATCCTGTACTCACATAATAAGGTGTGTTTTCAATACAACATAAAAAAGTATTTTGCACAAAGTGCAGTTTCAGCACCTACTATAATAGCATGGCTGAAGTGACGACTTCACAAAATTTTTTTCTTTTTTTTCCCAAAATGGTCTTTATGCTGGATTAATTTATCTTGAAATGGTGGGCAACTGCAGCTGCAGATCTCAATCTATGGAACATATCAAGCAATTCACCCTTTTCTTGTAATGTCATGACTTTTCTCTGCTTCTTGAAAGCACTTACAGCATCACTAGTGGTACTTCATATGATCCCCTTCGGTGTTATTCAAAATTTACAGTATTGCACTAAACAGGATGGAAAACGTGCAGATTGGAGAGAGCACTTTTTACTGCAATATAAAATTTACTGGAGAAGTGAACTGTATAAGCTTCACAGGGTGTTTTAAGTAGATACTAGTAACACTTGAGTTCATCATAATAGCAACAGGGGGTGAATACAAAGTAATTACAGTGGTAAAGTATGTACTACAGTTAATTTATGCAGTTATGATTTAATACCTAATCTTTATGTTTGTTTATATTTCTCTTGGCTTTGAATGGTACAATATACAGTTTTTAAGTGTTTATGTGCTTATGTTTTGATAAATTTTAAGTTTTTATAATAGAGTTGTATATATTTTATAATAGTAAATTATAAAACAGACTATTATGTACAAATATTTCATGCATTCATGATATATTTAACTTTTTTGATATTTCTAGGCTATAATTTTCATCTATCAGTTTTTTAAAATTGTTGAAAATCTCCAGAAAATTTTCCAATATATTTATTGAAAAAATTAGTGTATAAATAGACCTGTACAGTTCAAACCCATGTTGTTCAGGGGCCAATTGTGTATGCATATATGCATATGTGTGTATGTTGTATGTACATGTGATATACATATGGATTCTTAAGCTAATAGTTTATCATAGAGCACATTTTAAAATTCTATGTAGTGAGATATCTTAGTCTCAAATATTCATATTAAGACATTTATATAAGTCTAGGATTCAAATTATTTCCAGAATTGTACAATAGTATTGGAATTGAGGGTACTCATTTAAAAATTACAGCTAAGACTCTTGTGTTTATGAAGTTTATGTAAAATGAACTCTAACCACATATAATGATACCTTTACAAGGTATATTCCCATATGGTTGTACATATTAATATATACCATTTAATGTAATATAATGTTACAATTTTATTCTCTTTTCTCGTTCTGATAGTATAAAGTCCATCTTTCACTTCATGCAGTTGCTTCCCATTGGCCTTTAAATAAAGTTGTAAAAAACACAGTATTCTTATTTCCAAACTGTCTGTGATGAAACTTCAACTGGCCTGATTACCACTGTCTACCCCCAACTTATTTTTTTAATAAACATCTTTTTTCAAAATCTTCTATCAAAGAGGCCCCAAATTATTCCTATTTTCTTTAAGCTGATCTCTAGCCTTTTTTTTTCTAGTTCTAACTCAAACATAACTAAATTTTCTTTCTATTGCTGCTGTAGGAATTTTCAAAACTTAGCAGCTTACAACAATGCCCATTTATTCTAAAGCAGTTAATGTATGAGAGATGTCTGGCTCAATATAACTGAGTTCCAATGTATCATCTAGAGCTGCAGTTCTCATTTGGATCTCAAGGTTTTGTGCGAAGCTCACTTTTTAAATCGTGGGTAAAATCCAGCTCCTTGCAGTTATAGGACTAAGCAGTCAAATCTTTGGTAGATGACCCCTCATTTCAAGTCAACATTGGTATGATAAATCTTTCTCACGTTCTAAATCTTTCTGACTTCCTCCTCTGTTTCCATTTTCTGTCATTACACTGGGCCCATCTAAGATAGCCTTCCCGTTTTAAGCGTAACTATTAATCTTTCCTAGAACTTCAATGTCCATTTCATCACATAAAATTATCTATCTGTTCAAGTAATAATAGGTAGCAGAAATGATGGAAACCAAAATTCTACCTGTTATATTCCTAATCATATTTATTTCCTTGAGTTATATAGGTATCTATACACCCTCTAATAAAGAGACAATTTCTTGATTACATCTTCTGGTCCTCATTTCTTTTCTTAGGGTTGCCCATTATCTACCTAATATCAAACTTAATATACCAAAAATCTTAGCATTTCTCTACTGTTAACAATTACATATCTACTGAAGGTGTTAACAACTTTTCAAATCTGAACACTTTGGCTAACAGTTTATTGGATCAATTCTTGAAGTTATTCTACATAATCTTTAAAGAGATATTAGTATATACTATTTTCTAAAACTCTGCAATAGTTATAACCTGGTGATGTTTTGAGGAATTAATGATGTTTTAGGTAATTAATGATGTGATCATGGGAAAAGGATAAAATAAATTATTTAATGTAAACAGAGAAGGAGTACATTTGCCTGTGTTCTGTATTATTCTGTAAATATAATTCAACTTGTATAAGAAATATGGAAATAAACATGAGAGGATAGTACAGGTCCATGATTTCTACAAAGTAAACCTACTGGATGGGTGAATTATTTTAAAAGGAAGCCACCAAAAATGAAATTAAGTCCATCCTCTAAGTAAATATGAAAGGTATCTCTTCATGTTATATATAGCTGAGTTTCCAGGTACTAATATTATACTATTTTCTTGACTGAAATTATACAAATACTCTGAGATCATTCATTCATTACATGGTTAGAATTGATGTTCTTAATATCTACTAAACAATTACAGGACCATTGACAAGAACTGAGATTATAAATGGGACATACTTTAGAAATATCTTACTCAAAAATAAAAAAGAGAGTTAAATTAAAACTTAGAACAATTGTGAAAAACTTTTCCATCTTTATAAAATAAAATTTGATCAATGTCATTTTATTATGCTCTATTTAACCAATGTCCATGAATTTTTGTTTTGCGTTTACTTAAACTTTAAAATGAAAAATATATTTTAAAATGAAAATAGCTGAAAGCAATAAAACTACCTGAATATTTAGAATATATTCTGTATTTTCTTGTTAAGTAGGTCTGTTTACATAAAAATATAACATTTTAAGAAGTAATTATCCCATTTTCCTTCATTACAAGACAGGCCAATGACATTTTTTTCTAGAGCAAAATAAAAATAAATATTCAAAATTAGATATTTCTGCATGCCATTTATGAATTCAAAAATCCCAATATTTCATATTGTGCTGTATAGATTTCTCTATTTTCTCCTTAATGATTCTCAAAAAGTGAACCAATTAACCTCAAACTGACACATAGATAAGGTGAAAATTCCTTGGGAAAATATTTTTTCTCCTCCAGGGAAATTTTCATGAATCAAAAACAGAACAATTTTTTCACAAAACATGATATTACAGATAAGAATAGTATATACACCTGTTGTGCTTTCATTATCAAAGAGTCATATTCTTCGTTCTTTTCCTCAACCACCTTAATATATGCCCATAGATGGAACAGCCAACCCAATACCCCCAAAACTGGGATAAGTATAAAGTAAAATTAAAATAATTATTGACTAATTGTATCTATTAATATAAATATATCCGGAGAGATGTCACAATATACTCATACAAGGTATATATTATTAGAATAACACATTAAATCTCTTAAAATTTAAGTCAGTCATCTAACTTGGGATGTAAAACATTTTGTCTAAATTCTTAAATACATTACTCTCAACTGGATGTCTGACAGGTAACAAGGCAAAAAAAGCAAAAATAATCCAGGAATAAAATTAGCTCCTTAACACTTTTTTAAAGACTGCGGCTTTAGACCAGCACTATCCAATAAAACTTTCTTCAGTGGTCTAAGTGTTTTATATCTGTACTGTCCAAAGCAGTAACCTTTAGCCACGTATAGATATCAAGTACTTGAATTATACTAAATGTAATTAAGAAATTGAATTTATAATTTTATTTATCTTTAATTGATTAAAATGTAAATTGTCACATTTGTTTAGTGGCTAGTATATTGAACAGTGTAGGGGGAGTACTTTTAGTAAAGTTTTTTTTAAATTTTACCATAAGTTTTGGTGAAGAAAGACATACTTTTAATTATAAGCCTGTACACATGCATACGTAGCCTCTAGATACAGATATAAATGCAAATATGTAGAAAATTGTTAAACTTTAATAAAAGGAATTTTTTTGTTTCTGTTTTGTATTTCAAAATATTAATGGGGTACTCATGTTTTTGTTGCATGGATAGCTTTTGTAATGCTTCAGTCATGGCTATAAGGGTACTTATCACCCGAATAGTGTTCATTGTACCCATTAGGTGGTTTTTCACCCACCTGTCATTACCACTCTCCCCCTGTTTCATTTTTGCTAAGTTTAACTTCCCTCTGTGCATTTGTGTGCTCATTGGTTAGTTCCAATTTATAGCAAGTACATGGGGTGTTTGTTTTTCCCATTCTTTAGATGCTTCACTTAGGATAATGGTCTTCTGTTCTATCCAAATTGTTCCAAAGGACACTAATACATCCTTTTTTACAGCTGAGTGGTATTTCATGGTATACTTATACCACATTTTGTTAATCCACTGTCATGAATTGATGGGAACTTGGGATGTTTCCACATCTTTTCATTGTGAATTGTGCTGCAATAAATATTTGAGTGCAATATATTATCTTTTTGATAAAATTTTTGATAAAATATTTTATCTTTTTGATAAAATGACTTCTTTTCCTTTGAGTAAATACCCAGTAGTGAGATTGCTGGATCAAATGGCAGGTCTACTTTTAGTTCTTTGAGGAATCTCCATCCTATTTTCCATAGATGTTGCAATAATTTGCAGTTCCAGCAACACTGTATAAGTGTTCCTTGCTCTCTGCATCCATGCCAACACCTACTGCTTTGGGACTTTTTTAATAAAAGCCATTCTAACAGGGGTAAGGTGATATCTCATTGTGATTTTGATTTGCATTTTTCTGGTGATTAGTGACATTGAACATTTTTTCACATGTTTATTGGCCATTTGTCTCTCTTCTTTTGAAAAGCTTTTGTCCATGTCTTTTGCCCACTCTTTAATGGGGTTGTGTGTTTGTTTTTCTTGCTGATTGCTTGAGTTCTTTGTAAATTCTTGTTATTAGTCCTTCATTAGATATATAGCTTGCAATTATTTTCTCCCATTCTGTAGGTTGTCTATTTGCTCTGTTGATTATTTCCTTTGCTGTGCAGAAGCTTTTTAATTTAATCAATTCCAATTTATTTATTTTTGTTGTTGCTGTATTGGGGTCTTCGTCATAAATTATTTGCCTAAGCTAATATCTAGAAAAGTATTTCCTACATTTTCTTCTAGAATTCTTATGGTTTGATGCCTTAGGTTTAAGTCTTTTGCCCATCTTGAATTAATTTATGTGAGTTGTAAAAGATATGGATCCTGTTTCATTCTTCCGCATGTGGCTATCCAATTTTCTCAGCACCATTTATTGAATAGGGATTCTTTTCCCCAGTTTACATTTTTGTCTGCCTTGTCAAAGATCAGTTGGCTGCATATGGATGGTGTTATAGCTGGGTTTTCTGTTCTTTCTAGTAACCAAAACAACATGGTATTGGCACAAATATAAAGGAATTTTTATTCATACTTTGTCTGAATTCTAGTATTTTCTGTAATTTTTATTCTACTTCCTTCTGTTCTGTTGTTACATCACCATTTCTCCCATATAGAAGGTTGGCATGTAGTGTTTTCTCTATCAAGAATGCTATCTAAACCTATCACCACACAGCTTTCTTCTTTTCAGCATTCAGGACACAACTTATATTCTTTCTCAGAAATGACATCCCTGAGTACCACTGCTGAATTGTCAAACAGGCACAGCATCCTGGCCCTTAATTTCCCACTACCCTTTTATTTGTGACATAACAGTTGTGAATATATAAAATAGTCTTATTTGGTTCTTTACATGTTTATCATCTTTCCTGCCAACTAAGCAAAGATTTAAAAAAGGTCATTGTGTTATCCATTGTCAAAATCCCCTTTACTTATATTATATTAAATGGATATTTGCTAAATAAACAGATGAACTAATAATTGATTACATATTTAATCAATTTTACAAGCTACATTAGTAAATATCTTGATAGTTTATTACTTAAAGACCAAGGAGCAAGGAAGTTTGGCTAATGAATATTCAATGCTTAACTAGAATCTCTTATGCAGATAACCCTGTACAAAAATAGGAGGTATAATTATTGGCAAAAACAAGAGACTTTGTTTGTTTCAAAAATATTAAAAATGTTCAAAGTACATCTTGTGATTCATATCTTAAATGTCCTTTAACATCACTGTTAATATTAAATCACATTGATTGTATCATGGTATATTCCTTCAACATGTACTTTCCAAACAATTGCAATGCTCTATTAACATACCATATCTTTTCCTGAATCTATATTATCTATTTTAAAGGAAAATTTTCAAAAGAAATAGAAAAGTTTTGGACCAGTGACAGTTTCAGACATACCAGCATCATGGTAACAAACATACAAAGTAATTCTGGACAAATATACCTTACAATTTTATTAAAAAATATATTTTCTTACACTTTGTCTTGCTAACCATTACAATGGTTTCTATCCAATCCTACATCTAATAAAAATAAGCACCCAAGAGAATATTTCTTTGCAATTTCAATATATTGTTCTCTATTTGGAAAAAAATATGAAACATCAAGTGTTTTCAACCAGAATATTAGATTGTGGGTATTTATATTATTTGGTTGGATAGTGGAACTAAAGAAAACTTAAACAAATCTTTTAACTATTGTAAACATGTCCCCAATTTATATGAATTCTCTGTTTCCCAAGCTTTAGTAAACTCCTGAAGCAGAAATACTGTGGAAATAATAGTAATTTAAACAGATCATGATATATTGACCTCTATACAACCCATATTCATCCGAAGGGTTGTTAAAGCTGACAACCACAGCCAAAGCCTAGCAGTCAAAGTGTTTGCCTCTTTACAGGAAGGCAATTCCACTAAATCATATAAATATAATCATACAATTTTAATGGAAGGTAAAATTGCTATAAAATTTGAACTGTCACTATTATTCACTGCCTTTCTTTATCTTAAAAATATTCCCTTCTGGCAAACAATATGTAGTATACAATAAGGACACTTATTTAAAAAAGGCCTTATATATTTATATCCCTGTTCACTTTTTTATATATAATGACTTGAGGATTTAAGAAGAATACAAACGTGAAGCAAAGGTTACTTTGTAAATGCTCTTACTAAAATGGCATCCAATCCTCTTATATTTTTTAATGACATAAAGAAAATTCATTAAAAATACCACTTCCAAAAATATATTAAAAAGAGAAAATAATGAAAATTTGTGTGATATGATGTAAATAGGCCTGACTACAGTTAAACTCAATGGAGCCTGTGGTTAGAGTTTTGAACCAAATTACTGTGTGGCTTTAGGGTAATAAATTTTCAAAACCTTACTTACTTTTAAAAATAAGGGTGATGCACAAAATAGTATCATTTAATTTTTAAAGGTATGGTGATTTTAATTCCAGTAAGATGAAGGCATTCTTTTGTAATATTCTGAGGGAAAAAAAAAACTTTAAAGAAGGAAGAATTTTAAATTTTGTAATAATTAGTTTACTCATTCAAATATGCAAGCCAGTATAGTTAGAGATTGAATAGCCTAAGAGATAAAACCGTGACTCTTGTAGTGTTAAAGAAAAGGAACAAAAATAAACCACATTCATACAAATAACATGGGTGAGAGATATGAGTCAAGTTTTATTCTTCTGCATGTGGCTATCCAATTTTCCCAGCACCATTTATTGAATAGGGCATCCTTTCCCCAGTGTATGTGTTTATCTGCTTTGTTGCAGATCATTTGGTAGTAGTTATATGGTTTTATTTCTGAGTTCTCTATTCTGTTGCATTGGTCTATATCTCTACTTTTATAGCAATACTATGCTGTTTTGATTGCTATAAACTTATAGTATATTTTGAAGTCAAGTAATGTGATGCTTCTAGATTTGTTCTTTTTGTTTAAGATTGCTTTGGTTATTTGGGCTTTTTTTGGTTCCAAATGAATTTTAGGAATATTTTTTCTGGATCTGTGAAGTAAGATGATATTTTGATGGGAATTGCATTGAATCTATAAATCACTTTGAGCAGAATAGACATTTTAATGATGTTGATTCTACCAATCCATGAGCATGAAATGTTTTTCCATTTATTTGTGTCATCAATGATTATTTTATCCGTGTTTCCTAGTTCTCCTTGTAGAGATCTTTCACTTCTCTGGTTAAATATATTCCTCAGTATTTTATTTTCTTTGTAGGTGTTGTAAACGATATTGAATCCTTGATTTGAATCTCAGTTTTACTGTTATTAGTGTATAGAATTGTTACTGATTCATGTACATTGATTTTGTAACCTGAGACTTTGCTGAATTTGTTTATCAATTCCAGAAGTCTTTTGGTGGAGTCTTTAGGGTTTTCTAGATACAGGATCATACTGTCAGCAAATAGGGATAGTTTGACCTTCTCTTTCCCAATTCAGATGCCCTTTTTTTCTTTCCTTATTACTCTGTCTAGGAATTCCGGTACTACGTACTCGAATGTTTATCACAGCACAATTAAAAATTGCAAAGATATGGAATCAGCCTAAGTGTCCATCAATACATAAGTAGATAAAGAAAATGTCACACACACACACACACACCATGGAGTATTACTCAGCCATAAAAAAAGAATAAAATGTGATTTGCAGCAACTTGGATGTAACCAGAGATGGTTCTCCTAAGTGAGTTATCTAAGGAATGGAAAACCAAACACCATATGGTCTCACTAAAAAATGGGAGCTAAATTATGTCTGCTTCTCCTGCTTTATTTGTATTTATTTAAAATATTATACCTTGATTCACTTATTTCTTTAATCTGTAAAATTTGGATATGCATACTATCAAGGGTTTACAAGAAGAGTAAATAAGTTTGTGTGTATTTGTGTGTGTCTTCATACACTCCTGAACAGTGTGATACACAATTTTACAATATTATTAATATTGTTAATTACTAAAATTAATGGCATTTAAAGATATTATCATCACTATTTGACCTTCTAAATATGATTTATCACATTCCTATCTTTCTTATATTTTATCACATACTGGTAAAAGTCTTCATCATTCCCACCTGGAATACTATAGCATCTCCTAATATTTTTTCCTTCTGTGTCCTTTTGAGTTTTCTGGACCTAGATAGAGACAAAGTTAATAGTGAAAAATGTTTGTTGGAAAGTAACTGCTGTGAAAGTCAAAAGGTAGTTGGGGAAGCAGAAATGAGTAGGCAAGCTCTGAACTCTGCAATATGGATCTGACCACAGGCAGAAGAAAGATAAGGAAAAACAGAACTCGACATGGAAGATCTCTAACAGCCGTGTAGATCTGACAAAGTCTTGACCAAAGCCAACAGGGAGATTTGGAGCAAAGATTACACATGAAAGCAGTTTCAAATTATGCAGAATTAGCCAGCTCCTAATAACTCATGTTTCTCAGTAATGGCCTGATTTGGGCCATGGGCTTGAATGCTGTGGTGTCTTGGAAACTGTCATCAAACTAGACGCTCAAAGAGTACATTCTTTCTTGAAAGAATATTTGAGCAACATCTGCCCATGCCTACCACACATTCCTAACATCCTGCAACCCTTGAATACTTCTCTCACAGAACAACTGATGAACTAAAAAGTGAATGTGAATTTTATCATATCAAAATGATTAAAACATTTAAATAGCTCTCTAACAACTAGAAGTTAAAATTTAAATTCCAAATATGTTAATAAAGACCTCTGCTTACTTTTTTGCCCTAATCCACTAACTTGTTTTCAATTTTAATTTGAGCTAAAGCAACTCTAAAATTTTTATTGTTTGTAGTATATCACACTGCTTCAAGTCTATTTGCGTTTAGTCACAGTCTTGTTGTGCCCAACCCCTTGAGCTCTTTGTTGATTAATACTCATCTCATGTACAATTTCCTAGAATAATTTTATCTCCACAACACCAGATTGCATTAGTCACCTTCCTCTGATGTCCATAGTGCCCTATAGATATTAATGAACAGAAGGAAAATAACTCCATTAGAAGCTATTTCATGTTGCGGAAATCTCATGAATTTTCTGAAACAAAGGTCATTACAGAGTAGGAGATGCTCAGATGTGATGTCAGAAAGAAATTTGAAACAGAAAAGCATAGCAAGAATAATTATATGACACAGGCAGAACTTTTCAAAAGCACAATAGCAGAATGATAATTCTTTCTTTTGATTTATACGGTTCTGTTAAAATAAATCTGATTTACAGGGATCTTCCTGCATCTTTATCTGCATAGCAACAAGGATTCCTTAGAAAATGAAAATAAGATATCATTATCATTGATTCTTTGTGCCATTTTAAAAGAAATAACATTGGATGAATTTTTTACCTTTTGCTGCAAATAATTGATTCATTTATTCTATCTCCTGTGTTTATGAATTAGCCAGCCCCAATAAAACTGTCATTTAACTGTCTTAGGCGGGCTGGATGAGACAAGAAAAATCCTAGTTCTAATGGACAGAAGAACTTTTGTACAAATACCTGTGTGGGAGCACTACGAAAAGACTAAATCTTAGTAAGTGAGTGCTACACAGCATCCTAATTGCTCATTGAGATGATGCTTTTGATCTTTCTGTAACCATGAAGACTTCACCCTTAAGAACAAGAGAGCCATGTTACAATTTAAGAGGTCCAAAAGCCAATTTAGGTCATATTACAACCTCTGCAAGCTTTACTAATGTGAAGAAAACACAGAAAGCATGGAATGTGTTTACTACGGTCCATTGGTGGAAGATCAAAGAAGGAGAAATTCATGGTGTCCTTATCATTTCCTTTACAATCCATTTCATAGCCCAAGTGATTCTTAAAGTGGAGTGAAAACTGTCAATTTTGTCACAGTGTAAGTGTGGGCCAGAAAGGTCTTGGATATAGTATGCCAATATCTTGAGCAATGATCCATTCCAAGCTAACTCTAAAAGAGACTTTTCTAACAATAAATTTCAAGAAGTTAGGCACCATGTTTGTTTGTTTGTTTACCTAGCATTCCATCTCCAGGCACACAGTAGGCAACAATTATTAAACAAACTGTTACATAAATGAAATGATAAAGGTATCATATATTTTAGGTACATGTTGGACTTCAGAAATAGTAGTAACTTTGCAATCAAATGTGCTAGTAACAACAAGAAATGGTGATGCTAAAAGAAGGAAAAATATGGATAGCATAGAAATTAGTAAATATAGTGTAAAAACCCAAGTAAAACACTCTTATGACCTCAAGGACATAACTGTGAAACTAGACCTCCCCAAAAAAAGTGAAAAAAAAAAAAGCAAAGAAGAAAAAAAGGTCAAAGAAAATTATCAGTATTTTGTAACATTTTCAATATATAAAAGTTACATATAACCAATATATGTCAAAAAATTTACCCATTTCAAATATACAATACTGTGATGATGATTTTTAGTAACTTTACTGAGTGGTGCAACCATTAACATGAATCAATTTTAGAGTATTCCATCCCTATAATAAGAACCCTCATACCCATTCCTAATCCCCATTCCTACCCCAAGACCCAGGCCACCAATAATCTTTTTGTCTCTTTAAATTTGCCTTATCTGGGCATTTCATACGGAATCAAAGCATATGTTATGTCTTCTTGTTGGCTTTTTTCACTTAGCATAATGGTTTTGAGCATGTGTCAGTCTTCTGTATCTTTTTTTCACCTAAACAACATTTGATTGTATATATATGACATATGGTATTTTGCCAATGTGGCCTGTTAACAAATACACACATATGTGTAAATATGTATGATATATATGTAATTACATTTACATAATAGTGTAGTCATATACATATTAAGGTAATTCTCATTATCCACAGTAGTTATGTTCTATAAAGTTCCTGTGAATATAAAATTAGTGAATGGTGAACCCCTGTTCCTAGTGGAAAAATGTACATGTAGATATATGGGTATCTATATCTGTATCTATTTCACGTACAATCTTAAATCCTAAAAAAAACTCATTCTAGATTTTATTATCTTAATTTTATTAAAAAAAAACAAGGTTCAGACATGTTAAGTGATTTTCCAGTGGCCACCCCACTAACAGTTGTCAGAGCTGGGTTTCAAACTAGGTCCACCTGGCCCCAGAGTCAGAGCTCTTTATACTATCCTGCACTTCCCCTACCATCTCCATCCTCAGGTCATCTCTGCAAGAAAGTTGAGATAAGAGGTCAGAGCATTGCCTGTTCCACTTCAGTTGAGAATTTTTATATCCAGCAACTCTAACTTTTCACCAGTTTTTAAAAATTTTAAATAAATTTTAATATACAGTATGTATATATATAATGCATATACTGTCATTATTCAAAGATTCTATATTTGTGAATTTGGACACTCTTTGCAATTTATTTGTAAGCTCCAAATCAATATTTAGAGTGCCTTTCCTGTCACTTATGGACATGGCCAGAGCAGCAAAATATTTGAGTCACCAGACATGCACATTCCCGCTTGAGGTAGATCAAGATGAAAGATACTCTGCTTTCTTCTTTCAGATCTCATACTCAAAATAGGTGTCCTTTCTCAAGTCTCTTTAGTGCCACATTTTTCACTTTTGTGCATTATGTTGATGATTTCACTGTTAAAACCACCACCAAGAGTACTGATGAAGTATTATCTAATGTTCCTAAGCACAAGAAAACTGTGATGTGTCTTATGGACAAACTCCATGTGCTGGATAAGCTTAGTTCAGGCATGAGTTAGAGATTCTGTTAGCTGTGAGTTCAATGTTAATGAATCAACAATATGGCACATCCAGAAAGAGGAAGGAGAAATTCACAGATCTCTACATTAAGTTGAGCTGGAAAGTGCTAAAGTGATATCTACAGTGAATGAGGATATGGAAAACATGGAAAAGTGGCTAAATTTGTACATTCTTAAAATAAAGACCAATTTTAAAAATGTGTAGTGGATAGTATTGTTAAGAGGCTGAAAAATCACACATGTGATGGCCTTCATCTGGTGCATGAGCTGAACAGGAAGACCAAAGGTCACTCCTGCTGGATGCCTCAATTTTATGGCAAGTGGTCTCTCATCCTCTAGTAATTTAAACCAGACTTAACACAGGGTGTTCTCAAATCTCCAAGTGCTTGAGAATAGAGGCCGTAGACTTCACAGGTCCTAAGCTCTAGAACTCACACAATATCATTTCTGCCATATCCTATTGATCAAAATAAGTTTCAAGACCAATCCAGATTTGAGAATATGAATACTACCCTGAGCATTAGTGAGACCTCATGTCTGCAAAAGAGAAAAAATAGCCAGGCATGGTGGCTCATGCCTGTAGCCCCAGCTACTCCAGAGGCTGAGGCAGCGGGTATCATTTAAGCCCAGGAATTTAAGTTTGCAGTGAGCTATGATGATGACAATGCATTCTAACTCAGGCAACAGAGGGAGACTCTGTCTAAAAACAAGCAAACAGACAAAAAGAATACAAATAATTGTGTCTTGACAAGAGGACCCACAACTGATATAATAAAAAGATGTTTGGACACAAGAAGATGTTATTTCTTCCCTGTGGGCCATTTTGATAAGAAGAATTCTTATACAAAATCTTTTAAAGATAAGTAAAAGTAAAAGAAGGATATCCCCCAATGCATTCTATGAGATAAGTACATTCATGACACTAAAATTGTAAAAATACAATAATAAATGTATTTTATTTTAAATTTAAGAATAACTGAAAGCCGATTGAATATATAAATATGGATGTAAAAATTATACTCAATATTCCCTTCTAATGTGACTAGAGTAGTATATAACAATATAATTCTTCAAAAATGTTGAGGTTTAGCCCAAAAAAGCAAGGATTATTCTAAATAGAAATATCTATAAATACCATTTACCACATTAACAAATCAAACAGAAATACATCGAAGGAGAAAAGCTTGTTTAATACAACTAATATCTGTTTGTAATTTTTTAAAAAAACACTTTTAGTAAACTAGTTACATAAATAAATGTTTTTACACAAAAATTATGGCAATAATCTAGACATGAACTTGGCATGTTACACAAAAATTGACTTAAAATGGATCATAGATATAAATGTAAAATGTGAAACTACAAAACTTTTAGTAGAAAACTTAGGAAAAAATCTAGGTGATTCTAGATTTGGTGATAAGTGTTTAGATACAATGTCAAAGCACAATTCACAAAAGAAAAAAATGATATGTAGAAATTTACTAATATTAAACACTTTTGCTTTCCGAAGTCATTGTTAAATGAATGTAAAGACAAGCAATAGACTGAGAAAAAATAGTTGCAAAACACATATTTTATAAAGGTCTTGTATCAAAATACACAAATAATTTTTATAACTAAACAATAAGAAAAAAATAAAGATATGCAAATATTCTGAATAGACACCTCACCAAGAAAGACAAACAGATTCAAATCAGTAAAGATTATTAATATCAAGTGTCATCAAGAAATTGCAAATTAAAACATGCAGATAATAGTAAATATCTATTCAGAGTAACCTGATGTTAAATTCTGACAATATCAATTTCTGGTGAGGATGCAGAGTACGGGAACTTTCATTAATTTCTGGTAAGAATGCAAAATAGTTCTGCCCATTTAGGAGACAGTTTGGCAGTTTCTTCAAGGCTAACCAAAGTCTTATCCTGTTATCTAGCTATTATACTCCTAGGTATTTATCAAACTGATTTGAAAACTTCTGTCCACATACAAACCTCCATATAAATGTTTATGGCAGCTTTATTCTTAATAGCCAAAAACTGGAAACAACTAAGATGTCCTTCAATAACTAAATTGATTTGAAAACATCTGTGTGATATCTATACAATAAAGTATTATTCAGCTATTAAAAATATGAGCTATCAATCCACTCAAAAATATGATAAATGTCAAATATAGATTGCCAAGCAAAAGAAGCCAGTTTGAAAATAATATATACCGTATGATTCCAATTATATAACATTCTGGAAGGGACAAACCTATAGAGAAAGTAAAAAGAAAAAAATCAGTGATCAACAAGAATATTGGGGGAGAAGAAAAGAGTTGAATAGGTGAAGCAAAGGGTTTTTTCTTCAGAGAGGTTAAACTATTCCCTATGTTACTGTAATTATGGTTACATGACATCATGCCTTGGTCAAAGCCCACTGAAATTTTACAGCACAAAAGGTGAACTTCATATATGCAAATTTAAAGTTTTATTTAGAAGGCTTCCTAGGATGGAATGCAGCATGTGAAAAAATAAACCAATAGTACTACAAATGTATTTAGCAATCTCAATGAAGGGGTTGGAGGCAAATGTACTAACCTAAATAACTATGTAAATGAATGGAATCTGTCAAACTAAAGGCAAAAGAAATTGTACATAGCACTGTAATCTATTTGATAATTTTTTTTACACAGAAATACAGGTTAAACATTCTGATGCTGCCAAATGAAAGAGGTCCTGATGGCCAAACTGTAACAATTTGAGAAATAAAATATTAAATAAGGTAGTAATGGATTATAATGCAAAATATAAAATAATTATCCATGATGTCAGAATTGGACATGTATATGGGAATTGGTCAATTAAATAAATGAGTGGTAGAGGGTAGAAACCAGTATTATCATTTTTGGAAAGGACATTATACACATAAGCAGGGGGATGAGACTATACTGACCCATGGGTAACGGATGAGAGTTGGAGAAATCAGTATGAACTCATATATACAGATCGTTACATAAATAATGTTTATAGATATATGCATATACATTGGTTAGCAACATACATGTATTTCCTCACCCTGTCAGCTGAGAGGGTCCAGAAGCAATGAAGCCGAGTAGTAATAATCACACCTAGTGCCTTGATCATAGTCTCTAATACCATTCTTCAACAGAAGAAAGCAGGGCTTTTTGGACACATTACTGATTCAAGGACTGGGGGAAAAAATACACAAGGTGAACCTGGAACATCTTGTACTGCTACAGGATAATACAGAGTTTCATACACACACACGCGTGTGTGCACAGACACACAAACACACACATAGGACAGTAAAATAAAGGTATATATAGAAGGCAAATGAAAGAGCTCCTGATGGCCAAACTGTAACAATTTGAGAAATAAAATATTAAATAAGGTAGTAATGGATTATAATTCAAAATATAAAATAATTATCCATGAGGTCAGAATGATGTAAATAACAGATTGATTAAAATTTTATAGTTGATATTCTATAGGAAGAAAATCTGACACATAAATGAACTAAGAGGGCAAAAATGGCATAGGATTTCTCTGTCCTGTGATTCTTCAGATGTATTAATTTGTAGTTACCAGCATATAATGCATGTAGGTTCACTTTACCTCTCTGTTTCACCAGCTTATCAAATAGAATCAGCCTGTTTGAGGACCTGCTTCAGCTGACTTTATTAGCAACTGCTTAAATTTCATCTTTCTTCCTGCATGACGAGCCAGAAGATAAGTGGATAAAATTTTACTTCACTGCCATTACTATGGTTGCATTCTGGATTTTTATGCTCTCATATATTATATTGGGTATAACCACATTTTGTAAATTTGATCTAGAAGTAAGTTAAGAATAACAATGTTTAAGATAATATATTAGAGTATATATAGAGAGAATACTTTAAAACATGGGCCAGCTGATGCAGTAAAATACCTTGATAAGATCATTTTTAAACTGGCATTTGAGATTCTAAAAAAGACAATTAAGTTAAATAACAAATTTATTCAACTCTAATGAATATTTGATTGGCTTTCTGAGATAATTGCCCTCTATCAGGGTCATAGCATTAACATGAAAATTAGTCATTATCTTCTCAGTGAGAAGTGGAAAGAATTCCTATTAAAGTTTTTGAAGGAGCTTTTCAATAAAAAAGTTTACATAATGTTGACGTACCATGATTTGAAAATGTCTCTTAAATTCTGATTTATGTTATATATTAATTCAGAATTAATATTTTTATGTTCAGAGAAATAGTTTCAAAAGCATACGAATAACATATTTTTACATATTTCTTCATGAGATGGTATTAATATATGAAAATTGAAAACATAGACTAAATCAAACAATCCCATCAAGAAATGGGCAACGGAAATGAACAGAAACTTTTCCAAAGAAGACAGAATAATGGCCTGCAAGCATATAAAAAACGCTCAACATCTCTAATCATTAGAGAAATGAAAATCAAAACCACAATGAAATACCACCTAACCCCAGTGAGAATGGCCTATATCAAGAAATCCCAAAACAACAAATGCTGGCGAGGATGTGGAGATACAGGAACACTCTTACACTGCTAGTGGGACTGCAAATTAGTGCAACCTTTGTGGAAAAGAATTTGGAGATACCTTACACAGCTAAAAATAGAAATACCATTTGATCCAGCAATAGCACTATTAGGGATCTACCCAAAAGAGCATAAAACATTCTATTATAAAGACATCTGCACCCGAATGTTTATAGCAGCACAATTCACTATTGCAAGGACATGGAAACAACCCAAGTGCCCATCAAATCATGAGTGGAGTATTAAAATTTGGTTTATGTTCATAATGGGTTCATAATGGAATATTACTCAATTCTAAGAAACGACAGTGAGCTAGCACCGCTTATACTATCCTGGATTAAGCTTAAGCCCATTATCCAAAGTGAGATGACACAAGATCAGAAAAATGGGCTCCACATGTACTTGCCATCAAATTGGTACTGACTGTTTAACACTATGGTGCTCAAATGGTGGTGGTATTCACCAGGGTTTCGGGGGTTGGAGGTGTAGACCCACATCTTAGGGATGTGATGAGCATTGTGGAGGGGAAGGACATACCTCTAACCTTTGCTAAGGAGAGGCAAAGATATAAAATGTAACCAAAATATCAAAAAAAACACACATTTATCAGGTGTCGGGCAGGTGGGAGGGGGGAGGAGGGGATGGGTATATACATACATAGTGAGTGCGATGCACAGCACCTGGGGGATGGACACGCTTGAAGCTCTGACTCGAGGAGGGAAGGGTGGCGAGGGAAATGTATGTAACCTTAACAACATTTTTCCCCCATAATATGTTGAAATAAAAATAAAAGGAAATGTAGACTGATGAATCTCTGTTATGTCTTTTCTTTTTGGCAAGTCTGTTATAGGTTATATGTTGCTTCCAACTACCAAGTCTTGCTTTGTGAATCAGTAAAATATTTTGCGTGAAGTAATTTAAAAATTAACTAAGTCATACATTTTAAAAGTAATTTTTTTGAAAAATAAGTGAACAATATAGCTGGAGACATATAGATGATCATAAAAATTAGATATTGCTCTTGAATCTGTTCTGAGATTATGAAAACTTTTTGTGAAACTGATCTCATCAGTAAAACTGATGTGTTAGAGTTCCACGTCAAACTCTAGCAGAAAATCTCCAACTGAGGTGCCAAAGTTGGAGGGGTTTGAGGGAATCATGGACCTAAGATACATCTATTATAATACTCCTTGTGTAAATTAGCTGTACATTGCAGGAATAGAACCAGAATTTCAAGGAAATTCTGGCATCAGAATAAAATTATGGCATTTCCACATGAAATTTGCTAGAGTAATACTTCCATGTTATAACAACAACAAGCAACAAAAGTCTGAAATATCGACTTTGAAAACTAGTAGGTGATTGTATTTTATAAATTTTTGCAATTCAGATAAGAAACAGATAAAGTTATCTCATCTCTTTCAGATTAAAAATTACAGTGTGGGGAGATACAAGTTAGAACTATTAAAATAAAGACAGACACAGATAGTAGTACTCAATAACAGCAAATGCATGAATGTAAATTATTATTATAATAATAAATTTTACTACTGTGTCACTGTAGGATTATATAATATAATTTAGGCACAGAAGAGTGATATTATTTTCTTTACTTAGACATGTGGCCATAAAACTCCCTACATATTCTTTATGACACATCTTAAATATTACTTATCTTTTATGATGTAGCTTAAATATCTTATCCTCCATTCTCCCAAGCAAAGTCAGCTTTAACTATTTTGAGTCTCACTTTAACCTATGTCTATGAACTGATAAAGCACTTGTCATACTGGTACTATTATCATATTTCAAAAATTCTAAATGCATATTTCACACATTACAATACCATAAAAATCTGGATGTGAGTTACAATAAATGTGATAAAAGAACATTAGGTCACAATTTTGATTGACCGTATATTTTTCTTTCTCACTGGTATGTAAAATAATTTTGTCATGATCATTGGAGACTTAGGTTTGCTGATATGCAATAATAAATATACATGCCTGTCTTCATCATCAGACAGTGAGCCAAAGAGTAAAATCTATGTCTTAATGTTTTACATATTGTATAGCCCCAAAGAATGCCTGTCATATAACAGATGAGCAATAAATGATTGAGTGATTGTGCCTTACCATAATCAGCCTGATAATTATTGTTCCATTAAAAATAGTAAATCTTCAAAAGTTTAAATATCTTCCATAAGAACCTATAGCCAAAATACAGTAAAGTAAAAACAATAACATGTGTCCCCAGGTCTAGGTTATTTTATATTGTTCCAGGAAGCATTGTTTTTTAATAAATTAAGTTTTTTAAAAATATAAAAGCTTCACATACTAGGGAGAAACTACATATGTAACCAATATGAATAACCAGATTGCAAGGCAATGGCAATTTATTTAATAACAAATTTTGGAGATAAATATCTGAGCACAAATGCAGCCCAATAACTTATTAATTGGTCACTTTTAAAATTTAGTTTTACACTATGAGTATCATGACCATATAATTCATTGTCCAATGCAGGAAACTTTCTACAGTAAAAGAGGACATTATTAATTATTACATCAGGGTAACTTTAATGAACTAGAACTGACTTAGCTAGTATATATAAATGTATTATGTATGTATATATGTCCACCCTAACTCATGATACCGCAGAATGTGAGAGAATAAAAAATGTTTTATATTTTATATATGTGTGTTTTCCTCCATTTCTATATTGATCACTTTTATTAAGGATCTTTTTTTTACTCAATTTACTTATTGAGTAAATAATATGTATTTCAAATATTTTCTCTAATTGTATGGTTTGCCTTTTTGCTTTCCTAACAAGTGCATTTGAAGAGCTAAAGTTTAATACTAATGAAGTCATAAGTTTTAATAGTCTAAATAACTATTTTATAAAGCAGTGCTACAAAATGCGACCATTGAAATCAATATGATTTCACAACCAATAATATGGATTTTGAGAATCTAGATATTTCTTTGGACAAAAATCAGTGAGAAATGAAAAATCTTGAAAATCAGTTGTGTAATAAATTTTATAAAGCAAATTATCAATGCAAATAGATCAAAATATTCTTTGTATTAATGAAAGTTTACTGCTGTCATAGGTAAACTCGTAGAGATGTGTTATTTTTAAATTACTGACAATCATATAATCTAAATTTTGAAAATTTTATTTTTAATTAGCTTTAATTTTAATTAATTTATTTTGGAGTTTTTAGGTATCAGTTTGCTCCTTTCTCCAAAGATATGGCACAAGATAAAGAGTCTCTTCTATTGCTATTTCTTTTTTACAATCTATCCTGTAGCTTGATAGCCTATCAAAAATAAGGTCTCAAAGATTTTTAAATACTAGAGATTGAATATATACATCAACATTAGTGATATTTTAGGTACAAAATATTTTACTATCATTTGTTATGACTTTGTTGTTATCACAACATTGAATGTTGGCCCAGATCATTTGTAAGAATATTTTCTCTCCTCATTTTCTCTAAACAGTCAGTCTGTAACATGTCTTCACATAATGAATTTACTTCAGTTAAGGTTTTCTTTTTCTATTACCATTCCCAGATAGGCTTCATAATGTTTATCCTAATATTAAATTTGACTTCCATATTCTATTGCACTTCCATTTTCAGTTTTCTGCATTTCCTGTAATGGGTAACTTCTGGTATTCTACTTCTTCTAAAATAAAATTCATAAATTATAAGTATGTATGAACATCTGCATTTATTTTAGTGCTATCATATTATATTGAAATACATACAGATCTTATAAATTACCATTTTACTTTACTTTTTGTTACACTTAAGGTATAGTAACTGCAAAATTATTCATGTATTAAAGTTATGTTTTCTATATACTTAAGTATATTTCAGTATGAGTGGAAAATGAGATTTAAAGAGTATTTCTTTCTTTATCAAATGATACTCTTCTGTAAGAGAAACATGATTAAAAACACAAAGTTAAGATATTCTATCTATATGACTAAAATAACAAGGAGAGGGAAGAAAAAAACATCTTGGCTGTTTATAACATTTAAGTACTTCTCCTTAAAGATGCACACTTTGTTTTCCACTTGACATCAATATTAGTTCTATATTACTGCAAGCAAATATATCCTCCCTCTAGCACAGTAATTTTCTGCTGAAAGTGGTAGGCTACACCCCTAGAGGTAGGGAGAGACAAGAAAAGCCACTTTCCCTGTGTGACTGGCGTGAATCTGCAGGTCTTTGGCGCAGATCTCTAGCTGACAGCCCAGTGACTCTGCTTGTCAGACCGGCTTAGGTCATCCAGTAGGATCGTAACTCTAGGACCTGATCTCCACATTCTGTTGGCTGCCAACAGTGGGGTTACCAGTCAGGGAAGGAAAATCCTGGCCAGAGGCCACAACAGGTGTGTCAAGTAACTCCTCCCATCAGGAGCAGCTGGCCAAGTGAGGTAGAAGAACCCTGAACAACATTTTAGCAGCTCCCTCTAGCAGCAGATCAAGCAACCATAAAAGCACACATATCCAGGCTGGTAGGTAGCATCTGCCATCTGTCTTGCTCCTAAACCCTACCTACTGACTCAGAGACTAAACAGTGAGTGTCATTATCCAAAGGAAAATCTAAAAGTAAGAAGCAACAGCTGATCCAGATGGGAAGGAATCAGTGAAAGAACTCTGGAAATATGAAGAATCAAATGGAAAGCACACCCCCAAAGGGGAACATCAACTCTCTAGCAGGGGACATCAACCAAAGTCAGAACACTAAAATGACAGAAGAAGAATTTTGAACGTGGATTGTAAGAAAACTCAATGATATGCAAGAATAAATGGATAACCAACACAAAGAAACCACACACACAAAAAATCCAGGACTTGGAAGAAAAAAAAAATTCACCAATTTGCTTTCTTTGCCTACAGATCACTATCTTTCCAACTCATGGTGGTGAGTAAAAGACAGGGGTGCATTCAACATTGAAAGAGATCATTTTCTAAGCCTGCAGTGGTTATACCTGAAGATCAAGAGAGGACACAGTTGGAACATTTGTTGTTCTACATTTACACTGTAAACATCTCAATGTTAATTTAACATGACCAGAAAATAAACTGTAGTTCACATTTTCCTAAATACTCTGGGTAAGACTTGCATTTGTGATTATTTACCATGTAGCTCAGTAACAAACTTTGAGAGAGTCATTGGAAGTCTACACTTATGGAATACATGGTGGATGATGTGGCATCTTAAATAATGATGAAACCAGAAGTAAATCAATAGTAGTAAGGAGGCAGAAGAGGAACTATTCTGCTTCAAATACAAACAAGTTCTGAGTAGCCATGACATTGTACTTACACCTTTTCTTTGTGATGATAAATATGAAATTAGCTATGAATGACACATTTAAAAATAGACACAAAGAGAGTGTTCCTGGAACTGAAGAGGAAGATGTGGTGTTTGACTACTATGAAGAAGGTTCACGTGTACTGGTTGCACCATAAATACTTTTAAATCATCATTGATAAATCATTATAAATTACATGGACTCATTAATTCTGTAATATATTTTAATTAAGTTATTTAAGTGATTATTGATCTCCCCAAATTTTTACATGCATATTCACTTAAACAACTTAAAGTATACATATATATATGTGTGTATGTGTGTATATATATCCATAAACAACTTGAAATATATACGGTGTGTGTGTGTACATATATATGCATATATGTTTTGTCCAGGATTGTCCCATATACCCTAGTGCCATAGTGGCAGACCAGCATATGTAGATATAGTTTTTTATTTCAATTTCTTTATGTTTACAAATAAAACATTAAAATTATCCCTCCCTTTCAAAGTATTAAAAGGCATTTATTTTTAAAGAGCTCAGTATGTAATTTGTTTTTTGCAAGCCATTCTTCAATTATACTACAAATGACCACTGAATCTATTTTTTTGCTTTCCCTCAATTTGGTAAAGTAGTGAGGTAGTAATATCTTTGATATATTCCTCTTATATCTGTGTTATCTGAATTTCTCTACTACTACAGTCTTGAGATTATTGTTTTGAAGTGATTGGAAAAAAAGTATATAACAATGAAAATCTAATAAGTATTATTTATCAAATAAATACCAATAAAATTATATAATTATATGAGTCATTCTTAATTTGTGTGACATTATCTTTAGAAGAGGTATTTTTTTTTTGTTTTTTATTACTCCCTGACTATTGGCAGAGATGCTCATATTATATGGGGGTCAGAGTTGTCAAAATATGCAGAAGCACAGCCAGGAAAATTGGCCTGGACCATAGGCCCAGTGAAACTGAATTGATATTTTCTTCAGATACAAATTGAAACTAAGAGTGAATGCAAATCACTGTCATCTCTCAATTACTCTTACAATCGCATCAACTTAAATGGAATATTTTTCTTCCAGAAATTTATCACCACACTAGTGAAATACAGAAACCAAATTATAGGCAACAGAAGAGTGTAAATTTGCATGACAATATACTTTTTTTTGGAAAAAGTTACTTTTAAAGAAAAAAATAGTAATAGAATTAAAAATGAGACTCCTTTCAAAATGACTCCTGGTTTTTATATCTGCATCATTCACAACATATATTACTCTTTTTCTCTATTTGTTTTGTAGTACATACAATTTCAGTAAACAAACTTGCAATACATTGTTCTCTTTGTGCATTATTTCAGCAACATTTTAATCCTAAACGCTATGTAGTGTTTCTCTCAGCACAAGGAAAAATTAGGTGTTGATAGTTGATATGAAACAGTTTTTCCACATCCAGAAAAAAGTGACCCTTATTTGATTCATGAGCAGACATATTTTAATAATCTTAATAATAATTCATCCTTTAAACAAATCAAATAATTATTCTGACCACTTTAATATTTATGAATGTGAAACTATGAAGCAGGGTAAATATTTTTAATATGTTTTAACAAGATTGGATAACAAGATTGGAAATATAATTCAGATACTAATTAGGATCTTTTACTTATAAGAATAATTCAATTTTATTGCCTTAAAATTATATAGAAACATCATTATTCTGTCATATACTGCTCATCAAGTTTAAACATGATACATTAGACACTGGGTTATGTGTAACCTTCCTACACTTACACTTAATAGGTGCTGCATTAAAAAAAGTGTTTATGTTTGACATTCTGGAATCTAAATATTAATTAAAATGCATTGTATAGGCCAGAGACTGGTTATTTTCTTCTTTTTCTTGGCACATAGCTAGACTCCATTTTGCAGTTTCCTTTGCAGTTAGGTAAGTCTATGTGACTATGTTGTCAAACAAAATGTAGGAGAAGAAATTTTCAGTACTCCAGGTCTGGCCCATATAAACTCCCATAGGTAATATTCTTGATAATTTTCCTTTCCAGCTGGGTAGAATGAAGACAGCTTCTAGCATACACTCAGTAACCATGCAGTGAGGTGTGGGAGGTGCTGGATTCCTGTGTGAGAATTTGAAGAAATGTTATACAATCTACAACACCCACACCAGATTATTAGGGAAGGGAGAAACAAGGTGTTAATTATCTAAAATTTGGAGATTTATTAATTTTAATAGCTAATTTTATCTTTAATTAATGTGGTGTAGTATGTGAAAAAAAAACTCAAATTGAAAATTGGGAGACCTAATTACTACTAACTGCTCTGGTCTTTAACCAATAACACTGTGAATTTATGAAAGTTCTAGACCTCAATGTCCTCATCTGTAATGGTGTTGGAAATTTATTAGATGTATACCCACTTGATGAATATTTACTATATTCCTTTGTTTGCTAGGTACTCAGAGTAGATACGGCAAATATAATACTTGTCCTCATAGATCTCAGTCTTCCTGACATCACATATATTGATGAGTTATTTAATGAGAGTCTAAATGATGCTATGAGAGAATGCACAAGAGATTTTCAACCTAAACTAAAGTTTAAGGAGAGCATACACACTAGGAGACATATTGAAACTGAAGCATATATAAGTAGTATGAGTTATTTCCTTAAAAAAGTGATAACTGGTGTGTTTTAGCAGAAGGAAAGACTCATATGAATACCAGAAATAACATGATCCATTAAAAAACAAAAAGCAAAGTTGGTGCATTGTTGACATGGAGTCATAATGCAGGTAAGGGCTGCAGTAGCTTGTGATAAATATACAGTGTGATAAACTCTATGAAGCAATTTATACAATGTTCATTTTATCCCAATGGCATTGGGAAGCTATGCTAAAAATCTTGCTAATAAAACTGAAAACTCAAAGAAAATTTGTAGAATATTTCCATGTCCAAGAAAAGAACTGTGCTGATTTGGAATAGAGTTTTGAAAGAGAGAAGTAGAATAAAGAAATTTCAGAAATAAAATCAAGTCAAGATTGGGCATGTTAGGGCTATAGGGAGACAGTAGAAAACAGTCTCACCATTCTTCTGGTTTTTGCAAGAAAATACATTGCATTGTTATTCAATATTAGTATGAACCATAGAGCACAAAAACAACAGGTAGGGGAAGTTAGAAAATCAGTTTAAAAATATAAATAAGAGATAACTGCAAGATATTAAAATGTAAATATTATAACCCTAAGGCATATTTCTCCATTTATTTAGGAAGCCCTATATGTATTAGTAAAATCCATATCATATGTCATACATGTTTGTATATTTTTAAATATTGTGTTGTAAAATAGACATTGTTTATGTTACAGTTAGTCAAATATAGAAGATAAGAGTACCACTGATTTTACCAATTTAAATACACTATTTTCTTGATGTTTGGTTTGTTACAACTTAATTGAGGTATAAGAAACTGTACATTTTTAGATTGCACAATTTAATGAGGTTTACTGCAATACATAACAGCTGTGAAACCAATGCTATGATCAAGATAATGAAAATATCTATTACAACAAAAGGTTCCCAGTGTTCTCTCATCCTACAGTTTCTTACCACCACACACTGATCTGCTTTTTATTATTATATTTCTTAACTTTTTTTTTTTTTGACAGGGTCTTACTCTGTTTTCCAGGTTGGAGTGTGGTGGCATCATCTTTGCTCAATGCAACCTCAAACTCCTGGGCTCAAGCTATCCTCCTTCCTCAGCCTCCCAAGTAGCTGGGACTACAAGTGGGCATCACCACATCTGGTTAATGTTTCTATTTTTTATAGAGATGGGGGTCTCACTATTGCCCAGACTGGTCCTGAACTTCTGGTCTCAAGCAATTCTCCCACCTCAACCTCCCAAGTGCTAGAATTACAGGTGTGAGCCATGGTGCCCAGCTTGTTACTTGCAGATTAGTTTTCATTTTCTAGAATTGTTATACAAAAGGAAATATATAATAGTTAAGTACTCCATAGTTCTGGCTTCTGTCACTCAAAATACTTATTTTCATATCCATCCATTTTATTATGTGTATCAGTAGTCCATTCCTTTCTATTTATGAGTAGAATTCCATTGTATGGATGTTTGTTTGTTTTTTCTTATAGATATATAACTTGAGTTGTTTCCAGTTTTTGGCCAGTACAACAAAGCTGCTTATGAACACTTGTATAAAGTTTTTGTGTGAGTATATGCTTTAATTTATTGTAAGTACATGAGAGTAGAAAGGTTGGGTCACATAGTAAACATAGGTTTAACTTTTTAAGAAACTGCCTAATCATTTTGTGTTCCCACCAGCAGTGAATGATAATGCCAGTTGTTCCAGGACAACATTAGATGTGGCCAGACTATTTATATATGTCATTCTTCAGGTTATGTGTTAGAATATCATTATGGTTTTAATTCCTTTTTTCCTAACAGCTTATGATGTTGAGGACCTTAAATGGGATTATTTGCCATTCATATATCTTTGATAGTGTCTGTTAAAATCTTTAGCTGTTTAGATTTGGGTTGTTGTCTTCTTATTATGTTCTAAGCAGTCCTTTTGTATTCTAGACCTGCATTAACAGATATATGATATACTATTATTTGCTTTCAATTGATGGTTAGTGTTTTAATTTTCATAACTGTGCATTTTGAAGAACAAATACTTTAGATTTTGATTAACTCAAGTTGTTTATTTTTTAATATTTTTTGTTTTTTTAGTTATAAGAAAACGTTGCTAAACTCTAGGTCACTAACATTGTTCCTTGGGGCTATTTTCTAGAAATTTGGTAAGTTTACTTTGTACATTCCATTCTATGATCAATTTTAAGTTAATTTTAGCATGCAACAGAACTGTTTGTTGAAAGGATTATCTTTTGTCATTGAGTTGCATTGATAACTTTGCAAAAAAAAATCATCTATTTATGAGTGAGTGAAACTTTCTGTATTTTGTTCAGGTCTCTTGATCCAAATTTAAATCGTAATGTCAATATCACACTCCTTAATGACTAACCTTATAAGTAATCTTAAATAATATTTAAATTCAGTAATGATTTTTTTATTTGAAAAAATGTTATCCTGCTCCCATTGTTGATATTGGTTAATTGTATTTTTTCCCTTTCTTTTCCTCACAAGTTTGGCAAGAAGTTTATCAGTGTTATCGATCAGCTCAACGAACTAGTATTTGGTATTCTAAATCTTCAATATATTTTGTTTGTTATTTCATTGATTTCTACTATTTATATTTTTGTCTGTTTGTTTTATATTTTATTTCATATCCTATTTTTTTAAAAGTTGAAACTTAGTTCATTGATTGGAGGTCTTTTCTAACAAAAGCATTTAGTGCTATAAAGTTCCCTTAATGCACATTTTATGTTTATCCTACAAATTTTGAAATACCAACTTTTTTATTTTCATTCAGTTCAAAATATTTTTTTAATTTCTCTCATGATTCATCTATTGACTCAGGTATTATTTAGAAGTAAATATTTTATTAATACTTTTAGAATTCTATTAGGAAAATGTCTTCAAGAGAAATTTTAAAAAATAAAACTATTCTAATAATTTTTCTATTGTGATCTCATCCTCTTTTTAGTTCTTCACTATGATCTTAGAATTATTCTGGATCTTCTCCCTCTATGTTAATATTATCTTGCATATATATTTGAGTAATTGCTTCTTTTAGTCATATGCTTTCTATTTTCTATGAATGCATTACTATTTATCTTGCATTAATGTTTCTTTTACTCTAACACTATTTTAAATTTATTTTTTATTTTAATTATATATTGTCTATCATTATATGTTTTGGGAGATGAGCAAAGAATGTGTAATGTACATTACATATTTTAATCTAGTCCACATAAAACATTTTATATACTCAAATAGATGTTGTTAGGAACTTGACAATAAATATTTTTTACCTAAGTCTCACAAAGTAGAAATATATCACTAGAAAAATTTGTTAATTCCATAAGGAACAGATGAAACAAAAGATAGAATTGATTTTAAATTCTGATTAATATTAATGAAGGACAGAAAACAACATATTCATGACTAGGAAATCATTTTAGGTAAGGAACAGTTAAGGCTCAAACCTGAGCCATAGCTGTGGAAACAAAATTTGTGGCACATCCAGGCAAATGGCTTTGAAACATTTGTAATGTAGATTAAAATTTGTGCATGAATGATAGAGAATGTTCAAGGCTACCATTCTAACAGACTGAAACACTATCTCATTTGTGTTTTAAATAGTAAAGGGAAAATTTGAAGGGGGGGCTGAGTATTATTTTAATTTTATACCATTCATAATAGATGGAGAGAGAGTTTCACAACAAAGTGTTGTTTTTTGAATGGAATAACATAGTACAATTAATGTCATAATGTCGTGGCTGATGCGATTCAATTGGTGTGTTTCAGGGAAAAAAGAAAGTAGAGGAAAGAAAAGAATAGGAAAAAAAGAGAAAAGGAACCAAGCTATACTTTAGGAACTTTACTGAAAGAGAAATTTTGTGGAGTATAATAAAGGAGTATTAGTCATGGGAACTTAGCATGTTCCACCAAATTTCAATATTTTTATGATTTTGCAAAAGCATTTTTAAAAATGAATTTGAAAAACATGCAGAAAAACCTTAACCATTTTTAAAACTTAGAATAATTTTCTTATTATTATATATACCATGTCACACTTCACAAAAAATAGTACTTCACAACTGATTAGAGACCTAATGCAAATATACTAAAGAAGAGTTACTTAATAACACATGGCCCATCTTAACTGATTACTTAATTATATTTAGGAGAGGCAGATGTTTTTCAATGGCACTCTGGAACAGAATGTTGTTTTGGTTTGATCTTATTCAGTCTCTACTACTGTGCAATTTGATATGCTTTGTATTTAAGGTGGTATTTTCATAATATAAAATATTTTCATAATAAATATCTGAATCTCAAAATAATCCATGTCAATAATGAAACATCCTGGCAAAATTTAAAATAGTAAAACCAATTAATTAAATGATTGTTGAGGGGAGGGAGGAGAGAGAGAAAGAGAGAGAAATATACAAAAACAAATCCTACTTAACAAGATGCCCAAATAAGATATCAAGCACCTATGGTAAAATATTAATATATTAGATTCTTGTTGATATTTAACATTTTAAAATAGGTAAATTTAGTTTAAAACATTTTACATGTGAAAACAAAAAAATGTTTATTTTAGGATTTCTATATCTGCTTATCCATTGGGACACTGAATAACTGATGAATGAAATTCTTGATATTCAAATACTCATGACTCATGATATTTTAAGAAGTCTCTTTAGGTTTGTGACATTACTTTTTAGGAGAGCTTGTTGTAGGTTAGTCTATCATATAAAGTTTTGGTGAACTGCACTATTCATGATTAAGTGTTCTTGGAACATAGAATCAGCCTGACAAATTTTTTAGAAGACATGGTCCTCCCAAATCCATTGTTTTATTTGCTTCTAGGTTTCGCTTTCTGGATACCTTGATTTCCACTTTTTCTTTCATGCTCTGGTGAGTCATTTAAGCCTCATCTATCTTTTCTAGCTACCCATATTTTATTTATACCTCTCATCTGATATCATCTCTTTGAGGATTCATTCCTGCATGTCCAGTGGAGCACTGGAAGAGGTGTCAATTTCCATGTGATAACTTACTGTTAAACAAGTGATGTTTCCTAATAAGACACGAAGTTTAATTACCTATGATAAACTGAAAATTCAGTATTTGCAATTTTTAAAATTGCTCTAGCACATCCAATGGCTCCAACTTGTCATAATTATAATGATAATAGAAAATAAAATATAATAAGAAAGTTTGGCTGATGGTTGTTAAAGTCATAATCATAAGACCTTAGAGTTTTAACTGAGTCAACAGAAAGGAGGAATGAATATGTGTTTTTTTATATAAGTAAATAAGTATTTATTGAAGTATAAATCCTCCAGTCCATTGAAGGCCTGAACAGAACAAAAAGTCTGACTGAGGGAAAATTTTCTCTCTCTGCCTGTTTGTCTTCAAGCTGGAACATTGGTCTTCTGCCTTTGGAATTGGAATTGGACTGAAACTTACACTATCAATTTTCATGCATCTCAGGTATTCAGAATCAAACTAGAACTCCTGGGCCTCCTGCTCACTGATTGCAAATCTTTAGAATTCTCATCCTTTATAATTGTTTGACTAATTGATATGTATATGTGCATGTGCGTGTGTGTGTGTGTGTGTGTGGGTGTGTGTGTCCTACTGATTATCTTTCCTTAGAGAACCCTGAAACCTAACTAATACAAAACTGGATTAATATTTTTAAAGTTAATATAGAATACTCAGTGTCTGAGAATAGATAATTTGAAAGTTGAATTTTGGATTCTGGCTTTATGAGACATAAACTCTTATTTTAAGCTATTTTAATAATATGAATTCTATTTTGGATATGTATTTATCATGAAAAGTAATACAAAGTAAATAGAAATACATCAACATGTGTACAGAAACTCAATATATTATGAATGTGAATCTATTACATATTACATTAGCATAAGTAGCTATACAATTTAAAAATATTTTATATATTTTTAGAATAGAAATACAAACTATAAAACATGCATATCTTAATTATCCAGCTGAATGAGTTTTAACAATTATATATACCCACATAACAGCATCCAAACAATGTATAAAATGTACCTATTACTCCAGAAAGCTCTCCTATGCCATTTTTTAAATAATAATTCTACCACATCAGCACTCATTTATAATTTCTATCATTATGAATTAATTTTACTTTTTTAAACTTTATATAAATTGAATGATATAATAAATATGATTTATTATATTAAGTATTATTTATTATATCATTTTCATGAATTTAAGATTCAATAATTTTAGTATGGCAAATACCTCCAAACTTTCCAAACTGATCAATACATTCAATGCAATGCCAGTAAAATCCTAGCAAGCATTTTGAAGAAAAAAGCTGATTTTTAATTTATTTGAAAAGTTTAAAACTTGCATAGTCAAAAAAATTTTGAAAAGGAATATCAAAGATGAAGATCTTATTGTCCTTGATTTTAAAAACTAATACAAAACTTTGATAATTAATGGAGTGATACTGCCAAAATAAAGACATATTAAATCAATGAAACATAATAAAGATCCTTAAAATAAAGCTCATCTATATATCATCATATGATTTCCGGCTAATTTACCAACTTAATTCAATTTATAATGAATTAATAATGTAGTGATAAGATAACCATCTAAACAAATTGTGCTGGGATAACCCTACATGTGTGTGGGAAAAAAATGAAACTCAACTCTTACCTCACCACACATTGAAAAAATCAAAATATGTCATATAATTAAATGAAAAATGTTAATTTATTAATATCCTAGAATAAAACATAGAAGAAAAATTTTATAATGTTAGAGAAGCCAAAGATTTCTTAAATAAACCTAATGTATACCATCAAATAAAAATATTGCTAATATGGACTTTTTAAAAATGTAAACTTTTGTACTTTGAAAGAAATAATGAAGTAAATGAGATATCAGTCACTGACAGGAAGAAAAAAATAGCAGAATATGTAACTTACATAATAATTTTATCCAGAATATAGAAAGAACTCTTATAACTCAAGAAGATAATGTACTATTTAAAAATAAGCAAAGGATTTGAACAAACGCTTCACAAATGAAGTTATATGAATGGCTAATAAACACACTAAAAGACACTGTTCCTCACCAGTGATCTGGGAAGTGACTAAAACCAAAATGAGATACTAGGACACACCACTAGGATACCCAAAGTTAAAAGAACTGGCATTACTAATGTTGGCAAAGATGTGGTACAATTGGAATTTTATATATGGCTGTGGGAAGTAAATTTGTATGGTCATTATGGAAAACAATATGGCAAAATCATGTAATGTTAAACATATACTGGAGAAAAATAAATGGTGGAGTAGGGGTGTCCTCCTGGCTCTCTGCTCCCAGTGTGGAAAGTGAAGAAAGTGGACAATCACACGCGAGTGATCTACACTTCCACAGGACCAGCTTCGCAAGCCTGCAGACATTCACCGGGAAACAGAGGGATAAGACAATCTACAGCTGAAATTAAAGGTGATTCGGATATCCTTTCACAAAACCCATGGAATCGGAAATATACAACAGGGAGGGAGCGAGATGCAGCCTGAGCCGCTGTCGGCTGGCAGAAGCATAAGCCCTACCTGGCGCTGAGAGTCGCCCTTTCCTACACCGAGCTCCACACCCACATAGGCCTGGAAGTGCCTGAAGTTGTTGGAAAGGGGTAGCTCCGGACAAAGCCATGTGGAGAGGAGACTAGAGCAGGAAACATTTTGAATTCTCTCCAGCACGGCAGAGGCAGTTTCAAGAAGGGGAGGGTCCGAACCCAGTGATCGCTCCCCCGCTCACCAGGAACGAGAGCCCACTCCGGCATCTCACTGCAGGTCACTTCCAGGTACAGGGTGAGGGAAGCATACACGAAAGGAGGCTTTGACCTTGGATATGGTCGAGGTTTTGGCTGATGCTGAATAGACTCAGAGCACAAAGCTAGGTTCCTTGATCCCTTGGGACTCAGTGAGTTGGAGGAAGTCCCTCTGCGCCTCCAACACTGCTCCCATCTCCCCATCCCTGCGGTCGGACTTGGACTTGGTGTTTGGAAGGGGGGTGGGGAGGGAGTGGTGACAGGTGCTGCTGCCTCGCCAGTCCAATAATGGAGGGGCTGATCCCTTGCTACACAACCCAGTTGCTCTCTGCGCCCAGAGAGCAGAACTCGCCAGGGCAGAGTTGAGCTGTGAAAGAGCCAGGACTTTCTAGAGACAGCCTGGATAGAAATTTTCACCCACACTCTGCTGCATCTTGGGCCAGGGTGCTCGGTGCCAAAGGTACCAACTCTCCCTTGGAGTGGGGCTGAGCAAAGGTCGGAGTCCATACCAGCTGCTTGTCTGCGGCTTTATATCTAGGGAAACTGTAGGAAGAAATAGGAGAGTGCAGCGGCCCTGCCAGCCTGATATTGGATAGTCTCTCGCTAAGCAACCCCCTTGCACTCTGCACCCAGAGAGCAGAGCCTGCCTGGACAAGGCCAAGCTATGAAGAAGCCTGCTTTAGCTAGATAGAGCTGGGAGAGAAACTTTCACCCACACCAACCTGTGACTTGGGGTTGGACGCTTCATGCCAAAAGTACCAACTCTGCCTTGGGACAGAGTGGAGAAAAAGACTGTTCCCATTCCCACCACTTATCTCCAATTTGGTATTTAAAGAGACAGTAGGCGGAGAGTGGCTGGTAGCGGCTGCCCCGACTGTCTGGTCTTAAACGGTCTCTCTCAACACAAGCCACCCTGTGCTCTGTGTGCAGAGAGAAGAGTCCATCTGGACAAAGTGGAGCTGCGAAGGTGGTAGCTTCTCCAGGTATAACTGGAAGAGACATTATCACCCGCACCCTCTTGCGACTTGAGACCGGGCGCAAAGCGCCAAAGGTTCTGTCTCTGCCTTGGGGCAGAGCTGAGAAAGGCTATTCCCACGCCTGCCATTTATCACGAATTAGGTGTTTAAATGGGTAGAAAGCGGAAGGGGTGGTTCACACAGCTGCATTGCCAGACTAATCTTGGGCAGTCTCTCGCTTCTCTAACCGCCTGTGCTCTGTGTTCAGAGAGCAGAACCAGTCTTGGCAAGGTGGAATGGTGAAGGTGACTACTTTTCTAGATATAATCAGGGGCGACACCAACACCCACACTCTCCTATGACTTGGGTCCGGGTGCTTCGCACTATAGAGTCTAACTCTGCCTCTGGGCAGTGTTGAGAAAGAGGGCAGTTCAATCCAAAATCTGTGTTCTAAGATTGTCACCTCTGCTTCACTTCCACCTTCCTGCTGGCACAGGCCACAGAAAAGTGGATCTAAAAATCAGGACAGACTATCAAACTGAGACCCCTCACTACCTCTTTACTGTGGCCTGTTAGCTGGTGCCTACAACCAAAGGGTAAGCTCCACTCCCAGGAAATACAGAGGGGTGAGGGAGCTTGTTGTCTGGGCTGAGATTTGACAGAGCTGAAAAATACCCTCAGCAGCGACCAACCCTCTGGGATTCCGTGCAGAAGGAAACTACCTCATCCTGCCAGGATATAAGCCACGTGCCAGGTCTCAGTTTGATTTGTGACTCTCAGAGGCTTCAGGGAACAAAAGTCAGCA
>VBSM01002121.1:21312619-21326221 GCA_008086735.1 Cheirogaleus medius
GTGCACTGTATGGGGGATGGGCACACTTGTGGCTCTGGCTTGGGCAAGGCAAAGGCATTATATATAACCAAAATATTTGTACCCCCTAATATTCTGAAATTAAAATAAATAAAAGAGTTAAAATATAAAAAAGGTATGTGCTAAAACTTGATAACACTGAATTTGGCAATAATTTATTGGCTATGACACCAAAAGCACGATTACAAAATATAAATTAGAATTCACGAAAAATTTAAAACTTTGCACACCGAAAGACACTATCAACAGGAGTAAAAAGGAAATTCAACCCGCAGAATGGAAGAAAATATTTGCAAATCATATATCTGATAAGGATTAATATTCAGAATATATAGAAAACTCTTAAAACTCAACAAGAACAATGAAATCCTTATTTAAAAATAAGCAAAGGAGTTAAATAGACATTTTTCTAAAGATACACAAATGACCAATAAGCACATGAAAAGACTCTCAACATCACTAATCATAGGGAAATGCAAATAAAAACTACAATGAAATAACACTTCATACCCATTAGGATGGGTACTATTAAAAAAAAAAACAGATGGTAAAAAAAAGTGTAGGTAAGGAGGTGGGGTTATTGTACACGGTTGATGGTAATGTAAAATGGTACAGCCACTGTGGAAAATATGATGGTTCCACAAAAAATTAAACAGAATTACCATATTTGCTTTTGATTTTAAAAAATGTAGTAAATACCAAAAATTTTAATAATTGTGAATAAAAAATGACATAATATATGGAAATGCACATTAAGCCATAATATTTATATACAAAATTATATATTGTTTTGAAAAGCAACAATATATTAAATTATCTAAAACATGAATATAGGTTCAATTATGATCATAGATCTTATTAAAGAAGATATTTTCCTTTCATTAATTCAATCGCATACAAGTTAAATCTCATGTATAATTTTTTTATTTTCTGAATATTTACCCTACATTTGATTAACTCGTAATAATGTGACATAGCAATATATCCATTGCGTAAAATGTATTTAATCCTAAATGTAATTATCTTACTTGGCAGTAATTTGCTTTAATTGGCTTATTATCGCTTCATATTACATTTTACTGCCTTTGGCTTGGGGCTCTTTAACCCAAATTTATTAAATGGTATCAGTCAACCATACAAATAGATGAAAAATATTTACCAGCCCACAAAATGTTTTACCAGCCCTTCTGCTTTTGTGACATCCCAAATGTAGTAAAATTAATGTGATTAGCATCCTTTATGACTCATTCTGCAGAAGTTCTTTTTCCCTGAATACATAAAAAATGGCCAATTTCTAAATGTTAATCATTACTTGTGATTTGTTTGTACTTGACACTTTGAACATAATAAGTCATGAGCTACAAATTTCTGGACTATCACTAAATAAAATATTTCTTCTGTAACAAATATTAAAATATGTTAATGCATATTTTCAAACCTTAATATTTAACTAGATTACTGGAGAAGAGTGAGACTATAGTTAGGACAAAAAATTATCGCGGTGATTTTCCTCTGATGACTATCCCCATTAAAAAAAAAACTTATTTGTTTGTGAGGAAAAGTTCTAGGTCCTCAGTTTCAATCACTGTGGTCAACAATTCCTTTTCTGTTGTTCACAGAGACATAATTTTTCTGAGAATTGGCAACAGGAAGGAATTGATGGTGAGAGATGACTCATGTAGTTCCCTTACACTCCTGCTCTTGTGCCACTATTTCGCTGGCAGTCAGGTGCTGGTTTGAAAAGCGTTGGAATATGACTCTAGAAATATGAATTCCTCTTTCATCTCTAACATTAATTCACAGTAGGGCCTCAGATTTGTCATTTAACTTTGCTGGACTCCAATGTGCTCAATGTCAGAAGAGAGTTAGATAATTAATTAAATAATTTCTAAGGCCTGTCTGGATTATCTGGGTTTTGCATCATTGCTTGGCCTGATTGGCAAAGGACTAGGAGACATACCTATTGGAGAGAGTATCCTAAGGCTACTTTGTTTAACATATGTGTACCTGTGTGTGTATCTGTATCTGTATATATACACATATATAATATTTTTAAATTTATCAAAATGAAATGATAATAACTCTAGACATGAATTTTTCATCAAAATGTGAGCACCATCTACCCTAGGCAACCAAGAAAAGTGTGAAAGAGAAAGAAAAAGAAAATAGTATCTGACCTTGAAAATATATTCAAAATGAAAAATACATCAGGGCAGGAATGTATACCTATAAGCAAAACTAAGCATAGTCCATGTAGAGTAATTTTCACAAAATGTAGAGAGTTCAAAAGGTACAAAAATGTCATGAATTGAAACTTAAGGGGAACTGGCATTTACGGCCCAGACATTGGAAACAGAGCTCCAAAAAGAGAGGGAGGAGCTATAGCATTGGCCAAAAATTGGGAGAGAATTTATAATGGAAATCAAGGGAAGAGGGTTTTATAGTCAAGGGATCATAAAAAATGTCAAATTATTCCAGGAAGTCAAGTGCTCATTTATATGTTAACAAATATGATGATGTTGATCTTCATGAGGAAAACTTCAAGTCCTTTTCTTTGTAGTAAGTTGTCTTCTCCAATTGCATATAAAATTCCCCTTGGTTGCTAGGCTAAAAAACAAAACAAAAAAATTCGCTGAGCTGCAATAAAGTTAATGTAGCTAAAAGTTGGGTCTATCATACAAATTTCATATTTGTATTTGTTCTTTTACATTTGTTTTTTGTGTCCCCATCATTTACTGATGTGGTTGCCGCTGGTAGGTTTAGTAAATGTTGAAACAGTTATATCTATAAAGAGACTTTTCATTCTAAATGTTCAGTGCCTTTTATTTTGTGAATTCATAAAGTTTGGTTCAATTTCTTGAGAAGCTCAAGTGATTCTATGATTTGAATAAAATGATCCAGGAAAAAGAACGGTTTGGGGCTAGATCTACTATTTAAATTTCTTTTAAAATTGTTTACAAGTAGTACATTTATTCAGCAAGTTCATACATGCCGAAGTGATGTAATACTCCCCTATACTGCACATCGTTATTCACAAATCAAACTTGAATTATTTCCTGAGCTTTTTCTTACTTTGCTTTGTGCTGAGTCCTTTGTTGTACATTTCTCTATCAGTATAGAATTGTGAATTGGAACTCTGACTCCTTTGGTGGCCTTAGTTGCGTATAAAGCTGTCAACTGTACAATCATTTCCAGCAGATTCTCTCTTTGTAATGTAGGTTTCTGTGTGAGACAAAAAAAAAGGAAAGAAAGAAAGAGAGAAAGAAAGAAGGAAAGAAGGAAAGAAGGAAGGAAGGAAGGAAGGACCAGTTAAATATTCTTCATCAATAGAGCCAAAAAAAAAAAAAAAAAAAGAGCACTGCTAGGATTCAGTCCCAACATTATATGAATTTTCTACTTTTCTTTAGTCATGCCTGTGAGAAGTCTTTTGGGAAAGTTATGTCCCCACTGGTTTAATTGGTGGAATAATTCCCTAAACTCAGTGAGATAGCATCTCAGAGATGTCCATCTGTATTAGCTCTCTTGCTGAATATTCAAAGCCTGATCTTCTATGTTTATACACATTTTCTAGGCACTCAGACTTTTTGTGTAACAGTTGTGACATTCTACCCTTTACCCTTTTCATAGTTTGTGTGGCTCATTTCCTCACTGACTTACTAGTCAATTGACAAATTGATGTAAATAAGTTGTTCATATTACCCTTTTACTTCAAATGAATCTTAAATAATGAAAAATAAGATCTGGATAAGGCCTAAGGGCCCTACAATACAGTTGGGGAACTTGAGGGAAAAGAAACACTTTGAACCACACATGTGACTCTTTGACACCATCTACCCTTCCTTTTTGCCAAGAAATTGTTCATCCAACCAAAACATTCTGGTCATGTCAATTCCATTTTTTGATATTTTTATATTGATCCTTATTGACTGTCAGATAATATCAATGCAGTTAAACACATTATGCCTAGATTTTCAAGATTTAATCACATCTCTTTATCGTTGATTCCACTTATTCTAGTGTAATATTATAAAAAATTGAGAGAATATCTGTTTAGATATTTTAATAAAAATATAAAAGTAATTTATTTTAGTGATATTTGATATATGAATTCTAATGGAAAAAAGATTAGTCCATATGATAGATTTATAAAAGCTATCATACAATGTTACCTACATAGGAGAAGTACGGAAGTCCCAATAGAGAAAATTTTAATTTTCTCTACCTGTATTTATATAATGATTTTAGTTTATATGTTCTGAGTATGAGAATTCAAAGAATAAAGTATCTAATTTTAGCCCTCATTAGATCAAACATGTAGAGAAAAAAGAACTACAGGAAGAGTAGCATGCAAGCAAGAACAATAAGTAAATAAAAAACATAAGTACATCATCAAATATATTATAGCTTTGAAACAATAATAATCAGTCAGGTTTGATAAGAAATTGAAAAAAAATTTTGATATTATCAAAAAGGACAAAATGACATAGAGATTTCAATCATTATTGTTAAAAATAAATCTCTCCTTAAGAATACAATGTACTGTTATTATGAAATCATAATTGCAAAGACATTTACAAACTCAAAACCCGGAACACTGACAAAAAGTTTTATTAGAGCCAAAATTGCAATATATTATTTATTTCATCTTTAGCCTTTAAAAATTCCCTATAGTGTATCACTAGAAATATAATAGATATATATTATTCATAAATATATAAATACATTTATATTGAGGTTTCATACACTTTTTCTTTCTTTTGCTGGTATTAATGCATTCATGGCTTCTGCATGCCAGCAATAAGTGTAATATGAATGTAGCCCTTGAAATTGTGCAATGTAAAGAGGCTGGATGCATGAGCAACATAGTTGAGAGACCAGGTAGGCAATGGACTCCATACGTTTACTCCTACCATTCCATTAAGAAAATATTGACCTCTTTTTGCCTTTTTCTGACTAGTATATTTTTATAGACCAGCATTTCTTTCAAGATCTAATACAAAATCAATTACTCACAAAAACAGTCCAGGTTCCCCAGAAAAGATGTAGTCACTCTCTCCCCTCTGCTCTAGTAGATATGTAGAACATAGCATCATCATAGAAACTTAAAAAATTATTCTTAAGACATTATGAATCATGCATTATCCATCACTGAAACCTCAAAATCTAACAGAGTATTTTACAAAGCCTAAGATCTTAAAAAGTATGCATATTGGTAAATTTATTTAAGAATGATTAAATGCTGCTATTGTGACTTTGCATATGCTGAACTTCCTTGCACACATGCCATGTCCTTTTAACCCAATCTGGAAAAAATTTGCTTCTTCTCTTGAAAACCCAAATTTATTGTCTGTACTTCTGCAAAGGCTGCTTACCCACATCAGCTTTACCAAAATCCCATTCAGCTTTATAGATGTCTGTTATAGCACTCGACATAGTACACTGTATCTTATGCATTATTTCCCTAGGCAAAGAATTCTCCAAAGGCAAAATGCCATATATTTTTGTTACATGCATTTATCATACAGTGCTTTAGAGAATATATATATTATTACACACACTAATATCCATATTTATATGTACCAAGTGCCTCTACTTATCATCCCATAGTTGCAGATGTCAAATTGTCTGGTAGTTTGTAGTGACTATGACATAGCATATCCTCATGAACCTTATTTACTATGTTAAGATCATGGTTCTGGTAAGTCAGAGGTAACAATTAATTGTATTATATGGTTTCTTTGTTTATTTGTTTTGGTTTTCGGTTTTGTGTTTTTTAATGACAGCTTGAGTGAAATCCCTTCACTGAAATAAAAGCTTAAAGTGACCTTGGCATGTGGTCAATGGTAGAGACATTCTGCACACATTATTAAACACTCATTTTAACTCTAACTAAAATTTGTGGTAAAGAGAATTCATTTTCTTTCATTAGTCTCTATTGTACAATATCAAAAAGAATAGAATAGAAAATTACAGATAGAAAGTTTTAATAACCTTCTCCAAATGTGTCTACAAAAACACCTTGCAGTTTATATTTTTGAAGTTTCTTAATGCAAAATATATTTCACTGAATATTTTAAGTTTGTGAAAGTATCATGCATGCTTATTAGAGAAAGTTTTAAAATTTAGAAAATGAGATTATTAAAAACTTGAAGTCTAGGGATACCATCCGTAGAAAATTACTACAAACATTTTGGAGTACTTATATTTCTCATTTTCTGTTTTGTGTTTAACAGAAAGTCATTAATGTGAAAAATTAAAATATATTAAGAATGTTTTAGGGTATTGGTTTCATTAACAATATTTTTTTAACTTTTTTTTCTTAAGTCATTGAGGTTCATGGAAATGAACTAATCAAAGCTATTGGTTAATGGGTGGCTTCCTCTCTCCATATACAATCTATTTTTAATAATGCAACAAATAACTTTGAATTTACTATCCAACATAAAGTATGATATTGACAATAGATTCTATCTAGCACTGTAGATCTCTAGCATTCCACCCAAGCTTAATATAAAAACCTTCCTGAATCCTATTTTTTACCAATCCATTGTTTTTCATTTTGTGTAGTTTTACTTCATCAGTAGGTATTCCTAAAAGCATTATTGTTTTGTATGATTATTTTAACATCAAGTGATATTGTTCAGTTTTTATCATAAAAGATAAATTAATCAAATCATTTAATTTGTTTATTAACTTAAATTTCATGACCAAATATATCCTTTAAGATAATTTAAATTGTTCTAGTAATGAGGTTTATTATATAAAGTTAAAATAATTTTCTTATCTCAAAACTATAATATACTAATAGTAAACCCTTCAAACAATAAATAAATTGATGAAGTAGAAAATAAAAATCTATCTAGTTTCAATATCAAAAAGATTTCCATAGTTAGAAGTTTAATATAAATCAATAATTTTTGTAGATATAATATGTAAAGTGATGTCCTATTAAGGGTCTTTTAAATAAAATATGGTTTATTAATTTTAATATATTTCTTTGTATAATATCATCATTGCACATCTCTACACATGTTTCTAAAGGAGACATATAATATTTAGAAGTGAATCCAAGAATATAAAATTTTTGAGTTTTAAAGATGTCCCACATCAAGGGTTGTTCTAGTTCACACTCTCATAAACATTGTTTGAGAGTGCCTGTTTAACCCCAGTTGGTAATACTGCTTATTATTAATCTTTTTTTTAGCCTGTGTTATGCTATCTTAAAAGGTAAAATCAATAATCAGAGTGCTATACATAGAAAAGCAATTCTGAATTCCCTGAGTCTGCTTTATCATTAAATCCAATGCATTTTGGATACATGTTCAAAGATGCATAGGAAAACAAAACTAAACAGATTTTGCTCTTTGGGAAAACTTGAGATAGCTTGGTTTCTGTATGTTAACATGGGAATGTATCCAAAAAAGAGGGGTTAGTGGGTGTTGGCTCAATTAGTGCAACTTGAATGAACAACTTTTTTTTTGTGAGCTTGAGGGTAAATTAAGACAACATTTAGCTCTGCTTCTTATTAGCTGTGCATAAATTCTCCCAATAGCCTAATTAGCTCTGTCACAGTAAGTGTCTCATCCATTTACACAAGAGAACATTTTCTTTCCCCTTACATTTTGTCATGTAATAAACTACTGCAATACTGAATTTAAACTTGTTTTTTAAGTAGACTTCTTAAGTAAATATCTATGGAGTTTGCTAAAGGTCACGTTTCCTGAAATTAAATGAACATTTTTTATTTTTTTTTGTGTGTGTGTAACATTATGTATATTGACCCAATATTAAATAACAGGACACTTTTGGCAACAGTGTCCTGTTCCTGTTCATTATTTTCAGTGTCTGCAGCCACTATCTCCTCCATTAGACATAGATTTATTTTGGTGACATTCTAATTCTATCTTCATGTTTGTTCTAGAAATCTATCAAAGTTTTAAATTATATTTCATATGTTTTCACATTATGTTTCAAAGAATTGATTGTTGGTATCCCTCAGAAAACATTGAATATAAACATGATGCTAAAAACATCTATGTCTCAAAATTATTGCTCCCTTAAGAGTTTTGGAAACTAATTTTCAAAAAAAAAGCAATGTTAATTTAGGGAGATTTGAGATCTTTCCTATATTGAGTCATCCAATTCATGATCTCAGGATGTCTCTTCATTTACTTAAATCTTCTTTTTTAAAAATTCATATTGTATAGTTTTCTGCATACAAGTTCCATACATGTTACATTAGATTTACACCTAAGCATTTTATGTTTTTAAGAGATTGTAAATGGCACGATATTTTAAAATCCATGTTCATGTATTTACTATAAGTATGTAGAAATATGATTGACTTTTGTATTTTATCTTGTATGCTGAGACCTTGATGAGTTCACTTATTAGTTTGAGGAAGTTTCTGCTGATTTCTTGGGATTTTTTTCTTACATACACAATCATGTCTTCTACAAATAACTATTGGTTTTATCTCCTCATTTCTGATATGTATGCTATTTATTTCCTTTCATTACCTTAATGAAATGACTACAAATTCTAACACTATTGAATAAGAACAATGAGAAGAGATATCCTTGATTTGTTTCTGGTTTTAGGAGGAAAGGATTCAGTGTTTCACCACTCACCATCAAATTGGTATTAACTGATCAACACTTAAGTGCACATGTAGTAATGACATTCATCCGGTGTCGAGCAGATGGGAGCGGGGGAGGAGGGGATGGGTACATTCAGACCTAACGGGTGCAGTGTGCACCCTCTGGGGAATGGACAGGCTTGAAGCTCTGACTTGGGTGGGGCAAAGGCAATATACCAATATACGTAACCTAAACATTTGTACTCCTGAAATATGCTGGAATTAAAAAAAATATGATGTTAACTGTAAGATTTTTTATAGATGTTATTTTTTAATTTTTTTTTCATTTCAGAATAATATTGCATACAAACATTTGGGTTACATATATAATTTCTTTGCCTTGCCCAAGCCAGGGCTACACGTGTGTCCTTCCCCCATACAGTGTGCCCTCTTTCCATTAGCTGTGGGTTTACCCCTCCACCCCCCACATCCCCACCCCCACTCCCAGACCGGTCAAGATGATTTCATTAGAGAATTCTATCGAATGTTTTAAAAAGAATCAGCACCAATTCTAAACAACCCCTTTTAGAAAACAGAAGAGGAAGGTACATTTCCCAAATCATTTTGAAGTTAGTATTACCCTGATTACAAAACCAGACAAAACACTATAAAGAAAAAAGATATAGACCACCATCTCTCATAAATACAGATGCAAAAATCCTTCACAAAATACTGACCAATGGAATCCAGCAATATATATAATACACCACGAACAAGTGGGGTTTATCTCAGGTATATAAGGCTTGTTTAACATTCAAAAATAATCAATGTATCTACCATATTAACATTCTGAATAAAAAAATCACATGATCATATAAATTGATGCAGAAAAATAATTTGACAAAATTCAACAACAATTCGTGATAAAAACTCACAGAAAAATAGAAATAAAGGGGAACTTCCTTAACTTCATTAAGAGCATCTACAGGAACACATTATATTGCTAGTGAGACTGCAAATTAGTACAACACCTGTGGAAAGTAATTTGGAGATATCTCAAAGAGTTAAAAATAGAAATACCATTTGATCCAGGAATTCCACTACTAAGCATCTACCCAAAGGAAAAAAAGACATTCTATAATAAAGACATCTGCACTCAAATATTTATGGCAGCACAATTCACAAGTGAATATAGTTATCTCAAATAAAATTTTAATTGAAATATTAGCATTAAATGTATTTTACACCTTAAAAAAAGAAAAACTATAAAAAATACTACAAAGTGTCAACACTTTTACTCATTTGAGAGACCAAATGAGAAAAATCACTATTCTTTAAAGCAAAGCCACAATGTATATAAATGGATTGCTTTTGAAATCTGAATTATGGCTGTATGACCTCTCATTACTACTGGTATTTTCAAAGTAAATGTCAGAATTATACTTCAAATAAAACCCAGTGTGCCATGTCACCTTTTATATCATAAGGCTGTCAACCATGAGATCATCATCATTGTAGCTTTAGATACAAGTAAAGTTAAATGTTACTCCATATATTAATTATTTTGGAAATGCATTCAAATGAACAGGTGTCACATTATATTTTGCTATTATAGAATTAGACTTTTTTGTTACGCAGCTCTTTGATACACAAATTTCAACAAAATGTATTGTTCTAATAGGCTTTAACTAAAATTCATTATAAGAAAGTCAATGTCCAATTATTCAGGAAGCTAACTTGTCTAAAAAAATTTCTAAGACATGGATAATATAAGGCACAATTTGATTCTCCTGTGAGACAGTTAGATTGACTCTGTTTTATGATCACCGATTGTACTGCACTCTTAATTGACCTCACTCTTAGGTGCTAAAAGCAAAGTCTTTGCAGTTTTGTTGCAAAAAATCAAAATCACACCCACTATGCATTACTTACTCTTCCAAACATCTCTAGAAAGTTTCTTAGCTAAAATAAACTCCAAAGACAAAGTTATCAACTGTTGCCTAGAAGAGTCAGCCTGACTGTAGGTCTCAAACCTAATGGTGTCAAGAGACACCAAAACCCAATTACCATGTCTGAATTTGCATGTCTCTTCTTTAATCTCTACAGCTATATCATGCATTAGGAAAACCACTTTCACTTTACTGAAGAGTAAAAAGTGTTCATTTCCAGCTAAAAGGTGTTTCTAAATTAACACTTCTATAAGTGGGCAGTTGGGATTCAAACCTGAAGAAATTAGATGTAAGAATAAATATCTCAGTATGGATTATTAAAAATACATAGTAGAATCATAAATTATCATAAGAAGTCAAAGAAGTCAGGGTGGACTGGGCCTTGAGGAGAAAATGATTACTACGAACTAAGAAGCCAAAAGGCAATCCTCTTTTGCCTCAAATGTTTACCTCGGACATGATGTATTTAATATGAACACAAAATAAGGAAATAAAACCCTTTCAATATTTAATAAGAAAGGAGAAGGTGGAAAAGAAACAAAGAAAGGAAAGGGGAAGAAAGAGAGGAGAAAAAATGCTGAAAGATATGATGAAAGTATGATACATAATATGAATTTCAGGTATGTTATATACATGAAGAACTTGTTTGCTTATGTTTATCAAGGTAGAAAAGGGTTGTCTTTGCTTATTGTTTCCCAGTCCCATATGCACACATTTAAGTTAGGGTTCATATATGAAATTAAATCAGAATGAAATTGCATCAAAACTGTCAAAGTCAGAGACGACAACACATATGATGCTGGTGTGTTTTGATTTGATTATCTTTCCTTGCTTTTGAAGAGCTTATAAAATTTTTAAAAATATTAAATAATTAGATCAAGGAGTGAAGTGCTCATGATTATAATTAGAAAAGTATATACATATATATGTTGATAAAATCTATCATTGTTATTTCTAAGTATAAATACAGTGGAAAACACTATAAATTAGGTTTTCATATTTTGCATATAAATAAGCTACATTTATCACTTGTTTCTTCAAGAATTATCATAGATAATTATTTCTATGATAGAAAAATTATTAGATTGGTTGAAATAGTCTCCTTACTTTGTGTTGCAGATAATTTTTCAGTTATCTAATCCTATTTGCAGTTTAAAGGACTTTTATCCTGAAAAAAAAGCAGAGAGCAAAGTACTCTTCAATGATACATCTCCTCTCATGGATCCCTGGTTGATTATCTAGGGAAATTTGTAATTTTTCACCATTGCTCTGAAACACAATGTACATAAGATTTCCTTTGTGCAATATAACTGAGGAAAATTATTCTCAAGAGAGATTTTACTTTCTCAGACGATCAGGATATTTTCAAATAGCTCTGACATTGAAGAAAGGAATAAAGAAATGTCGTAATTACCCATCACGGTTATCATAAGGATTTTCTAGCACATGTAATGACTTGCTGTAGCTCTTGAATTCACAATAAAACTCTCACTTTCTTGCATTCAGTTTAGGTCTTTAATCCAAAGTGTGACCAGTGTTCTGGTTCCTTTTTTCAGTTATATTGACAATGACAAAGATGTAAAAGTCAGTTAATTTTATCTGTGAATTCATTCCTGTTCAAGAGTGAAATAATTCTAGCTGTATACCAGATTACAGAATCCATTGGAAATTAGGTTGATTTAAAAATATTCTAAAATATATATTATGTATGTAAGATGTCTTGATTTACATTGAATCTTCTGTTAGGTACTATGCATCGGTCAGGAAGGAGTAGTTTATGCTCTAGCAACAGATAAGCAACCAATTCCTGGTTTATTATCCAAGTGGTTTTATAGAAAAAAAAGATTTGATGATTGTGTCAAATTGTGCCAAGATTGGAAACTTTTCTGATCGTAGTCTATCAGGGACCCAGGCAGACTGTGGTTCATTTCTCATGTGTACACTACCCTGACAACTTAGTTAGAAGGATTAGGATGTAGTGAGTCAAACTTCAGCTGAGAAGGGTTACACATCACTTCTGCCTGCATTTTATTATCCAGACAAACCACGTAATCTCCTTTAATCAAAGTTGTCAACAAAGTGTAATCCTACCATATTCCAAAAAAAGAGGTAAACTCTTTAATATTTATTTGTTGAATAGAGCCAGTGAATAACAACTGCATTGGTTGCTTGCTTTTTTAAAGAGCTTTTAATTTCTGTTTGCATACTTGTATTATATGAGTTACAAATAGTTACTTAAATTCAGTCATTTATCTTTTTACTTTACAAATGGTATTTCCCTCTCACATATTTTATATTCATTATGCAATGGTTCTGATTTTTTGGTCATTGTTGGAAAAGTCTTTCCTACTCCAAGATTAAAATGTGTGTTCCAATTATTTGTCTGTTTTAGATTCATTTATTCCATCAATTTTTTCTATGCATTTCAATTTTATCTTGGTTATGTGGTAGAAGGAATGAATCTAACTTTATTTTGAAAATGTCTACCCAAATGTCTCAATAGTTAAATAGCTATATTTTTCAAACTAAAATTAAAATGCCTCCTTTATCATTTTTTAAATCACCATCCATACTTATATATATATATATCTACACTTTCTTTTAAATTTAACTTGAAAAATAAATTTAAAATATTTATGCCGTTACAGTTGAGTTTAGAAAAAAAGGTAAAGAGGACTAATGAATTCATTGATTTAATTTGGATATAAGATAAATCTAAGCAAATGGAAATTTAGTTATGGAATAGAAATATCAATGCTATAAACTAGTCATTGTAAAGGTAAGACTGACAATTGAGTTTGAGAGGCAGAGAAAATGGGATAAAGTATAAAAACAGTAATTATCTTATCTTATATAACAGGGAGTTAGTCAATTCTATTGAAAACTAAAATATATTGCAAGGAAACTAACATTATCTACAATATATATTTATTTGTATTTCAAGTTTTTCCATTTTTTAATTTTCAGATGTAAATAAAATTAAACATAGTATTACATTTAAAATTGAAAATAGTATTCCAAAGTGAAATCACATTGTAGCAAAAATATTCTTTTTTT
>VBSM01002121.1:21326321-21365560 GCA_008086735.1 Cheirogaleus medius
CTTTGTATAACGGGCTTAAGCTTTATCCAGGATAGCATAAACGGTGCTAGCTCGTATTCTTTAGCGCATGTATTTACATACAATGATATCTTCAGAAATTTAGTTAATTGTAACACGAATTATTATAGAACATTTAAATTATTTAATAATTATTATTTGTGCTCTTTCTACCTTTTTAATGATTAATGATGACCAAACATGTTTTTCCCTCATATTTTTCCTTGCAACTTATATAAAAATGACTAGAGCAAAATATGTCAATAATAATAACTTCTGGGCAATGGGTATCTTGATAATTGCCAATTTTTACTTATATTCCTCTGTATTTTTTTTCATTTTCAAAAGTAACTGATATGAAGGCAATCTTAACAGAATAATTTTCAAAATGATGGCCAATGTCTGCGAAGATTGGTCATGCTTTGTTACTCCTTTCCAGTACAACCTCTTTACCGGGAACAAGTCATGATTATCCATTTCTGAACTCTTTTATAACAGCAAATTGGCTAAATATAGTAGTAGCTTTTTAACATCGGTCGAAAAAATATCTACAATAAAAGTTTTTTACCCAAATTTAGTCCAAAGTATTTTGAACTAAGAAAATCACCTGATTAAATGCATTCACAGTCATTCAAGATGTAAATGCACACTTTTCTACAAGATTTTTTTGAAAGTATACTTTGCATTACTGACTAACCAGTTAAGTAACTAGCTAGATAAATTATGGTAAGTAAATACACTGTTATTCACATTCTGTCAGGCACTTCAAGAGTTGTTTCTAGAAAAGTGGCAAATTTTTCTATAGTAGAAGGCTGAGACTATGCTTTTTTAACTTAACAAAATAAATTGATAGGATGATGAATTAGAAACGCATATCTATCTGGTGTAGCAATTTCACTTCCAGGTATATACCCAAAAGAAGTGGAAGCAGGGACTTGAATAGATATTTGTACACTCATGTTCATAGCAGCATTAGTCACAATGGCCACAAGGTGGATATAACTCAACTGCTCATTGACAGATGAACAAAATGAGGTATATACATACAGTGAAATATTATTCAGCCTTAAAAAAGAAGAAAATTTAGACACATGATACAACATGGATGAACCTTGAGAACATTATGCTAAGTGAAATAAATCAGTTGAAAACGGAGAAATATTGTATGACTTTTCTGACATAAGGTCCTTAGAGTGGTCAGATTCATAGACACAGAAAGTAGATTGGTGGTTGCTGGGCAGAAGGGTTAATGGAGAGTTTTCATGTAATGAATACAGAAACATATCCTCATACTTTGAATTCATTTGCTCCATTTTTATCAGTGTCATGTACATTTGCTTTTTATGAATATTCACTGAGGTTTTCTAACTTCTAAGTGAGCAGAGACAAAAAAAAATTAACTATAAAACTAAGGACAAAAGCTCCAGGTGACAGTAAATTAACCAAATTCCTATCCTTTCAAAAAGTAATTTATAAACCTTCTGTCAAGCACTTTTCTATAAAATGCCATGGTTTCACATCATTGCCCTACACAGACAAAAATGGTGAACTATACAAATCTCTTAATAAAGCCATCAGTATATTTTCTTGTTCACTCTTCTTATCTACTTCATAACCTTTCAGTCTTAATAAATCAGAGTTTTTAAAATTTCTAATACCTAAGGTCATAACACTTCACTTTAAGAGCAAATCAAAGAGCATTCAAATTATTCTGCATATATGTGTGCACGTGTTTGTGTGTATGAAATGCATTGATAGGTAGACAAGTAGAGACATTGAAGGCCTGAGATCCCAAAGGTAATCATCTCTTAGTTTCTTAAAATATCTGTTTATCTTCCTAATTTTATTCTCAAATTAAACCAAACAATTTTCCATAACAAAGTCAGTCTTTTCAATAAAAAGTTTTATATATATATATTTACATATATGTATACATATTTATATATATGTTATTAAGATATAATCCTAGTAACATTTTTAATTTTGGTGCTTGTGTTTTTTTCAGAATGTACTAAATGCCCATGCATAGGAAAAAAGTGATCTAATCAAAATATGAAAATTATTTTTGATAATGAAAAATATGTCATTAATATTTGTATAAATGTGCATGTTTCTTTTTATGAGATCTTTTAAATGGATATATTTCTGGAAAGTATTTTATTGTTATTTACACATTAAATATGCTTCTCAGTTGTACATTGAGAATTCAGAAATTTTAATGGAAAAAGAGAGCAGACACAGCACCCCCAAAAGGCACAGAATTGGAAAATAAGAACAACATATTGATTTAATCTCCTCTGTAATATTACTATTGTTATTTTCAATCTCCAATGATAACACTAGCTATTCTCAACATCACTAATTTGGCATTTAAACTACTAACTGGAAAAGTCAGACTTAGTTTTACTCTGAGATAAAATGGGTGTCTCCCTTGTTTTATTTTAATAGGATATATATTTTCTATTAAATTTTGCAAGCAATATTCAATTACTATCATCTTCATAATTATGTAATTTTAACGGTTTACCTCTTCATATTTATATCCTGAAATAGATATATATTTAACAGAAAAATCTCAGATTATTTATCATATAATACAATTTTCCTTTCTACTAATTGTCAATCTATTTATAGCAGTAGATCTCAGTTGGGGTTGGGATAATTTTCTTTCCCACGAGACAATTGACAATGTCTTGAGATATTTTTAGTTATCACAAATGGGAATATTATACTGGCATCTAGTGGGTAAAAACTGATAAACATCCTACTATGCACAAGACAGTCATCCCCCATTCCCCAGAAATGAATGATTAAGCCCAACATATTAATCACTCTAAAGTTAAAAGATCCTGATTTATAGTAAAGTTATTTAAAACTTCTTAGCAAAAGCAAGTAGAACTGAATTCAGCTAATAAAAAGCAAGGTAAACATCTTATTTTTATAAATTTCAAAATATTAACAGGTACTTTTATAATGCTTCAGTCAGGGCTGTAAGTGTGCCCATCACCTGAATAGTGTTCATTGTACCTGTTAGGTAGGTTTTTACCCTTCCCCTCCTCCCCCCCTTCTTGATTCTCAATGATTTTTACTTATTTCTGTGCCCATATGTGTCCATCAATTAGTTACAAATTATTAGAGGGTACGCGTGGTGTTTGTTTATCCATTCCTGGGATATCTCAAGGTAAAGTTATTAAAGTTTGTTTAAAAGTTCACAGAATCACCAAGATAGCCAGAGATTTAAAGGTTGTAGGTGGCACAGCCAGGAAGACCACCTTCAGACTGCGTTGCAGAACTAGTGTCACAGCCAGTAAGCCTGAACACTGAGGTTGCACAATAGTAGCATGTCTCTGCTGAAGTCAAGATCAGATGCCTGTACTCTAGCCCTAAAGGAAAGAGGATATCTGAAATTTCTAGCTACTTTTTTTGAAAATTATAAGAGTTTTCAGCTGCTGAGTTAACAAGAACAAAAATGTCTGGCAAATATCTGTCTAATACTTTATCCAAAATGCCAACTCAGTCTGAGATGATTATTTTTAAAAAAACTGTACTTCATCTGCTTCTATGTAATTTGCTTAAGCAACTCAAAACACAGCATGTTTAAACAGTGATGTCCATTTGACTGTTGCTAAATATAAATTTTAAAATATATTTTGCTGTTTTAATATAGTTTACCATTAAAACTAAAATTCTATTTGAAAGTGGCTTTAAAGTGCAATCACTAATAAAATACCAATTCCATATGGTCTAGATTAATATAAATGTTAAATATATACATTTCAAAATAAGAACATTATCAAGAAGATTAATATGCCAAACATTTCTATTCTAAAATGTTAGAGAATTTTTCAGGACTACAAAATCAATTTAGTGATGAATATATTAATGTATCTTTGTTTCATATTGTTGAAAATTGCAAAGTCCAGGAACTCTGGGATACTTGTTATTCCAGCATTCTTGTAGGAATGTTGGCCCTACATGTTTTGTCCCAGGTGTTCCACTTTCAGCACATGAGGTGGTTCTTGAGCACACTTGAACTTGTGACTGGGTGTGTATATTTCTTTTTCTACATTCCATAAGAAATCTTGGCATGTATTCTACTTCCTGAAAGTTGTATACTTTTGAAAACCATGAAAATTAACTAAAAATATATAAAAGAAATAAACAAAATAGTTAAGGTTAATAAATATTTTTAAAAGTAGATTATTAAATCTACAGAAGTCAACACATAAAAGACATACAGGGGAAAATGCATGCTATTTATGATAACATCAAATAGCAACTAATATAACACAAAAATAAGTAAAAGATTAAAGTATAAAAAGTGGCTCATTACTGATTCTTCCACCCTCAAATGTAGAAAATAATTAGAAGGATTTCAGATACTTGAGTAGAAAGGTAAACTCATCAATTTATCAATTGTATTTATGCTACACTATAAATTTAATACCCCAACTTTTCCTAATCTAGCTAATTCTAAAATCACATGTGAATAATTAAAAGCACAATATTAACCAATATTTTTCTAGAATGATTTGTAATAAGATGCTCCAAGCCTACCTTTTTGAGATATTAAAATATATTTAAAAACTACATTGTAGTATGAATACATAAATAGACTGAAAGATCAAGGAAAAGAATAGAAAGTCAGGAAATCTGCCCAGGTATATATGAGGTTCATTATATATTAGAGATAACATTTTAAATCAGATGACAAAGGAAGGTGATAAGTAAATAGGGGTTAAAATCATAGCTCTCTGAAACAAAATGCATTAGATTCACCTCTTAAACCTTATAGAAAATAAATTGTATGAGTCAAAGATATAATTGGATAAAATGAGACTCTAAATGTGCTAGAATAACTTATGAGAAATTGTCAACACTAATATTGCAGTGAAAAGGCTTTTCTGAACAGGTTAAAAGATGCAAAACTAATAAAGTTAAATAATTATTTTTTTGTCAACAAAACATTATATTAATAGTAATCTGCCTGGGAAAAAGTTCCATCTCATAGGACAGATAAAGGAGTAATTTTCTTAATACATAATAATTTCTGTAAAGCAATAAATAAAGACTTTAACAATGTTATATAAAATAGGCTACAAAATATGCCAACAAACAAATATAAATTTTTTTGGAAAAATAAATATACTAATTCCCACTTGAAAGGCAAATTATACCATTCTAAGATATAAAGTTTTACCTTTCAGATAGGAATAGAATTAAATAATCTGTAAATACCCTTCATAGGCAAATGTTGGGGAAACAGGCATTTTCACTTATTACCGGTGGGATGGTAAGTGAGCAAAATTCTCAATGGAGGGAAAGTTAACAATTATCTCCACAATTATACATACATTCCCATTCATACATTGACCCACCAAATCTGTTCCTGAGAATTTTACCAACAGATGTACTTGCATGTATATGGACTTCCTTTCAAAGGTATTCATTGTAGCGTTGCTTGTAATAGCAAAATGTAAAACAACCTAAATCCAGCAATAGAAAATTAGTTTATTAAGTTATAATTCATTTATACAATGGAGTAATTTGTAATTGAAAACCATAAGTTCTTTCTGTATTGATTGGGATGTTTTATAAGATATGATATAAAGTGTAAAACATAATAACAGGCAGAACATGCTATTATATAAATAAATAAAAACATATGTATATATCTTACTACATATATAGGATATTTCTGGAAACTGACAACCTTCAGTGGCCACCAGGTAGGAAAAGTGAGCAAGTATGTATCAGGGAGGGAGATTTCATGCTACATTCTTTAATAATTTTTGAAGTTATCAAGTGAACATATTACTTATTCAAAAAATAAACATAATTAAAAATAACAATTTTCTTCTCCAGAGTTAGACCATAGTCATGTTACTCATTTTCAAATATCTCATTTATTTTAAAAAATATAATTTAAGTATATAAATGAAGCTCAAATATTCTGAGAAATACTTTGTCATAAAAAATTTATGATAAATCCTAATATATAAGATTTTTAGGCTAAATCTTCAGAAATCTGTAACAAAGCCAATTAGTAAAGAATAGACAATATTTTATAATGCATATACTTATATAGCTAATATGACAAAGTTACATGCTCTTAATTTTATTACTTCTAGGATTATAAATGTAGTTCTATAGCCCCCTCTGAGCTCAGGAATAACAGAAGTTAGTCTTAATTCTGAAAAAGATGCATTCATGTGCATCCTATGAAATATGACTAAGAGATCTACACCTGTATTTTGGTAGTTTAGTCCCACTCAGTGATTTTCTCAGAACAGCTTGCCTTAGGTTATAGCAGTTTAATGAAACAGTTAGCCATTTTCACCATCTACTTGAACTTACAAATGAGAGAATTTAAACATCCCACATAGGATTTTGTTCCAGTTGCTCTCAGAATAAATTAATATTTATAGTGATTATCATGATTTACTATGCTAAAATGAAAGTAGGCAAATCTATAAAAATATTTTACAGTCTACACCTAGGATGAGGTGGTAGTTGAAAGAAACTATTGTTAATCTGCAACATGAACGCAGAACACAGAAAAATTAAATTACATCAGTGTTGTTAAAATCAAGTTTTTAATTTCTATATTTCCATATTTGAACAATCACAAATTTGATGAGTTTTTATGCATGTTCTTTCTCTTTTATATTTTTTATCAGTGAGGAATTCTGTATACTACCATAGACATCTGCTCTGATCAGTCTCTCTCCTGACTATTTTTCAAATTCCACCTTCTCAGTAAAGCTTTCTGTAAACCCCTATCAAGATTACATTTCCCACTCCCTTTTACCCATCTTGTTTTACTTTTCCCGCAGCACTTACCACTAGCTATCATCTCATATACTTTCCATCTTTTTCTTCTTTGTTATTTTTCTTGCCTAACTAAAGTGGAAGCTCAATATGATGAAGGGTATTTTGGCTGTTGTATTCACTGATGTATTCTTAGTGCTGGAACATTGCCTGGCATATTTATGAAATAAATTTGTGGATAAATAAATAAGCAACTGGTGATATGAGCTTATGAGCCTTTCATCTGAGACATTAGCTAGCAATATTTCTTGGTATATTTTCAATTGCGGCAATGCCCCTTAAGTTTGAATTATATCATTGATATAAACATTATTTGTAATTTTGAAGGTAACATTTATGGCTTGCTAACTATAATCTCTGGATAGACAAATTATGGTGTGAAAAAAGTACTGAATGAGTAAAAGACTCTAGTATTTGTATTGCCTATCATTTTAACTATAACTGTTCTAATAGATATATTATGACATTGTATTGTGATGATTATTTGCATTTCCCTATTGACAAATATTTTCATGGGCTCTTTAAATATTTCATGCATATAAATTTTACAAATATATAGTTTTGAGGCTAGAAACCTTTCTCATACATAGTGAAACTTTGATATGAGAATGTAATAGTTTTCAACGCTACAGTATAAGCCAAACACTATACTTTATATTAATATCTGATTATATTAATAGTACTAAAATTCTAACAGCTTATTATATCTTAAAAGGCATCATAGTAGTTAGTATATCTTATATTGATAGTTGTTATTATAGAACATCAAAATTTTATATACTGAACTTATATCCTTCTAATCTAGCTAAACTCATTTATTAGTTCTAGTAACTTACCTGGAGATTATTTTGATCTCAATATAAAATAAAATATATAGATACAAGCAACAAAAAAATATTGGGACAAATAGAAAACAAATATCAAGGGGTTTTTACCCAAAGAAAAAGAAGTCATTTTATCAAAAAGCCCCCTGCATTAAAATGTTTATTGCAGCACAATTCACAATTGCAAAGATACGGAATCAACTCAAGTGACCATGAATTCATGAGTGGATTAACAGAATGTGTTATATCTATACAATGGAATACTGTTCAGCCATAAAAAAGATGAATTAAGGCCTTTTGCAACAATTTGGATGGAGCTGGAGACCCTTATCCTAAGTAAAGTATCTAAAGAATGGAAAAACAAACACTACATATATTCGCTATTAAATTGGAACTAACCGATGAGCACACATGTGCACAGACGGAAGTAAAACTCAGTGGAAATCAAGTGGTGGGGTGAGGGGATGGGCAAAAACTTACCTAATGTGTACAGTGAACACAATCTGGGTGATGGATACACTTATAGCCCTGACTCAAGCATTACGAATGTGATCCATATAACCGAAACCATTTGTAACTCTATATTATTTTGAAATCAAAAATGAAAAACATAAAAAAGTACATATAAAAAAAGATGTTAGATATATACCCAACTGTATCAATATTCACCTTAAATGTAAATAGTCTAAACAACCCAATTAAAAGACAGATTTTATTTTATATTGGGTAAAAAAGCAAGCAGCAACTATAAGCTGCTTATAAAAATTTTAAACAAAGAAAAAATTGATTACAAATAAAAGGATGGAATTATGTAACCTGCTGACATTACTCAAACAAGCAAACTGAAGTGGCTACATTATTACCAGAATAAATGGTTTCACAACAAAGAATTTTAACAGGAATCAAGATGGTCATTTCCTAATTATGAAGTGGTCAGTTAAGAGGACATAACAATTCTAAATATGTATGCACCCAATAACAGAGTATCTATTTATCTATACGTCTATCTATTTATTTCTCTATTTATGTAGCAAAGATACCAGAAGTGTAGAGTTGCAAGGAAAAATAGACTTATCCACAATTATAATTAGAGAGTACACTTCCCTTCTACCAATTATAACTGGAACAAAGGGACAGAAAATCGGTAAGGATATTGAATCAGTACAACATGTGTCATTTTTATATCATCCATTTTCTCCTTATTAGAGTCACATTATTCTTTAGTTTCGTGAACATTTGTAGCCTATTGACAATAATTGCTTCAACTTCCTTTTCCATATTTCAACATCATTTATTTATATTTATTTCTATCGAAGGATTATTCTCAATATTATAAGCCATATTTCCCAAGTTTTTTTATGACTAGACATTTTGGATAACTTAATAAACTGTGAATATTATGTTGTTGGTCCCAGGATTTTATTGTAATTCCTTTAAACAGTATTGGATTTTGTTTGTGCATGCTGATAATGTATTAATACTTTTGAGTCCACAGGATTATTCCTAGACTTGCTTATAATCTTTGTTTAGTGTTAATTTAGAGAAGCTTGCAATCTAGGGCCAATTTACCTCTCTTATTAAGGAGACACCTTTCTAATTGTCTTCTTATGCCCCATGCATTAAAATAATTTTCCATCCAGCTTGTGGCAACGCAATCTGAGCTCTCAAAGAGCTCTGTAATACATCTTTATGGTGGCTTCTTCCTGGAACTTATGCATTTTCCCCACATACTCAGATCAATATTCCGCTGAAGACTCTGGGAGACTTCTCTTTAGATTTCTGGAGATCTTCTTTACATCTTCCTTATCTCCAATACTCTGCCAGGTGATTCTTGCTCTGTTTCCTGAAAATGCCTTCCAAGCAGTAAATTTTTGCATTCCCAGAGCTGATCATATTTTCTTTCTTTTTCTGGAAGTTTGCAGGCCATTGCTATCTATTTCATAGTATAAGATATACATGATTCAAAATATTTCACTGTTTTTCTACCTGTTGAAAGTCAAAGAATACATCTATCACCTGTTCCTCATATTGGTGATAAGGATAAGTCCTTTTCTTGTTCTACCATATATTTTTTTTCATTATGGAACTCAATGAGTCTTTATCATCCAAAATTCTTAGTAACATTTGAAATGTTATCTGACAATTAAAAGTACAGTAAAAATAGCATTTTATATTTTGGAAGTCACTATTCTATACTATCTAGATATTATGTACCTTAATAGGCAATATAATATATATTATAAATTTGTAATGCAGGTTTTATCATCCATTTCACCACTAATAAGCCAGCTAACTAAAATAACTAAAATTCAATTTTGTTTTATTATGAAACAAGTACAGTTTTAAAACATTGTTTTCATTAAAATGCATAGTTCAATTTATGCTTAGTCCTTTTGCTTGGGAAGGGCTTAACAGTAAATTTATTCCTTATTTAAAGGAGATTGTGAAGAAAAAAACTTTCCCTAATTTTTATGTCTAGATAATCCCTCCTGGAAGTATTTAAAATAATGATATAAAAACTCTATATCCACAAATTTTATATAAACTACATGAAACTGACCTATTCCTTGAAAAAAACAATCTACCAAAATTCACAGAAGAAAAAACAAACAATCTGAATTGGACTATTTCTATTAAATAAATTGAATCAGTAATTTGTAATCTTACAAAACAGAAAGCACCAGGCCCCAGACGCAGTAGCTCATGAATTCTACAAAACATGAGAGGAACATTATCCCATTTTTTTCTACAATGTTTTTCATAAGATAGAAGCAAAGAGAATAAATCAATATCTCTGATTAAGGTACATATAAGATTCCACAAAAATATTAGCAAATGGAATCCAACAATGTATAAAAATAATTCTATACCATGACTAAATGGAATTTATTCTAAGTATGCAAGGCTAATTTATGAATAAGTTTAATCACATAATTTCAATATCTGGGATAACTATGGATGTGTTTTAACTCTTTGCATATTGCTCATGCAAAAGTATCTCACTATATGATTTGATGTAAGTCTACTTCATCTCTTTTTGTGTTTGCAACATTTTAAACATAAGGTAACTACTGAAAAAATTGTTTAACATTTGTATTTATCCCTGATAAAATACTCACATGCATTTTTTTCAATTAATGTGGCACTGATTTATGCATACTCTTACTTACATAAAATTATAAAATTATAGACTAAAGTTTTTTCAAAAGAGCAACTATTTTTATAGTCTTCATTAAGGGAGAAATTATAAACACAGAGATAACTTTATTGGTAAAATATTTCTAGATGCTACATTGTAAACATACCTGCTATCTTTCGCATGAAATTCTCTTTCAAGTTAAAGAGTTATAAGGGTCTTTTCCTCAGCTATATTGTATTCACTGGTCATTAAATTGTTTAATTTAGAACAAGTTGGTAATATTATAATTATGAATAGCTAAAATTTATTGAATGCTTACCATATGCTATGCATGCCCTAATATTCTAGGCTACATGAACCTCGTGTCTACCTATATTATGTAGGTATTATGAACACTATTTCAGAGACATGTGAATTTGCTTATGTTTAAAAATATTTTAGTGATAAAGTCAGGATTTGAACCCAAGTATGACTATCTGTATATATTAGTGAAATATAGTTAAGAGGATACATTTTGAATCTGTTATCGAAGTCAAGAAATATTGAAAAGCATACTGTATTAAAACTTTTTATTTCTCTGCAATACATGGAATTCAAAAGCATCCAAATAAGATTTTTATATAATGCTGCATATGCATAATAATATATTAACTGGAATGTACTCATGATTCACGAGAACCATTGAACTAAAAAAGCCTTGGATTCCCCGCAAGTTATTAAAGTGAATAGCTTTTTTTGTTTCTTACCTGCTTGCAACAATCCCATTTCTCAAACAACTAATTGCTCCTCTCATATCCATCAAAAAGAGATATCTAGCAAACATGATTTTATAGGTAATAATAGTTTTCTGCGTATGCAAATTGAGTCAAATTCCTCTTCCATTAATGTTTTCTTGAGTGAGACACAGACCACCAATATACTTAGAGTTTGTACTAATTCTTCAGTGCTGAAAGTATAATTTTTTATTATGAGCTTCAGGAAATCTGTCTATGCCTTGGAAAATTATCATTACTTATAAGAGGTATTTTAAGTAAATTGTTTAAAGGTAAATAGAAACATGAGTAAAAAACATGTAATAATTTGGAATGTTGAAAATTAAACTGAAAAGGGGTAGAATTAAATCCTAAAAGTACCAGTTGCCAGACATTGAACATTTCTTGCTAGCACTTGGAAATTCTAATTCGGGGATATCTACAGGCTGTGCTATATTTCTTGCCAGCAGGAGTGATCTAGCGAGAGGAACAGGCCGTATTGTGAATAGCACATTCTCATTAGAACCAGAGACTAGATAGAAATTTCTCTTCTATTTTATACTTAATTACAGAACATTTTTGGAAAATGTATTTTTGAATATTTGGACAAGCACTCTAGATCTGTTAATCAACATATATTTGTATCCAACATACATTTGAAATTCAGTATCAGTTTAATCTCCTCTTATATCTTCATATGAAATATAAAATTGAAATGTAATGAATTATCAGTTTGAGATATTTAGTACCATAAAAAATTCTGGAGTAGATACAGTATTATTATTTAATAACAACAATAAAATATAATGCATTGGTACTAAGCTTCTTACCTGTAATTTGTCATCATACAGTATATGCAATCATCTTGAAAGTTAAATACTGCTAGGAAGCTCAGAATCAAATATGTGTCTTAATTTCAGTAACACATGTTCTTCATATCTGAAATAATCCTCTAGTCTAATTCTATATTTTGATATAACTATCCTCTGGCTATATATTTTTATTTCTAGTACATGTATTCTTAAATGACATAAACATTAGAGTATCAATATCATATAGAGAAAGAAATAGATATGTTAAGGTCCTTTAATAAGTTGCCAGAGACTACGAATGAAGTTATAATTTATTTTGTTCCAAATCCAGGTACAGTTCTTGTGACTAAAGAGATTTTTCTTATACTTTTGCAATTACTTGGATAAATTTTACCTGAGTTTTAGATATTTTTATGGCCTAAACTAACATAAAATTTATTCCTAATTTTCAAGAATATGCTAGAGAAAAGTATTTTAAGTTTACAATTACCATATGAAGAATATAGGGTGAATGTCAATTAGGTTTTCAATAACAAATTTTAAAATTGCCTTAAATATTGATTCTCAACCATCTAAAAAAAGAACATCTTTATGAATAAAAACATAATGTTGACTGAGAACATTATATTTAAATATAAATACAGAAAAAAGAATAAGAATACAGAAAAAATCTTGTATTTCCTTAGAAGTCAAGGGCAAACTCATTAGGCATGCTGACAATATGAGTTGGCACCAGAGAAGGTCCATCAAGGTGGAGTTAGATTGAGCAGGAGAGTTAAGTGAGATAAGTAATAAGGTCAGAGGAGTGAATGTACAATGTAATATCGGAGGAATCCTCAGCTCAGCATCATTGGGATAGTCTAAGGTATAAGGGTCAAAGGTGACAGGAAAATTAATAAAGAGTTCAGAAAACAAAATTCGATGGAATAAAATTAATGTGGTCAGGATATGTGTACCTTTTTACTGTGTAATGAAACTATGTTACAGGTATGGGTTGATTATCATAGATTCCTTTTAGAATAGACTGTGCACTCCTTCCTGAGCACAAGGCTTTATACAAGCTGCTCTCTGCCACGACTTCAAACATTTTCTACCCTTCCCCTGTGACCTTACAATGTTTCATGCTTACTGGCTTTTTGTCCGTTCTATAATAGTCCCCATTTCTGCTTTCTGGCCTTTGGATATTCTGTAACCCTGCCTAGAAACTTGTGCCCCAGATATTCATACTGTTGGTTTCTTCTTATTATTAAGATTTTTATTAAAACCCTATGCCCTTTTAAAGTGACTTCCTGATCTTGATACTTCTGTTCTGGAGCTGACCAGTTCCAAAAATCCACTGCTATCTTATGAATATCACCTACCACATTCTGAAATCATCTTTTTTGTTTTATTTGTTCACTCGTTCATTGTTTGTTTCTCTCACAGAATTTAAGCTCCACAGAGGTGGTCAGGGGGTTGCCTGTCATATTAACAACTCTATTTCAGCACCTTAAAAATGCCTGGCACATGGTAGGCAAAAATGTACATTCAGTAAATGTATTTATATCAGTCAATTTTTATTAAATACTTCTGGAGAATCAAACAACTCTTAAATCCCAGTAAATTATATGTAAGAGTTATTTCTTACTTGTGCTTTGTATTTGCTGTGTGCCAACTGCCAATGTTTTCCACAAATCATCGTTCTAGGACCTAGGATGAAAGAGCATATGGGCCATTTTTTGAGGCAGAGGGAAGCAAATGGCAAAGGAATGCAATGGCACAAAGAATTTCATTTTTGTTCACTTGCTATTATGTTAAGAAAGTCACTAGACCAAGGCTGGCTTGAAGAGGAATATAGCAAGTCATGTTGCAATGATCAGGGATTCATATTCCTGGCAGCATGCTTTAAAGGTACAGGTTGATTAGTGCTGACTGCCTAGAACAGACTGCACACACTCCTTTCTGTGCCTTCAGGGAGGAAAATCAGGTAACTATGAGCAACAATGCATTCTATCATAGTATTAGAATTGATATATTAGTCTACATGTAACAAAAAACCATAGAGCACATTATGTGGAGCTAAGTGAACTTTAGGAAAAGCTAAACCTTTGACTCAGCTCTCATAAGCACAATTAACAAATTGATCTAACTAACATTGAAAAGTCCTTTTAAATATATGTATTTCATGAAACTAAGATATCTTCCATTGTAAGATAACACCATTAGTTTACATATACCTAAAAAGAAAAAAAGCCAATTAAATATACATAATGTTAAAGAAGATTTAGCAGAGAAGTTAAAATAAAACTAACACACAAATATTAAAATCAATAAAAGATGCCAGCAAGTATTTAGAGACTAATTATTTAAACTTAAGATAGTTTTAAAATATTGAATATGTGTTTCTCTTTGACCTAACAAAGAAAAGATTAGCTAAGCAAATCAACAGATTTCATAAATTTATGGAAGCACATTTAACCTGCTCATTTTGTTTTTCAAAGATAATCACCTATTAATTTTGATTCATAAATGATTGCTACTATTTTTTTATTTTAATTTGTATTAGTTTTTATTTCAGAATATTATGGGCTACAAATGTTTTGGTTACATAAATTGCCTTTGCACAGCCTGAGTCAGAGCTACAAATGTGCTCATCCCTCAAACAGCACGCACCACACTCATGAGGTGTGAATTTGCCTATCCACTCCTCCCCCTCCCACCTTCCCTTCACCTGATGAACGTTACTTCCATATGTGCACATAAGTTTTGATCAATTAATATCAATTTAATGGCGAGTACGCATAGTGTTTGTTTTTCCATTATTTAGATACTTCATTTAGGATAACGGTCTCCACTTCCATCCAAATTGTTGCAAAAGGCAATAAGTCATCCTTTTTCATGGCTGAGTAGCATTCCATGGTAATGATATATCACATTTTGCTAATCCACTTATGAATTGCTGGGCATTGGGGTTGATTCCACATCTTTACAATTGTGAATTGTGCTGCAATAGATATTTGAGTGGTTTCTTTTTGATAAAATGATTTCTTTTCCTTCAGGTGAATAGTCGGTAGTGGGATTGCTAAATTGAATGCTAGGTCTACTTATAGTTCTTTGGGGATTCTCCATATTGTTTTCCATAGAGGTTGCCCTAATTTGCAGTCCCACCAACAGTGTATAAGTGTTCCTGTTTATACATTTTTAAGGTAAACAAATAGGCATTATGAAATAGATTTAGAGGTAAAGAAATAAGCTTAATCAAAGACAATTCTTAGATGTATAGCTGATGGATATATCTTCTATCATAATCAAGATATAAAAATCTAGGGGATAAAGAGATTCACTGATAGTTCCAAGAATTCTGTTTTTCATTTATTAATTTTGAGAAGTGTATTAGATATCCAAGTAGAATTTTAGAAAAAGAAATGCATACATTTTGATTTCTAGGAAAATCTCGACATTTCTTGTCGAGAAATGTAGGCAACCTCTCAGAGCGAATCATGGCATTCAGGTGATGATAAAGAAAGGGGGACTTATAAAATATTTAATTGATTAATAGTAAGTGCTAGATTTGGCAAACTAATAATCTTTTGTAACTTAATATTAGTACTGCATGCAGGGAAGAAACTTAGGCTCTATCAGGGTAGGTTGGTTACAAAATAAATCACAATAATGTGGAGACACTGAGCATGCAAAATTTGGGGAGAAAGCTTTCCTGTAAAGTACAGAGGGAAAAATTGGAATGGTTGATCTGAGGGAAACAGAGTGGTGGAGTACATTTCTCTTAATATCAAGAAATAAGACACTGATTATAGAGACTGTGAGGCTAGTTTGATTTAGTAGATTTGAATTCTGGCAGTTCTTATGCAAGAGTTTATGTTTTCTGGGTAAAATTTGAAAAGCTTGCCATCTTATTAGAATAAAGTTGTCAGGGAAGTCCTTGTTGAAAGTTTAAGGTGAAAGAAAAAAAAGATATAAAATAGTTACTTGGGACAATTGAAAATTTAGGGGGATTTTTAGGTAATGATTGTACCCATTTGTACTCTTTGATCATCAATTCAAAGTGACACCAGTTGGCTCTATTCTTTGATTTTGATTTTTCCCCAGCAAGTTAAACTGTTTGGGGAATGTCTGATGGGTCTGTGAGATACTGGTCTAATCTGAGCTCTTCCACTTGCAAAGAACTGACTTGACAATCAAAGATGGATGGCTTACTCAAGAGGACAAATCTAGAACCTAGCACTTAGGTGAGACATTATATATTTAATATTAAATTAAATAAATAATTAAATAACTATAATACAGAGAGTTCAGTAAATGATACTGTTCTAATGGCAACAAATATGGACAGAAGACTGATGGGAGAAATACAAAGTAAAAATTCATTTTCATGAAAATCAGTGAAACAAGATTATCTACTCAATAATATTAATAGAATCAGCTTGAAGCTTTCAGCCTGATTCATACTTATCTAAACAGAAACAGAACAAATTGTCATGGAATTATGGCATTTTGTTGGGGAAAACTTTGATCATGTAGTAAATTAAACGGGTTTTAAATGACATACATAAAAAAATTGCATGGTATAATTTGGTTGCTTATGTGATTTCACATTTGGAATATTAACAATATGAAAAATAAATGAAGCAGAAACATTTTCAAGTCAAATGTAATGTTTTCATCAAATTGCTTAATGTAAACTGCCAAAATCAGTTTCTCTTGAGAGTATATTTTATTCAATTGTGTTTTCAGACCCACTTTATTAGTTTTCATTGATGAAATGAAAATCATGATCTATAATTTTAAAATGTTATTCCTATTAAGATTTGGTCACTTGTGGAATTTTTTATTTAAAATGTTAGAATTTTTAACATTTCTATTAAAAACCTAATTTACTCTGAACAAATTGGGCAGGAAGATGTCTATGTTTTAAAGAATTAAAAATAATAAAGTACAGATGGAGTTCTAAGATAACAATTTTAATTTTATGGGACTAGTGAAGGCAGGTTGCAAATCTCACATAGTAATAGGAAAAGTAGAAATTGAATAGCACAAGAAAAGGAAATTGAACATTAAATAGTCAAAAATTCATGGGTGAGTGAAGACAGATTATGTATTGATGGTATTGATAGGATTGGAAGAAAAACTAAGATTCCGGTGATTCTTCTGAGGTCAAATAATAGCTGGATGAATTTAAAATGAAACTATAGGTTATGAGCCTTGTAAATTACACTATTTAATGTGGATATAATAGAACAAGAACTAAAGATACATATGTATTTTCCTGGTGCCCAATTTTAACAGCTATACAAACATGAGAAGATCTAAAATTGCTAAACCTGCTGCTTTTTTCTCTAAAATAGAAATAAAATTACCTCCATACATTTAAAAACCTATTTAGTTACTTAGAATATTGCAGGCACTGGGACAATGTTGACAAAAATAGGCAGAGGTCTTGCCCTCTACTGTAAATATAATTAATAATTATATAAACAAATATGCAATTAAACTATGAAAAGAAATATAAAGGAAAATTGCAAGAACATTGAAGCATAGCTGGAAAAATTAGTTCAATCTAGGCTAGTCTGAGGGAAAACTTTCCTAAGAAGTGAAATTGTACTTGATATTTATAGGAAGTGTAGGTGTTAGCAGGAAGCATAGGTGTTTGTTAAATGAACAGGATTATGAGGGGAGGAAAACAGTTCAAATATTAGTACAACTTGAGCAATATCCTGAAGTAATAAGGAACATGAGGAGATCCATAAACAAATCGATTTGGTACTTAGTCTATAGCAAGCAGTTGATCTGTTATTTTCCTGTATGGTTGCCTTACAATTTAGTTTCAGGAGAAGCATGAACACTATATTTGAACTGAATAACTGATGCTCAATTTGAAAACATTGACTTCTGTCAAGTTATGTCTGAGCATTTTTTCCTATTTGCCTAGCTAAGCCAATATCACATATAACAGCTTTCTGTGATATATAATATAAGCCAAGTATTTATCAAAATATCCAATGTATAATAGATGTTCAGTAAATTTATCTATTTTCTCTTTCCTTCATGGTTTTTCTAAATGCTTTGTTTCATTGCTTGCAATGATTTCATTAAATTCAAACATCAAATTTGAGAATGTATTATAAATCTCTAAATTCAAATTTTTTATGGGAAATTATGAATTGTCTCTATTTTCTCAGACCAGCAATTGCACTTGATTATCTACAACAAGGTTAAAACAAAACATTTTAGGGTAAGAAGGAAAAATCAGAAAGCAGATGTATCCACATTTATATACAATATTTAAAATTCCAAGTAATTCTGAGTATTCAAATTTCACCAGTGAACTGCTACTTGCATTAAACCATATGTCAATAAGTATAATTTATATTTCAACATGCCAATCTATAAAGAAATCCCTATGTGTTCCATAATTCTCATAAATGATTTGAACAATAAAGTCTTAAAGTAATGATTCATTGTAGATACAATAAAGGTATAGTATTTAAATTAATGTGACTGTAGATATTTGAAAATCATTTAATAAAATAGAAAAGAAAACCCAGAAACAACTTTACAAAATTTAGTTCATAAACAGGCAACCACAAAATCCTTATAAGAAAAGATTACTCAATAAATAGTCAATAAATGAGTTCTTTGTATTGAAACAAATCAGCAAGGTAAAAATAAAAAAAATTAAAAATTGGGCAAAAGACATGAACAGAAGCTTTACAAAAGAAGATAGACAAATAGCTAACAAACATATGAAAAAAATGCTTATTAATCATCAAGGAAATGCAAATTAAAATCACAACGAGTTATCACCTTTCCTCTGTCAGAATGGCTATTATTAGAAGGCCACAAAACAATAAATGCTGGCATGGATGAAGAGAAAAAGGAACATTTATACACTGTTGGTGGGGCTGCAAATTTGTATAACCTCTATGGAAAACAGTATGGAGATTTCTCAAAGAACTAAAAGGAAACCTACCATTTGATCCAACAATCCCACTACTGTGTATCTACTCAAAGGAAATGAAGTCATTTTATCAAAATATACCTGTACTCAAATGTTTATCACAGCACAATTCACAATTACAAAGATACTACAGTATCTGTGCCATTATCATTTGTCTGACCCAGCAAAAAACACAAATCATGAACAAACAAAACCAAAATGAAGATAAGCTTATTAATTTCCAAATATTCTGTAAATTATGTTTTATGATATTGTAAACATTTTTAAGTATTTAGCACTGAAACATAAACACATGCTTTGAATCAGGAAATAGCAGTTCTTTTTCACCAATATGAATTACAAATCTAGAATTACACCTTCCAACTAGAATTTTAGTATAGTTTGGAACTGAAAAATTACAATTTCTGCTAAGATAGTGAGCAGGATGCTTGGCTAAATATGGCAATTCTTGAAAATGCATAATGAACAAAATGTGTCAGTCCAAACTTCAAAATTCATAACACATTTTATTGTCATTTTACATGGGGCTTACTTCTCTTCCTAAACTCTAAAGAAACTCTGTCACTTTGTAGACAATGATTATCTTATTTCTGCAGCAAGTACTGTTGGGATTGTAGTACTTTATAGGTCAAATATCGCTTCCATGCAGTGGATATTTATAGCATTCAACTTTCCTGTGAAACGCTGACATTGCAATACTATGTTTAACTTGTAAGCTCAGCTAACAGACTGAGTTGATAACATTAGTTCCAACTTTTACATTTCACCTTTCTTCCTTTCAGTGGAAAGGAGAAAAAATGGAGTATCCTTTTTGTGGATCATTCTATCTACCTATTAATACTTGCACAAATGTCATGTCTATCAATTCAGGGAAATATCTGTTCCCTGTTCTTTTCTCACCCTGGAGCATGTACTTTACTTTGAGAGACACAAAATGAAAATAAGTGGTGTCAGACCATTTCTTTAACTAAGCAAGCTGATAAAAATGTATAGTGTTCTTATTTGTGGGGATTCTCTTCCTTCTATAATCTCAGAAAAAGCAATGCATGTAAGCATGTGTTCACACAAGTTCAAAAGCACCAAACATAAACCATAATATGCATAATTGCTAGCATAAATCTTTCAGTTAAGAGTGGAGCCCACATGTCTTAATCTATTTGGGTTGCTGTAATGGAGTATCTGAGGTTGGGTAACTCATAAAGAAAATAATTTTATTTGGCTCATGGTTCTGCAGGCTTTAGAGAAGCATGGTGCCAGCATCTGCTTCTGGTGCAGGCCTCAGGCTGCTTTCAACCATAGCTACAGGTGAAGGGGACACAGTAACATCACAAGGCAAGAGTGGAAGCAACAGAGAGAGGGTGCAGAGGAGGTGCCAGGCTCTTCTCAACAACCAGTTGTCCTGGGATCTAAATGTGACAACTCGCTCATTTTCCAGAGGATGGCACCAAGCTATTCATGTAGGATCCACCACCTTGACCCAAACGCCTACCACCAGGCCCTACCCCCGACACTGGCAATCAAATTTCAACATGAGACTTATCTTGGCCAAACCACAACCAAACCCTTGCACCACCCAACCCTAAAGGAAATCTGTTATTGACTTAAGTAGAAATAGTTTGGTTAAATACATTTGAAAGTACTTGCAGACTTGGCATTTATAGGATCTCTGGGTAATTTTTCAGATGAGATTAACTATAATGCAGTATCATGATTAACTAAAACAAAAGAAATAATAATGATACTACTACTATACTTTTCTGGATTTCAGTGGCCTTTTAGGAGTCTCATCACGACTAGCCATCCCAGCAACTCTAAGCCAAAGTGTACCTGGAAATGTATTCATATATTGGGGCAAATAAATAAATTTCAGGATAAGTAAAGTCAGGTACTTAGACAAACATTCAAATGAATAATATAAATATAAACTGAGACAGGCCTCACAGAGAAGATGAAAGAATAATTAAGTAAAGAAAATATAGCTGACAAGTTTATCATCAATCTTAAATAAATTTAGGTTGATTTACAGAAAGAAAAAGACTGAAAAATTTATAAGAGCAAGCCATTAGAAGAGGCACAATAATAATTCAACTGCCAAGACTCTTTTCTACATTTTCATTAGATTTAACAACTATTCCCTTGATGATATAGAAATGAATATTAGGTTGCATTTGGTGAATTTCTCTTTCTTTTAACATATTTTATATTTGTGTCCTCTAGAATCTATTTGTATGAATTAATGACTCAATATTAAATCCTTGATAAGAATCACATGAGATTTTTAAGCAGCTTGAATGAGGTATACATTGCATGCAATTCAATGCACCATATTTAGAAAGGTTTTCACATGTATAAAATCATTTAACACTACTACAATTACAAAGATAACCCAAAAATGTGTAATGCACACTCCAAAATACTGGTTTAGCACATGCAAAAATATACAAACCACCAAACTTTTGTAGCACCATGTAAGTACGATTCATTAAATATTTGGGTTAATATTTATTCAGTAGTACCTAAATAAATATTGTTCTAATATTGAATACCCAATAATTTAAGTTTCAAAAAATATTTGATAAGATAGTTTTCACTACTAATGCAAAGTGATATTTTATCAAAGAAATATATTTTATATTCAAAGGGAAACTGTATTTTAGAATGTATAATTGTAGATAAAATTTGACCTTAATATTATATCAGTAAAATATTCCATTTGAATTCTGAGAATATGGATTCAAAAAATGGGGCTTTAAAAATTAAGGTTTTTAATTTCATCACATAAGAAGAAACATAAAGTTGGGTTGTCCAGGGTTAGTATTTAATCAGTGTCATCAAGTACCCAGGCTATTTGCTCTCCGTCATTCCTTCTATGCTTATATATGCACAGTCCTGAGATGACTACTGGAGCTCCAGTCATAATAGCAATATTTCAGGAAATAAGAACATAAAAAAGGGGAAGACTATGAAGAAAAGCCATGCACAGGCTGTCAGCCAACATCAACGCCAACCTCCCTCCCCTGCCCCTTAGGAAACTTTTATGAAAGTTCCACTCAACCATTTTTGCCTACATCCATTACACAGAATTTAGTCACATGGAAGCCACTGCAAAGGACAAGGGAGAACGATTTTTTAGCAAGCCACTTTACTGCACCCAAAACAAAGATGATCTGTTAACAAGAAAGGAGGAACTCGTAATGGGTGGGCCACTGGTAAGATGTACCCACAACATAGACTGAAAGATGGAAAAGTGAATATGTTTTGTTATTTTTATTGAAGAATCACAAATTCCCTTTATGACCTTGCTCATTTGGAATTATCTTCATTCCTACTTCCCATTTATCCACATCCCACGTACCAAGCACACCCTTCTTTATATGTAATCTCCTCCCATATGTGCTTGATATATTGAACCTACAAGTGGCTGTATGTGAAATGTTTGTTTTTCTAAATACATATCACTTCAGATCTTTTGAACAGAAGTAATGTTTTCTCATCTATTAAAATAATTAATTATCTTATTTAATTTAATCATTATATAACATTTTTATTACTACCCTCTGTATATTAGAATGGTACAGTGTGAAATTCTCATCAACTATATTAACCCAAAAGTTCAGTACCATTTAATATGTTATACTTAATATGGTAAATTTAAGTTATTCTAGCTGTGAGTATATAATGACTTACTGATCACAAAAGTCTAAGCTAAAAGAAAACACAGCATGCTTGAAGCTAATAAAGCACTACTCAGGAAAGAATGAAAGGGAATTTTAAAAACCTAGATCATTTCATACACGTGAAATTCTATTTCATGGCCTTATTTTAAGCTTTCTAAAGCTTTGTGAAATGCAGTTTAAAAGCTCAATAAAATACCTCTACACACATAGAGGAATAGCTAAAATTCAAAAGAATAATAATGCCAATTATTGTTGAGTAGTGGAACATTTAGGACATTCTTCCACTATTGGTGGGAATCTAAAATTGTACTACAGTTTTAGAAAACAGTTTGTTTCTTATAAAGTTTAATATATACTAGCAATGTTTTCAATCAGTTCAACTAAAGTAAAATCAAAATATGTTCACAGAGCAATTTATATCCACATGTTTATGGCAACATTCATCATAATATCACATATGTTGGAATATATATCAAATCAACTGAGTAGATAAATAATGGCAAATGGATAACAATGGAATACTCTGGATATATGTACTAACATGAATTAATCTTAACAACATCTTTCCAATTTACAGAGCTAGACAGATACTATATATATTTTATGATTCCATTTAAATGCAACTTTAAGGAAAATTACAGTAACAGAAAACAGGCCAGTTTTATCATGTGACTGTGGCTAGGGACAGAGTATTAACTATAGTAGGCACAAGAGAAATTTTATGGGTGGTGAAAATAACCTATATTTATTTGGTAGTGGTTACACGACTGGATTTATTTGTGTAAACTCATGGAAATTTGTACTTAAAATGAGTGAATTTTACTTTATATAAATTAAACCTCACTAGTAATTTAAAAACCGTATTATATTTCTCCTTTCTCTTCACTTCCTTTCTCCTTTCCCTTCCTGAAAAAAAAAAATAATAAGTCCAAAGCCATTAGATGGAAATGAATAAAGTAGAGTCTTATGCTACTATGATGGTGAAAGTGGAGCCACACTGGTTCAGAAGGCAGTGAGTGCTTCCCTGACAGTGGGTGAGGGCCCAGCATAGCTGGAACAGTGCATGGAAACCAAAGGGCATTGAAAGTTCTCTGTTGAGGGTATACAAGTTCAGGTGTGGTTATATAGATAAACATGGGAGAGATCACCTGTTAGAAAACACAATATCACTTCTCTGATATTTCTGCCAAAAAGGCATGAAAATAAAATAAACAAGGAATATAAAAGAAACACAGATTTGGGGATATTACACAAAATAATTGGCAAAAAAGGTCAAGATTTTTATAATCAAGGAATTAAGAGTAAAATGGTAGAACCTAATGAGACATAGCATATATTCAATGCATGATACCAGACCAGATCTTTTAGCTATTAAAGACAATTTTTAAAAAATTGGTGAAATTTTAAGAGTATGGGAGAAGTAGATAGTAGTAACATATAAAAGTTCAAAATCAGATATTTTTATTGGGGCTATATAAGATAATGTTTTTGGTTGTGGGAAATATATACAAAAATATTAAGGTATCATATGAGTAATTTTCTCACAAATGGTTAAGAAACTTTGTAAACTCTCTGAACTACATTTTTCTGTAAGTTTGAGATTATTTCTAAATAAGATTGAATTATATATTACAGATTTCCCATAATTAATGGGCTTATAATGTTGTAATACTCTGAGACAGATTAGTTGAATATGATTGATAGCTAAGTAACAATCCCTGATGTTTAATATTTTAGTTTATTATAAAGAAACAGATGTTGATATTTAAGGGAAAAATCGTACAAAGTATATTTACTATATAAATATGGAATATCACTGCATAATATATAGTAATTCAATAGTTTTTCTGAACTTAGACACAATTCTTATATAAATTATTTTCAAGATGAAAAGTTCAAAAGTGCCTTTTAGTTATTTCCCAATAATTAAAGTTAAATTTAATACAATTTCTCAAATGGTAAAGTCAGCAATGTTATGCAAATTTTTGTATTGCAAGATTTTGCATGTTAAACATATAGTCTGATCTATGATAGAATGATACAATAATCTATATTTTATACATTTTTATTGATATATTATTTACAAATAGCATAATTCACCTTTTTAAGTTACAATTTTATGATTTTGTAATATATATATATACACACACACATACATCCACCATCAAAATAAAAATAATAAAATAGTTCAGTAACAACATCAAAATTAATCTAACTTCCTACTTGTAAATTTCAAACATTTTCAATATTAAAATGTAAATATTCATGAGCTTAAATATTTGTTCATCATGCAGTATTCAGTATATATTTAACAGACAATAGACTACAATCCTAAATTTTAATATCCTCTCTATCTATTTCTTTCCTTCTTTGTATGCTTTTGAGACTGTGTTTTGGCAAAAGGATGCTAGGATCACTAAGCACAATCAAGATAACTCTTTCACCACTTCTTAAATAATTCATATAATTAAATGAACATTAAATAAATTTATTAATGACACTTTTTCTCACTGCTCCTTTGATTCTGCTTCTTTAGAAATAAATTATCAATCCATCCTGAAATTTTTTTTTCATTCTAATTTCCTGGTCTTTCTGTTTTTATTTATGGTCAAGTAAGATGTTTGTAAAAATGTGGCACATATTCTTATTGACATCTTTTACATTTCCTCTCCCCCATCAAAATGAAAGAAAAGATAAATTATAACTTAAAAACTAAAAAAGCTGTGTATTTATATTTTAAAAACCCTACCTTCTATTTCATAAATATATTTAATTCTATTATTATGTTCTTGCCATCTTATAGAGGTTCTTCTTATTCTATTGCTATTGTTTTACATTTAATAACAAGTATGTAAATGAATACACATAAATATTTCTACCTGTTTGTATGAAACCAATAGAGTAAATAAGTGAAGAAAGAGTCCTTAGAAGCAATCTAGCCCTAAAACAACTAGATTCAGAAATTTGAAAAAAAAATGTTGATTTTCCTGTTCAATAAAATCTTACTAACTGAAATATCAACAGTGTTTCAAAGTTCCACAGATTTTTTTTTCTGAATTAGGTAATATTTCATTATCCAAAAGCATTGACAGTATTAAAATATTTTATGTAGACTCGTGCCTTTTCCGATTGCCCTGCATTTATTCTTTTTGTCATTGGATGAAAAATGTTCTGCTCATGGAGCACTATCATATGACAGGTGTCCTATATCATTGAGCATTTATGAATATCTAATCAAACAGTAAATCTTTAAGACCACTTTAAATATTTTCTAGGGAGGATGAATTTATCTTAAAAACAGATAACTAAATTGTTAGGAGATACTCAAATTTTCTACCATCACCTTAAAAATCAAATGTGTGTTTGGTGTTAACAAAATTCTCTCTCTCTCTCTCTCTCTCTCTCTCTCTCTCTCTCTCTCTCTCTCTTATTCTCTCGTCATTTATTGAGTACTTGCTCAACAATTCTATAACTAATATCTTTTTTTTTTTTTACCTACAGGAAGTTCTCATAGGTTAAGGAAACAAAATTAAAAGACCGCATTTCCTTTGCCCTGACATTTATAGAGTATTTGCCACAAGCATTTGTACAGAGGAGTCTGCCTATTGATCAATTGTTAAATTTATATGCACTACATGTGAAAGGAGATTTTGATTTTTTTCCCTACATAAAAATAGCATGGAATATTCTGTGTTCTTTCAGAAGATAAATTTCACTGAAAAAAAGGTAAATATTTTTAAGAACATTAAATATATTTGTGACCATGTTGGGGGTGCTATCCTTTAAACACTTCATCAAGATGCTGTATTGCATTTTATTCTGCAAATATTTTCTGTTGTGTCCTGACAATAATATGGGAATCTCAGTTTAGACAAAAGCTTATACATTTAATATTCAAGAGCACAATATTTTACACAACTTAATATACTTAGGAAGTTGAATTCCAAACCTCCTCTCTGTACAGTTAATCACACATTAAAAGTTGTAGAAGTTACCTGGGGATACTTCATATTCAGTTTCACAGCAGGTATTTACATGTTAAAAAATAATGCTATTTAAATATGTATAGAACATATATAAGTACAAATCAAATGTAGCATATTTACATTTGATTGATGCCCATGAAGTAAGTTATTTACAGTTTCAACTAAATAAACATTGCTAGTTGATCCTGTTATTATTCACAGGAACAAAGTACAGCTCTTCACCCTAATGTTCACTCTTTACACACTGGAACAATTGTGATTAAAGATATACTGTATAAAATAGCTAGATCTTTAGCTAAAGTTTTCTAAAATGTTAAAAGAATATGCATATTATTGTTATTATTATTTATTTCAGCATATTATGGGAGTACAAATGCTAAGGTTACATATATTGCCCATGTCACCCCTCCCCCCTTGAGTCAGCGCTTCAAGCGTGACCATCCCCCAAACATTGCACATCCACTCATTATGTATGTATATACCCATCCCCTCTTCCCCCTCCCACCTGCCCAGCACCCAATAAATGTTATTCCTATATGTCCACTTAGGTGTTGATCCGTTAATACCAATTTGCTGGTGAATACATGTGGTGCTTGTTTTTCCATTCTTGAGATACTTCACTTAGTAGAATGGGTTCCAGCTCTATCCAGGAAAATACAAGAGGTGCTATATCACCATTGTTTCTTAAAGCTGAATAGTACTCCATGGTATACATATACCATATTTTATTAATCCACTTATGTATTGATGGGCACCTGGGTTGTTTCCACAACTTTGCAATTGTGAATTGTGCTGCTATAAACATTCAAGTACAAGTCATATTATTAATAATTACCTTAATTTAATTTTCCAAAGACTTTGTATTATTAAAGAGAATGAGTAGACTAATAAAAATCATTATTTTTTGCTTTCATCATTATAAATTTAGATGAAAATAATGGATAAATACTATAATTACAATTTGATAAATACTTTGATAATTATAAAATACTTTAGAATACCTCACAAAATAAACTTTAACCACCTACCCATAACTCAAAGCATATTTGAAAAGAATGCTTTTCTTGAGATTTGAGACAAACTTCCTTACTAAGAAGGAAACAAACAGACTCAAAATTCCCCAATATTTTTATGTTGTCTGTAAAAACAAAGGCCTAGGTAATTATCCAGAGAGAATGGTGTTTGTTTATTATAATCTCAGCAAATGGAAACTACTTTGGTATTTGCTTTGCTGTAAGAGAAATGACCCTCACAATGAAAACATATCTTTTAAGTGGTTAATTTTGCCTCATCAATTTAGATGTCACCTTTTCCTGGAATCTTTTCATAATTTGCAAAGATTGCATTAGGTTTACATCTATTAGAGGATTCTTAAGTTTTATATAACATAAATAACTGACTGAAATGTTGTTGATTAAGAAGAGATATTTATAGAATTATGTGGAAGGCTAGAGAGCAAGATTTAAGGCTGAATGTAGAGAAAAATTAATTCAGAATTTGGGAAAACAGGAAAAATATATTACAATTCTCTGGTAAGAGCCAAACTTTATCAGTATAGATACAGTACTGGTTGTAAGAAATCTGCTGTCAAGTAAGAAGCAAGCGTGAGAAAGAAACGCTGTCACGTGGAGAAGTTTAAGGTCAATATCCTTAGTGAAGTAGGACAGGACTACAGTAAGGAAGAAACTGTTACAATCTAACAGTCTTGCTCCTAGCTGTTGCCATGAGTATAGGTATGTGGCCCTCTCTGCTGCTAATTAGTCATAATTGCAAATAACATAAATATTAATATGCAAAGTGTAATCTATTTTGCAAAAATATTATGAGTAGCTAACAAGAAAAATTAGGATTGGGAAGCAAAATAAGTCTTAAAATTGGTAGTTTTGAGTTGTCATTTGGTGGAACACTGTCAATCTACTATAAAGTTAGAATATTACCATATTCAATTCTTCCTACTAATGTTCACTGCATTTTCCAATATTTGAGTGTTCACTATAGACTACAATTTGTGTAAGTAATTTAACAGGAGAAATACAAAGATATGAATATTGTTGCTGAAATATATCAATATAAATTCAGTGACTAAAATCTTAATTTAGAAAGGCAATTTCAATCTCACCAGCAAAACTAAAATATTCACCATTAGACAAATGAAATGAGCTTATCTGAAACAACATGTCTCCTAACATCCAGCTTGAATATGCTTTCCAATACAGTCTTTATTATTCCACCAAGGTCAAAGCAAACTGGAAGATATTTTTCTATATCTGAAATATTTGTCAAGAAACAAAGATGAAGACTCTCAGAGCAATTAAAGCTTTGTGTGTTTAACCTTTTTTAATAATGGTAATTTTTAAGTATTAAATGTTTGTGGCATTATCTTTCAATTTTAAAATGTTGTTTTGGCATTTATCGATGTTATAAGTCCTTTTATTAATATTTCTATCATTTAATATCTGTATCAAGTAGAGATTGTCTTACATATTATTAAAATATATAATCATCTCATAATATTTCATTTGTTAAAATCATAAACCAGTCATTTCATATATGTAATATATGTCTAAATATATAACATTTATATAATATTCATTTCTATATGAACTCTTCTGATTTTTAAATGTTGAATATATTATTGTAATGTTATGTAATATAACTATTACAAAATATGATTTAATATTTATTATTATGGATTTTATGATTGAAGACATGTAAATAAAATATTATAAAACATAAATAATATCTTATAATTTCAGAAAGTTTAATTTTGTATTTCTAAATCCTCAAAATTAATATCTTCCAGGAATTTAAATACATAGCATATACTTCAATGATCACCCATGAAAGATCAGACTTTTCTCATCTATTGACATATATTTCCCTGTATTTTGCCTATATAGAAAATCCCCAGGTGAGTATAAATGATTGTTATGACTCTGATCTAATGACCTTCTTCTCCAGTAAACAGTAAGTGCCAGGAGGTCAGGTGCAAGCATTTTTACTCATGACAATACCATCAAGTCCCAGAATATTACTTGGAATAACACAAATATTCAACAGGCAAAAGCTGAATAAATGCTTAATGAATCAGATGGATACATGAATAAAGAGATTAAAGAATATGAGGTTCCTCTCCGTTAGTTGCATGAAAACTTCATAATTTCAAGGTGATTTTACTTTAAGACCTGAATGGACATTTTACTAAATCTATATATTTTTCTGTTTTACAAATGCCTTTTTAATGGAAAGAAAAAACATGAGGGAAATGGAAGAGAAATAGAATTGTCACTTTGGGATACTGACTACATAACCACCATTTAAAACTTGTGTAATATATCACATTTATTAGACTTATCATAGTCAGGTACTCGGTGAATGCTTTATGTTATTTATCTCATAACATCACCAATTTTTACAGATGAGAAAACTGAACACAATATTAGTGAGTTTGACTTAGATTCTCACAGATTATGAATGGCAAAGTTGAGATTTTAACTCATGTTCATTTCACTCTGAAGGTGCCTTTCTATCAAAAAGACTCTGTATGTAGTAGGACAATTTTATTTCAGGGAATCATAAAAATGTTACATCTATATTAATATCTTATTTTAATGTGTTTTAAAATAATAATATATAATTTTAGAGTTATTTTTCTTAAGGAGATGTGAGAAGTACATTTATTTGACATCGTTTTTATTGTTGTAGTTTGTTTATGCTAGCTTTAAATATTTTTTTTCTTACCCATATTGGATTTAAAGTTTTTAATTTTGTCACATCAACACTTTCAGAAACATCCAAACTATTTTCCATAGGAGAATAAACTTACATTATTTTTATACTCATGTTTCCTTGACCTTTAGAATATAAAACTATTTTTAAGTATTTTAAATTTGTATAAATAATTGTGACAAAAGCAGATGAATCTTGGTAAACAAATAATTTAAATGTGAGAAGAGTTCCATCTTACTATTGAATAATTTAATAACCCTTGTCAGCATCAGGCAGTATATCTTTAGGCAAAATAGAAAACATGCATTAATCCAGAATGGAATTCTGTTTTGCACGCTTCCATTTTACAGCAAAAAATGGAGGTTTTGTTCTCCTGACACATAGCAACAAAATTCTAATAATGACATTTTTATATGAATACAAGCTCATTTATGTATTTCAGCACCATATCAGAGTGCTGCATAACCCATATTAGATGCTGAGTGAATATTTGTTTAATGAAGAGTTGGGTGGTTGGACATATAATTATTAACTTCCAACCTCGGAATGATTCATTAACTCTATTCAACAACTATTAAGGGAGCACCTATGTTAACCAGGTATATTTATAGACATTGAGAATAGAGCTATGATCAGACAAAAATCCATGCTTTTATGAGACTTACATTTTAATGCATGTGATATACAAAATAAATCAGTAAAGTATAAGAAAGTAGAATATATTAGCAATGAACTAACTATAGGTGGTGTAGTAGCCAGTGCAAAATAATTGAAAATAAATATCTATCATTGATTAATTTTGTCCATCTTGCACACTTGGATATAAACAACTTAGTATATGATACTTTATAAAGGGGTATATTAGAAGATGATGATAGATAGAACAAGTGACCAGTTATGCTTCTAACTTCTTTCCAAATGGAAAAGGCACTCTAAAAAGTTGACAATTGCACTGTTTTTTAATGTGACACCTCAAATATGACAGTTTCTTATTTGACTGACTTACAGTCAGTATCAAACATGAAGATTAGCTAACAACAGTAGGTTAAGGAGACTTTCTGCAACTCTAATACTCGATTCTTTATTATTTAAAGCATTTCCAAGTGTGATCTATATGGAAGCTCTTGAAATCTGAGAGAGAAAACTGATATCTATTTCACTTGTCTTCAGTATTAATTTTTTAAATTGCTATTTTCAAGCATGCCTTTTTTTACAAGTATTTTAATGTGTGCGTCACTGGATAATTACACTTCCCCCACTGATACCGTCATCATATGGAAACGTTGAACCTTTCATTAGAGTTACTTTTGTCTTAATAATTAGTTTTATTTCCCTATGTATATTGTTAATTATTTTAAAGGACAAAGAAACAAATCTATGGAAACAGCATTGTGTAAATCATGATGGAGATTGAAATGAATGTACAAAGACTAACAATTGTTTTGGTTGAAAGGGCTCTTAAAGGTTGAATAAACCAACTATCTCAATCACGATGGAATCTTTCTTTACAACATATTACTTCAAAGGTTCATCTAGTCACACTATCCAAATTGTTTTCTAAGGAACATTACATAAGTTTTAAAATGTATACCCCTTAGATATATTGTTATTTCTTCCTATTGATCAAATTCTTTGCTGATGACACGTAAATTGGGTAATCTTGAGATTAAGTCTTTTAAAAAGTCTTCTGCAATTAACCTTATTCAGCTTTCCCTGACTCACTGTTGACTATATTTTTCCTAACATATTGGAAAGCCAGTTTTAAGGCTATAGGATTTTTAAATCTTTTTATACTAATATATCTCTCTTGATGCTGGTGGATTTCCAGAAACAGCTTTTTTTATTTTTTAAATGGTCAAGAATCCCAGATTTAATCATCAGGCTCAAAATGATCTTAATCATGAATCTATATGCCTAGATGCAAATTTGAAGATAAAGTTCAATATTTCTAAAAAAATAAAATGGAAACCAACTTTGAGCTTATAAACTTTTTTAAAAAAATGTAATACTTTAACATGTATATATTACAGTAGCAATAGTTATTTTTCCCCCTATTTAGAGCAATACAACTCTAGCATTTTGGCCTCAGGACCCCTTTACATTGTATCTAATGAAATACACTTTATTAGAAAGTAAGATTATTAAAATTAAAACATAATAATGTATCAATTCATCTTAAAATAACAAAACATCCATTTTATTTAACACATTTAACATTCTTTATGAGAAAAAATACATTATTCTCCAAAGCAAAATAAACAAACAAAATAGCAAAAAAAAAAAAAAAAAAGTAGTGAGAAGAGTTGCATCGTTTAGGATTTTTACAAATCATTGATGCTTCTTATATCTGCTTCTGAATTTAATTTACTGGGAGATTATATGGCATGTGTGTAGCCTCTGGAAAACTCCATTGCATATTTTGAAAAATGCTATTTTAGAGATTTATTCATAATGATATCAGAATTTTTATGTGATTTCTTAGAAATCTTATGATCTTTTTCCATGTGATTGTTAATGAGATGTTACTGCTCCTACTATATTTTCTGAGACATTATGACTGGCTATTGGAAAGATTGTTGAATGACATGTTTTGTTATTATTTCTTCCAGTTTTTATTTTTGCCTCAAATTTGACATTTTTATACTGATAAAACAATACAAGATTTCTTTTTGTCTTTATATTAGCATATTATATTTGATGTAATTATTGATTTTAATATTCAAACCTATTTCATACTTGTTTATGCCTTATACCTATCTCTATTCATTTTTCTCTCTGTTTTTGACTTCTTCCTGATTAATCAATAATCACAATTTCAATGTTTCCCCTTTGTTAGCATTTGGTCAAGAATCCGTTTAATCTTAGTGGTATCTCGAGAGATTAAAATATTATTCTTGATATTATTAATATAAGGATGATTACAATACCATGCTTTACTACTATCTCAAGTGTAATATTTCTCCCACTTATGTGATTTTATATATTAAGCTCTGTTTAATTTATAGGTATTTTAACTATCTTTTTCATTCAACAATCAGTTTTGAAAGTGATATTAAACAAGGCTCACAAATATTCTTTTTACCTCTTGCTTGCCTTTTGTGGCATTATAATCATGTATTTTAACTGTCCATCTATTTAAGTTTAACAGGTGATCACTTTTTATTTTTATATAGTCAATATTCAGTTACATATACACACTTATGCTTCCACTTTTGCCTCTTTTTAATTTTTTTTCTTCCCTGGTTTCCTGAACCGTCATCAAGGATCATTTTTCTCCTACGTGAATAACATCACTTTGATGTCAATGTAGTGAAAAATTCTAACAGGGTCCTTAGTGTGAAAATATCTTATGATGACTCTATTAGACAAACCTGGAGTAGTTACTGTCTGTTGATAACGTTTCCACCACAGATGCAAGAGAAAAGGGCCCTCATACTTTCTGTCTGATTGTGGCAACGAAGATTGGGAAAGTACAGCAGAAGAACATGGAAATACAGGGGAAAATATAGAGAAAGAATTTTTGCAACTCAAAAATAGCCTAGTAAACAGTGAAGAGCTGCTTTACTCCTCTTAAAAAATCTAAAATTTGAGTTTTTAAAAAGGAACTTTACATACCTTTGTTTCGAAGAGTGAACTTACATGGGAAAAAGATCCTAGATTGACAGCTATTTCCTTTCAACATATTATTTTGGTGGATAATTTCTGTTACTCTCTTCACTTAGGTTCTACCCCTTAATCTCTATGTGCTTCAGTGTGTTTATATTGTTATGGACTGCCTTTCAGCTCACTAATTTTCTCTTACTCTCCTTCTAAACTCATCCATTCAATTCTTAATTCCAGTCATTATATTTTTCAATTCTGAGAAATTTATTTATTGTTTTTATGGTTTCTGTTCCTCTGCTTACAACTTTAATCTTGTATTTCATCTTCTGCACATTGCAAATAATAATTTAAAAATTAGTGTTTAATAATTTTATTTTATTTATCTTCTGTTGTTTTCTTTTGCTTTTCAACTTTTTGTTCACTTTTTTTAGTAAAGGCCCATGTTATTATAGGCCTGGTAATTTAGATGATCAGATATGAATATTGTTTATGAAAAATCATGTAGATAATGCAATGCTCTGGCTTATGGTTTACTATTGAGAATTTAATTTCACTTCATGCTGTCAGCAAGTCTGGAGGCTAAAGCCATAATAGATCAACTTAATTTAAATTATTTTTTACTAGGCTGTGACTTGTGATGATTGGTCTATTTCTGCTGTGTACATGCTATTAGTGTTTTCCTATCATAGTCTCATATAAAAACTGGCAATTTTACCCTCCTTTCCACTATTTCTAGATGCAACTTTTGTTTTCCCATCCCTCAAGGTTTAAACATTTTCCATTAATCAATCACTCAGAAAGGGAAAAATAATACAATACTAAAAGGGACTCACAATTCTGGTTTTCTTTACTTTTAAGGATCTTAGCCCCATAAGATCTTACTAGCTTCACAGCAATCTGATGACTTCAGGGCACACATTAAATATTTGCCAGCATCAGTAACATAAGGATTCATTTTAGAAATGAGGAGCTGGAAAAATTTTCCCTCCCAAGACAGAAACCTGACAAACTGCATTTTAATGACCTTTGTTGAACTCAGGAAACAGCTTGGGTCACAGAAAATGGTGAATACAGAAGAAACCTGAGTTGTTGCTTACTTGCAGAATGTGCTGCCAGATACTACATAAGCCAATAAGTTTAAACTTCTTACAAGAAAGTTTTAAAACTTCTTGTTTTGAAAGTTTAAAATTTTCCAAAGGAAACTTTAGGAGGTGTTGCATATATCTATTACTTTGATTGCGGTGATGGTATTTTGGGTATGTGCACATACATGTTCAAACTCATCAAATTGTACTCTTTAAATATGCACAGTTCTTTAAAAAATAAAACTGTTGAAGAAATCATTAATGTTTAAGTGTGAGTTACTGTGAGATTGTAAAGCTTCTGGTTTGCACAGTAATAAGGAGGTCCCCATCTACCTGTAGTCTTCCCTTTAAGAAACTTTATCTGATTTTCAATTGAAGAGAATCCATAGAAAATCCCCCTCAATTGTGTGTCACTAGCTGGTGGAGAGGAAAAACTGCCACTACTGAAATCCATGTAGACCCAAGTTCCCTATTTCACTTATAGAACAAAAGAGGCATTCACCAAGGGGATTTCTTATTTCAGGGCTGGAAGACCAGAGAAGTCAACACAAACACTCTGCCCAGAGTCATTTTTCTTATATCCCTTAAGTAACTATTTCTTTATTGTGCGGGGGAGACAACTCCCAAACTGTAGCCTGAAGACATTGGTGGACATTCACTGCAACTAGAAAAAGGGAAGAGAATGAAAACAAAAACAAAAGCAGTATGTCTATCCCAAGAGAAAGGCAGGAAAGCTAGTGAAGGTTACACCCTCAACTCAATTCCATAGGTTTAGAACTAAGGCTTGAGCTGATCCAAGAAGATCAGAACATCATAGAATGCCTGCACATGGCCCCTTTCCTCCACCACTACACTAGCAAGACTCAAGGGTCAACAAACTAATGGTGAGATGGAGTAGAGAGAGCTGCAAGAAAGAGACACTTTCACAGAAGCAGCACAAAAGGAAGACCAGACTAAAACAAAGTCTTGCAGTAGGAATCTGAGGTCTCTGATAACCATCACAACAACAAACTGTACACAAAATCCAACTCCTGAAGAGATTAACACAAATTTTCACACTAAGGTCCCAAGAGAAAGAAATGGCACACTTTTCCAATCATTAAAAAGAAGTCTCTTGGAATCTATTGTTCTAGATCACATATCCAGCTTTCAAAAATAATTACAAAACATGCTAAAGTCAAGGAACAAAACATAAAAATCTGAACAGAAAAATCAATTAGAAGTACTGGACACAAAGATGTTATAGCTGTCAGAACTACTAGACTGGAAATTTAAAGTAACTATGGAGGGCAGAGCAAGATGGTGGACAAGAAACAACACCAGACAGAGTGTCTCTGCAGAAAAGATAGCTTCTAGAAGACATTAGGAGAAAGAAGCAAGCAGACGACCATACATCAGACGGGGGTCGGACGGAGGGGTACTGGAGACTATGGGAGACTCCACAGGAGCAGGTTGCAGAGGAGAATTGAGAGAAGAGACCTCTCGAGTGAGCAGTTTGGAGACCAGCGGCAAGGGTAGGTGGAGTCGTTAACTTTCCCCTCCCTTGCATCTCGGACTGCTGGTGGGATCCCCAGTGGTTGGAAAGACCTGCAGACACCAGTTCAGACCAGCCACCACCAGTGAGTGGTAAGCCTCTAGCGGACACGGCACCAGGCTCTCAACTCCCTCGGGGCACCTCCATGGGCACAGACCTGACCGGGCGGCAAGAGCCATATTGCTACACTCCCCCCTCCCTCATCCCTACCGTGGCTGCCAAGAGAGACAATATAGCCACCAGCTGGAGGCATCTGCAAGGAATGGGACCTTCCCTTTTGGGGCCCTACAGCTGACTGAGGGGTACTCAGATGGGGAGCTCCCTACCCACCAGCCCTCCCAGGTGCTGCTGGCCCGGTGATTCTGGCAGAACGAGGAAGACCCTGAGCCTGAGAGACATCAACCCAGGTTGGGCTCCCCATGGGGGAATTAGGACTGGCACTCCTCTCCCTGGTGGGCTCAGGGATTGAACTCTGAGGACCAGATCCTGTGCACCCAGGTCTCGCATTGCCTGGGGCACAGAAGGGATATTCGGAAGGAGCCTACTAAGGTGTGTATGCCTTCAGGGGCAGATCAGCATGCTTGAGGGCAACCCTGCTCCCAAAGGGGGGCCGTGTGCCCAGCCCAGGCAGTGACCCAGTGCAGGGAACCTCCTGGCCTGCATCACAGCCAGGGAAGACCTGGTGGCTTGATGTCTGGCCTGCTGGCAGAGGCCCAGAAGAAGCCGAGGAGTTGGGGAGGCCTGCTCCAGACTGCAGGTCTCAGACAGCCCCACCCCCACACCACAGACTTTCTGACTGAGTGGGGCCATCCCAGCCCCTCCCTGACAGCTTTTCCAAGAAGCAGAGAACAGGACTTTGACCCCTGCTAACAGCATGTGTGGTGCTCGAGAGCAGGCTTACCCAACCCAGCTCCACTCAGACTCACTCCCAGACCAGCCCTCACTGAAGTGGAGAATAAGGACACACCTGGAAATCCCAGGGCCCCACGCACCACCTGAGGCACTAGAGTGCCTCTCCAGAGGAACAAGAGCTGGTTATAGGACCCAAAACCAGCAGTGTAGCCTGTTCCTCCCAGCAAGTGCCACCTACTGACAAGGAGGACACCCTGTGAACCCTTTTACAGCATCTACTGATTCATCGTACAGGGTGTAGTCAAATCTCACCCACAAACACCACCTACTGGCTCAGAGACTAAACAGGGCGTGTCATTATCCAAACAAAACCTAAATGTAAGAAGCAACAACTGATCCAGATGGGAAGAAATCACTGAAGGAACTCTGGAAATATGAAGACCTAAACGGAAAGTACACCACCAAAGAGGAATCCTAGCCCCTTAGAAATGGACAGCAACCAAAATCAGACAACTAAAATGACAGAAGAAGAATTTCAAGAATGGATCGTGAGAAAATTAAATGACTTGCAAGAACAACTGTATAACCAACACAAAGAAAATACAAAAAGATTCCAGGACATGGAACAAAAATTCACTAAAGAAATTGAAACAATAAGAAAAACTCTAACCGAACTACTGGAAATTAAGAATCAATTCAGGGAACTACAAAACACAGTGGAAAGCCTCAAGAACAGGGTAGATCAAACAGAAGAAAGAATCTCAGAGATTGAAGATAACACTTTCCAATTAAATAAATCATTCACAGAGATAGAGCAGAGAAACAAGAGGAAAGCCTACAAGAGATGTGGGATTATGTGAAGAAACCTAATGTGAGGGTTATAGGGTTACCCGAAGGGGAAGAAGAAAACACTCAAGGATTGGATAAGCTATTTTAAGATAGAGGAAAATTTCCCAGGCCTTGGTAAAAATCTCGATATACAAGTTCAAGAAGCTCAAAGGACCCCTGGGAGATTCAATGCAAACAGGAAGACGTCACGACATGCAGTCATCAGACTGACCAAAATATCAACTAAAGAGGCTCTTCTACGAGCTATAAGATGAAAGAAGCAAGTAACATACAAAGGAAAGCCAATCTGAATAACGCCATACTTCTCTACTGAAACTTTACAAGCAAAGAGAGACTGGGACCCCATTCTCACTCTTCTGAAACAGAATGATGCTCAACCTCGAATTTTATTCCCTGAAAAACTAAGTTTTGTATACAAAGGAGAAATCAAGACATTCTCAGACAAGCAAAGACTGAGGGAATTCACCAAGACAAGAGCAGCCATCCAAGAAGTACTCAAAACAGTGTTACCCACGGATCAGCACAATAAAAACTCACGAATGTAAATCTACTGAAAAGCTAAAGATCAAGGCCCAGATGCCACAATGGCTCAAGAGAGAAATCAAAGCAACAAA
>VBSM01002121.1:21365660-21430992 GCA_008086735.1 Cheirogaleus medius
GTGCAACGTTTGGGGGATGGTCATGCCTGAGGCTCTGCCTCGATGGGGGAGGGGTGACATGGGCAATATATGTAACCGTAATATTTGTACCTCCATAATATGCTGAAATAAAAAAAACAAGAGAAAAATAATAAAGTAACTATGATGATTAAAAAGCCCTCTTGAGTGGTTGTCACTACAATGTCTGCTGTGTTTGAGATGAATCTCTCCTTAATTTTTCTTATTGATATTTTCTCATGCAAATTATAATTTATCAATAAGAGTACATGTAGAGAAACAATTATTTCCAGTATTTTATAACCCATAGTATAAAATAAATGTGCATAAATACATACTCATATACACAAATGGATTGAATAAATAAATGGGAGTGAATATATATATTTATTGTGGAAGAATTCTGGATAATATATATAGTTATACTATGCTACCTTCTAAGAGGTAGAGATTAGTGTCTTCCCTTTCAGTGTGAGCTGGACTACAATTCATTCCAAATAATAGATTATGAGAGGGAAACATATAACCTGACAATACGGATATCTGAAAAACACTACTTTAACCAAGTGGTCAATAGTACCACAAGTGATAAGTCCTGTTGATATTTTGTGCCCCATTATGATATGAAGAATGAATGATTGCTGAGAAAATCCACTTAGAAGAAAAGTTTTATTTAATAGAAGTAAAAATAATGCTTCCAGGATGGTAATTAATTGAACCTCCAAAGACATAACTACAATAACCATAATATGATGATGTGTAGAAAAAATAAATTTGAGTGTGTTTATTTTTATTTGTATTTCCCTCTAAAAGGATTCAGAAAGACAAGTTAAACAGATAAAAGATAATAAACTTCTAAAAAATAAGCAGATACACATTTGAATATATTTTAATATAATTTTCTTTGATGTCATCATGCTATCCCTGACTGAACAATAGGTTTTAACCTTGTTTTTGTAATTTTATTTATCTGTCCATGACATATTTGCTCATTTTTTAATTATCAATGGAAAATAATCAGATAAATAAGATATTCTTCAGCATATTCCCCAAGATTATTTCCTATTTATTTAATAAAGTATTCTCTATTTGAAGACAACAGTTAGATTCTACATTCTAGTAATTTTAAAACAATGGTTTCTTTTCTTACAAAATTGTATTACTTGTATAATACATATGCTTGATATATCTATTGTGATAGCACACCTGGGCAAAATGAGCTACATCTTCAAATGATAAAAAGCCCCTTAACGCTTTGCTATTTCTATTTTCTCAATACATTTCCAAAAAGCTATTCAGAAAAAAAATCCATGTGTTTTTTAGTACACAATAAAAAAAACACTTTATTCTCAGAAAACTGAAGAGTATGCAGTGGGAGTTTGGGATTTCAAAAATATTCTTAGACGTTCTGGAATAAATGGAGACATTTTCTATAATAGGTTATTAATTCTTAGGCTATCATGGAAACTGGAGTCACTACCATAAAAAAGTAATATTGCAAAAGGTATCTCCTTTAGTCTATTCAAGATATAAATGCTCAGGTACTGACATTTCAGAAATGCCTCTCTGAAAGTGAGTTAATTAAATATTTCTCCAGCTATTGTTCTAAGAAATGACAGCAATGCTCTTTGGTTATTCAGGTTAATGGCAGTTATATGTTTGCAGCAAGACTCCTTTTAGAAAAAATAAAATATCTAGTTCCATAGGCCTTCAAGCACAGCTGTTTCAATAAATTTTGAGATTGGACAACCCAGTGGTCTATGTATAGATTTGTGTGTGTATGTGTGAGTGTGTACATGCATGTGTGTGCATACATGTTTATAACATCAGCTTAAACAGAAACATACACTGATTCTTTTAAAGCATGTTTTAAAGTTAGTGGAAAAATAAATACAAATGTGGTCTTATCCAATTCCATAATATGTAAGAGGTATTTAAAACAGATAAACAACAACAACAACAATATTGTCTGAATCTGTTTCTGATACTATAACAAAATACATTAGACTGAGTTATTGATAAATAATAAAAATGTATTCTTCACAGTTCTGGAGGCTAGGAATTACTAGATAAGGCACAGGCAAATTTGGTGTCAAATAAACCTCTCTGCTCCATAAAAGACACCTTGTTGCTCTATCTGCACATGGTGGAAGGGCAAAAAGAGAGGAGCAGCTCCCTGGCACCTTTTATGTAAAGTCATTCATGAGGGCGCATGACTTAATCACCTCTTAAAGGCCCTACTTTTTAATAATATCATATTGGCAAGTAGGTTTCAACATATGAATTTTGAGGAAACATTCAGAGCATAGCAAAAGTTAAGTACTGTATGATTTTAGCTTACATTGATTCTTTATATTGAAATTTCCTATCAAATATAAAACCAGTTATTAAAATATTTACTAAAATATCATCTAACACTTTACACACAATGTAAATCTTCTATGACGCTGACATATTAAAAACTTTAATTTAAAATTTTCTATTTAAAATGACATGTGTATTTCAAATCACGATATGTGATCTACATAAAAATATCTGCACCACTAACAAAATAGAGAATCAATGTAAGCTAAAATGATACTGTACTTAATATCATACTGGCAATTAGGTTTCAACATATGCATTTTCTCTTTTTAAAAATATACAAAACTAACATTTAACTCAAACTATACTTCTTTTATCTTTCATAAGTATCTGGTGATAAAGCATGCATAATTTATTAAACCCATTCACTGAGTAAAACTAAATTATGGCCACGTATAAATTTTTGCCTAAAAGCCATTCAGCAAGATGAAATGTGAGAACTTTTGTTGTAGTTGTCAATAAGTAAAAGTTTTAGACTTTTCCATGAAGTCCAAAATCATAATTAGGAAATGAGTAGAGCTGGGTTTCCACTGTTCATAGTAAAATGCTGTTATACAGGAAAGAAGATAGTGAAATTCTAAGATCTGCCTATGCCTGGGATTGGGAAATGCTTGACATATTTGATGAGTTGGTTGACCTAGATTAAGGAAAGAAGTTTTAACATTGGTAGACAAGGGAGAAATTGAACAAAACCAAATGGAATCCATATCTTTTAGCTCAGAACAATGTTTTTGTCTGATTTTATATTAGATTTCTATTGCTATGGGAGGAAATTAATATTTAGTGGATTAAAAACAATGGAATTTATTATTTTGCTGTTCTATATAAGTCTGACATGAGTCTCACTAAGCAAATATCAAGGTATAAATAATGTTGCATTTCTTTTGGGAGGTTGTAGGTGAGCTTCTCTTTCCTGCTCATAAGGGCTGTTGTCAGAATTTAGATGTAGGTTACAGGACTGACGTCCCTGTTTAGTTTCTAGTTGTCAGCAGACAGATGATCTCAGCTTTTAGAGGTTGTCTACATTCCTTGCCTCAAGGTCCCCTTCCTCTATCTTCAAAGCCATGAAAGGTAAGTCAAGTCCTCCTCACAACATATCTCTCTGACTCACTTCTCAACTTCCCTCTTGTTTTAAAAGAACATGTAATGCGATTTTGCAGATCCCCAAAATGCAGAATAATCTCCTTATTTTAAGATCAGATGATTAGCAAACTTAATTTTATCTGCAACCTGAATTCTCTTTAACATGTAATTTTGACATATCCAAAAGTTCTAAAAATCAGGAAATGGGAATCTTTGCATGGGCATTATTTTGCTCATCACAGAGTTAAAAAGAGGGAAGGTTTGCATATTGATTCTAAAGAAGTTATTTTATTGAAGCTATGGGCAATAACTGGGGACATAAATAATGCTGCCTCAGCATAGATATTAGAACTCTTGTGATGAATACTAGTGACAGAAATAATAACCAGTTACCCTCAAATAGAATCCCACAGAGGTCTTTGAGGCATTGGGGCTAGAGAAGGAGAGAATAAAAAGAAAACACTATCTATTGTAGTGGTCATTGATATGTTTGTTCATAAAAAAATCATCTGGAGATTCCTTAGAAGTAAAGATGAATTATCATGTTAGTGCTACGTTATATACATCACTATCTAGTCTACAGGATGTCTAAGTGGCTACTAGTCCATTGTTAGGTAATTTGGGACAAGAAAGAAAAAAATTATGTTATTAGTCTAACAGAGTCTCTTCATGACTTGCCTGAGGTAGCCTGAAGACATAATTATTGAAAAATAATAGTACAACTATGTCAATCTACAAGTTCTTGCTTTTAAATATGCAAATTTATAATTGCTGCTTAATTAAGATAATTAAAGAATCTTGCTAGAACTTCAGTAAGAGACAAAGCCAGAACATCAAACATTAGCAAGAGTAAGAGTTCTCAGCAATGTTATGTTAAAGGACTTAATTAATAACTCAGTATGTAGAGAACATACATGAGAAAGGATTACTTGCTTCCTGATAGGTTATTGACATGAATTTAGCTGTGAAAGTAGTAGACATGTGAGATGTACTGATCCTGTCTCCTCTTAAGCAAGCAAGAACAAACATATGCAATTTAGAGACTTCAGACATTACAGTGAGTCCTGACAATAAACTATTTATTGAACAACTTCAAAATCCCTAAGCATTGTCTCTGTCTGATCTTTTTCTCAAATAGACAATTTATTTTGTGTGCCTATATGCATCTAATATTTTAAATATGAACTATTTCACTAATCTATATCAGTAGAATATAATTTTTAAACTTTCTATTGTTGGATTCTATGTACATTAAGTAGGTGTGTAACACTTACATAATTATTTTGAAGTAAAGGTTTATAGGTCTAGAATACAAACAATTTAGATAAAAGTTACAGTTCTATGTTTTATAAAATGTTGTACTGCAATTTGGATAATTTTTTATCATGTAAGTTGTGATCAAGTATTGCATAACTACCCAAATGTGATATGAATGTCATATAGATACTTAAAAGCAACACTATGAAGTGACATCAGCAAAATGGCCAAGGAAGGCTCATTGAAAATTCTTTCCTCCATAAATCAATGACAATTGTCAGAATCGATATTTTTTCTAGAAATTTAGAAATTGACCACAGGCTTTCAGCAAGCAAGGGAGCACTTCTTCAAGAAAAAAATGGCTAGATCTCAGTAAGAATAGCCGGGTTTGCAGAATTTTAACTTACCCTACTCCCATCTCTCTGAAGTTTTGCAGTGGCTTTGAAAACTGACAGCCCCATAATCAAAGGAAAAACCAGCAGCCTGGCAGCCACTGTAGTGGCAGAATGTGGTGGGACATCTGCCACCTCTAGGTGGCAGAATGTGGTGGGACATTTTTCAAAGTCTCATTCACAGATAATTGTTGACATTTGAACTTTCCAGTAGTTTCTTCAAAGAACCCACTGTGACTGATTTATGTGAACTAACTCAGAGCTTACCCAGTATAAAAACCTATTTCCATGGAAGCACTGTTAATGACCAGTGAAGTAGATTGCTTAACTCGGTGGCTGCTTGGGGAAGTGGATAACAGTTATAGCAAATGATAGGCAAATCAAAAAACTTGGAAGGAAAAGAGGGAGAATGAGATAACCATAAGGGTTTAGAAATGCTCTAAAACATTCCTGGGAATCTGAAGCCATTTGCATTCATAGAGCTGTGTGCAAACTGGGGCCGACCACACGCTCAAATAAGATCTAAGAAGGATCTATGTGCCCATTTCTGGATAATGCTGAGGCTCTGCTCAATCAAGAAGTAAAAGCTAAGAGAGAGTTGCAAAACACCTGATGAAGCGTTGAAGTCATACCCCAAAACTCACACAGAACCCCTGGGCAAAGCTTGCGAAAATGTCTGGTTCTTGGTAGTTATGAAAATTTCTGTGGAAACATTAGCTGGTCACCAAGCTAACCATTGACAGTTATCTGTGTCCATGAATAATGAATAATATGCACTTTACTGAGCTATATCAAAAAACAAACCACAAAAACAATAAAAAACATGGGAGAAGCTTGTGATTTTCATGGTTGCTAATTTATATTATTTAAAATGTACCAAGAAAATTTGGGCATAAAAAGCAATCCATTGACACGGTCTCTGAAGAAATACAGACATCAGAATTACTAGAAAAAGATTTTAAATCAGCTTTTTAAAAATATGCTAAAAGGAGTAAAGAAAATATGTCTAAAGTATTAAAGAACGAGAATTTTTTCTAAACAAATAGAGAATAACAATAATAGATAGAAAGGATCAAACAGAAATTCGGGAGTTGAAGAGTAGAATTTCTGAAATGAAAAATTTACTGAAGGTTCCCAACAAAAAATTTGAGCAGGCAAAAGAGAGAATCAATGGACTTGTAGATAGGTTAACTAAAATTATCCAGTCTGGAGAGGACAAAGAAAAAAAGAGTGAAGAAAAATGAACAGAGGCTCAGAGATCTATGGACCACCGAAAAGGACAACAATATACACATAATAGGAGTTCTAGAAAGATAGGAGAAAAAAAGAAGACATACTTAAAGAATAATGGCTGAAAATTTTCCAAATTAGATGAGAACATCATATCTCATAAAGGTTTAGCATTATATAAAGAACATTATGTCTCAACATTTAAAGGACACCCAATTTAAAAATGGACAAAGAATTTGAATAGATATCTCCAAAGAAGACATGTAAATAGCCTACTAGCACATAAAAATAATTTTCAACATCATTAGGCATCCATGGATTATGAATCAAAACTATAATGAGAAACACTTCACTTCCACTAGAATGCCTATAATAAAAAGACAGTGAATAACAGCTGTTGGTGAGGATGTGTAGCAATTGGAACCCTCAAATACAGCTGGTGGGAATGTAAAATAATACAGCCACTTTGGGAAAAGTTTTGCAATTTATAAGTTAAACAGAGTTAGCATATGATCCAATAATTTCACTGTTAAGTACATACCTCAGAAAATTGAAAATATGTTTATACAGAAACTCATACATGACTGTTCATGGTAGCATTGCACGTAATAGTAAAAAAAAAAAAAGTAAATAACCTAAATGTCCATCATGTGACCAAGAGATAAACAAAATGCAGTATATGCATACACTGAAATAGTATTCAGACTTAACAAGAATGGAGTGCTGATACATACTAAACTGTGATATAAACTTAGAAACATTTACACTAAGTGAAAGTAGTAAGACACAAAAGGCATATATTGTATGATTCCATTTACATGTAAAGTCCAAAATAGGTATTTTCATAGCGAAAGACAGTGTATTAATGGTTTCCAGAGACAGAAGAAAAGTGAGAAGAGGGAGTGACTGCTAATGGGCATATGCTTCTCTTTTGAGGTGAGGAAAATCTTTTGCAATTAGTGGCAATGCAGTGATGGTTGTACAACTTGTGAACCTACTGAAACAAACAGAATTGTATACTTTAAAAGGGTGAGTTTTATGGTACTTGAATTATATTTCCATTAAAAAGTTATATTGCATTATAGTCTTAATTAAAATTCTAAGATAGTCTAGTATAAAATGCAATTGGACTAATAAGCTGAAGCTTAAATATGTAGTTATGAAAATAAATTGTATAGTTCCCTAATGTAATTATACCTTCAGGGCTAAGAGGTGGATACACTACATAAGTTTTAAAAAACTTCCTTCATGATGACTAACTAAAATCAGGATTCTTGTTTATTTTTTCTTATGTAAAGAGCATTTGAAGCTCATAAGAGGAGAGTGGGTTCACATTGATCTATTTTCTACAAATTATAGGCTTAAAATTGTCGGAAGCAGTCTCTTAATGGTTTAGCTTGCTATTTCTGTTACTAGTTAATTGAAGATGTCATATGGAGAAGAGATTTGGGGTCTTGTTGATAATGCTATTTTCCACGTAAATATAAATCTATGCCAAGGTTTTCCAATTAATATATTTTATGACAGTACGTCTGTATACTTGGATCAAAATTCTATGTTTACTATTCATTTTCCAAGGTACATAGCATTTGGGAGAATAATATTATATGTTTTATAACTAAAATGTATTTTTTACAATAATGTATTGTTGGAAGAAAAACATTTGTAGAAGAGATATATGGTATACTGAAATCCTTTGTATGAATAGTAATATGAAAGCATGTTGTATATATTACGTTTTGAGAGAGGCCTCTTATCAATAGAAATATATAATATTAATTTTTGTCTTTTTTTGATATGATATATAGTCAAGAAAATATTTTTATTTTCTGTCATATTGACTATGTGTAACCAGTTGAAAACCAATTTGCAAGATATTTTAAATAAAATTCCTATTTAAAAATATCTGGGATTTTATATTTTTATGTGCCATGAAGAAGCTGAAAATGATTAAGTATTAATACTTATTTTAGGAAGTTTCTCTATTTTAAGAATATATAAGTGATAGAAGGATAACTAGTCAACATGATATTTATTTTAAATCACTGATATGGGTTTTATAGAAATTATGGTTTTCAAGTAAACTACTAGAACAATATTGCAGGGTGAATTACATCTCCTTAAAATTTGAATTTTGAAGATCTCCCTCCAAGTATTGCAGAATGTTACTTTATTGTGGAAGTAGGACTTTAAAGAAGTGATTAAATTAAAATGAGGTATTTAAGGGGGACACTAATCTAATCTGACCAGTGTCTTTATAAGAGAAGGAAATTTAGACACATAGAGAAATATAAGTTATTATGGACTGAACGTTTATGTGTTGAAGCTCCAAAACCCAATGTGACTATTTGGAGTTGGGATCTTTGGGAGGTAATTGGGTTTATATGAGGTTATGCAGATAGAGTCCTGGTTTAATGGGATTAGGGCCCTCATAACAAGAGACAACAGAGAGATAGTGGGCACACTCTCTCTCTCTCTTGTTCCCTCTTTCCCCCTCTCTCTGCCCGGTGAGGACACAAAAGGAAAGCAGCTATCTGTAAGCCAGGAAAAGAGCTTTCATCATCAACTGAACTGGCTGGCATCTTGACCTTGAACTTCCCATATACAAATAATTAGTTTTGATCTCTTTGTTTATGGGAAAAGAACACATAAGCAAAGAAAACATTTTCCCTTTATTAGCTACATATAAAGTGGCAGTGACATTTACCCAACACAGTAGCTGGTGCTGGGGCTACATTATGTAAATTTTGGTAGTTTGTCATAATTTTCCATGTTCCATCTAGTTTTCCAGGATCCAGACAACTGATCTAAATGGAAATATAATAGGGAATCCACATTAGAGTTTTTGATGACTTTCCCAAACTTTGCATGTTCTAATTGGATTCAGTAATAAATCCAATGCACTGTCTTGGCTGAGGCAGGAGGGCACATTCAGGGGCTAATATTTGTGCTTTTCTGTAATAATGGCTCTCATTTCACACACCAGAAAAGCAATGTGGGAGATCTTCAAGCTGCATTTTCTATATTGATGACTATTACATCTGTCTTGCTTCTGAAAGTTAAGTGCTACTCTCTAATCTCTGTTTATTTTTTTATGTAAGTTTGCCAAAAAAGCAATTCTTACTATTATCACTAGCCTAAAGCAGTAACAATCTGCTTGAGATTATACTGTGAGATACTACATTCATATTGTTTTAAGCCACTAAATTTATGGTAATTTTTTATGCAGCAATAGAAACTAATATACTTCCCCCTCACCTACCACAGTGGTGAGACAAGAGGCTAATGTAGATGCTGTATACACAATGGATTTGTGTCATAGCTGAGAAATCCCACTTCAGGGATCCCAGCCTCTTATAAAAGATATAAACAAATAAATCTTCCCTTTACTTCATAGGGACACAATATTTCTATATGTCAAGGCATTTGGTGACACAGCATCCTTGGAAATGTAGTCTTGAACAAAAACATCGAAGACCTCTGCTCACAAAATGTATAGACACATGACAAACATGTCTCAACAGCAGAAATAACCACCTTTAATAAGTACATGGCCTTGATGATGAAAATCAAAATGTCATACAAATACTGACCTTTTCAAAATTGAACTATAAAGTTAATACTTTGGGTCTTAGAACAAACTGTTTATTCCGATTTAGTCACACATATTGCCGTCAGATTTCTTCTGAAGATCTTATTTTTAAAAATTCTGAAATAGTTTGTAAATTATGAAGAACTTTGAGGAGAAAAAACATGTTAAACCTGAAAAATTACAAAAGTTATTTAAAATTTCAAAAACATAGATATATGTATGCATATATATCATATACATATAGATAAATGTGTATCTAATAATAAAAGTCTCATATGCAAGAACACATACACCCTTTATCAACCAAAATATTTTCTTCATGTACACAAAAAATCATATGGAGAAAGTTCAGATTTAGATTTCTTCTTGCTGTCAGGGAGAAATAGACAAACAAGACCAACTAACAAAAACAGTCATATGGAAAGAAGTTATTTCAACAACAAAACCAAACACAATAGTAATTTAGAGAAAGTAATTTTCCTTCAGGTAATGTAAAAAATATGTAAAAAAATGTAAAAAAAAATGTAAAAAATAATTAACTTTTCATTTAAGTTTTAATAATATTTTCTATCAAACCTAAATTTAGACTAATTTTTTTCATTTAATATTTGTATAATATAAACATTTCATGTTTTCTTCAAAAAGTGTTTCTTTTATAGAACTCTAATTCATTCACTTGAAAAATAAACATTTATATGTTTACAATTCTACTTTTATCTTTATACATTTTGATTCATGTATGTAATGCTGTAATTTAGAAATAATTATTTTATAATTATATACTTAGTTTATATAACTTACTCAAAATTATCAAAACTATTTTGCTACTCTTAATTTGCACCACTTTCAACTTTCCCAGGCCTCTTTTATTGTCAACAAAACATTTACTTTCCTCTTGGTTCCTTATATCATTGCCCTAACTTAGAAAAATTCTAAGGTGATGTTGCTGAAAGATGTCCTTATAGTTTATAGTTTTTATTTCTTATTTATGGAAATGCTTAATTATTTATCATGTAGCCTGGGGCAACACCTCTTGTATTTAGAAATTTAAAAGCAAAATAAAATGTGTGTTATATATTCTTGAGTTACATTTCCCACTCTTTTTATTCATAATAGAAAACCAATCATAATTTTATACCAGACAGCTGCCTGATATGTTCCAATAAAAAATAATTTAGAGTTTTCCTTTCAAAAGTATAAGAAAAATAGAAATAGAAATTACAATATTTTAATTTTGAGACAGTTATCACTTTACCAACACAAAATATCTGACAAATCCTTTTAACTGTTAAATATATTTATTTTAAATCAAATAACATCAACTTTCTTATAATTTATCACAATGTAATAATTTCATGAATTTGAAGAAGATAGAAGGTGATTTTACTGAATGGAAGGAGAAATATAGCTATAATTATAAATGAAAATAAAGTACAGACCAACATTACATCTCTTTCTAGAAAACTCCATAGCCTAGTGCTGGAAATAACAGGTACAGTAATATGTCTCAATACTTCTCAAAGCAACATTAAATATAAAGAATAATGTTTAACATTAGAAAAGTCAACGATTAAAGGTACAAAATATATTGTTTCCACTTTCTAGTTCTTTGTACATATAGCTCTTGCCTCACAGGGGCATTTAAAATATAGGTAGCTATTACTACACATTTTCACATTACTTTTTATAAAGGAAGAAAACAACAACAATAACAAGTTTGCCTTTACATACAGTAAAATATCAATGCTGTTATGAACTGGCTTCTCAAAAATTTCTTTGCCTACTTGATACCTCAATTTCTTTTAGCGAGACATTAGTCCTTTTGCTTAAAAATTAAGGGTGAATAATTCAGTTCAAAATGTCTGCTTAAAACAACTTCCAAAATAATATGTTTTAGTAAGGTAAAATTTACTAGAAACAGGAGGATCAGAGAGCAGAGACATTAGCTATCTTTAGTGATGCTAGGAAGAGGATGTATGATCTGAGATTGTAAGCAAAGAGGACAGATTCAAGGTTTATGCCTAAGGTGGATTTTGTTTAAAATTCCCTTAAATTGACAGATACTAAATGCTTTTATTATTCAAAAATGTGTACAATTTGATGAGAGAGTAGCTTTTTTATATTTGCTTTTTGTTGCATATATATAAGTAACATGGTTCACGTCACATATAATAATTCATTTCAGAGATTATAATTTCAGTATATTATATTTTTATAGTGTAAAATGCAAAACTTTACAAAATAAACATGTTTTTAAGTGGAAATGATTGTATCAAGTCCAATATAACTATATCTATAGGTACTTCATTTTAAAGACTTTAAGAGATTCTATTAAGTATTTGAGCAGCAAATCCCTGAACCGAATACAGGAGGTCACAATGAAGATAAATGTCTAGAAGACATTTCTAATTTAAACTAAGAAAAGTGTACCGTTCTGTTGTCACGAAATTAAAGAAATAAATGGCCAGTACAGAGAAAGGTTAGGGTATATAGCAGACTTGTAGCCACTCTGTGACATTTCTACTACAGGCAATAGTGATATCAACATTCTTTTATTTTCCTTCTAACTCACCTCTTCATCCCCAGAGATCAATTTTCAAGCTTTCTTTTTACCTAGAAAAAGAGATAAAACATTTTTCATGGACACCTAATCCAACTTATTGTTTCTAGACAAAAATATCTTAACTATCGCCCCTATGTCATATGATATTTCATGATTATAAACCCTGTGGAAGAATTTTCCCAGTTTCTTTTATTTCCTAATACTACTAACTATGTTTGGAGCTTTTATTAACTCTTACAGATCAATGAAACACTGAATCATTCTTCATGATAATAAGCAATTAATTAGCCAAGAACACATAATAGAAGTGCCAAGCACACTGCTATCTCATTGCAACAAATTGTATCTTTATGTCTTGATCTAGAGGAAATTTATTAAAGATCTCCAATCAAAAAATATTATAGAATCTAGATTTAAATAAACAACATATATTTCAAGTAAATAAATAAACATTTAATAAACAATTTTATGGGAAAATTGCTAGGCAAAAGCTGTTCAATTTTAGAAACTAATTAAAATTATTATTTCTATAATTTCAGAATTAATAACATAATGGAGAAAACCAACATATTCAAAGATTCATAAAGAAGAAAGAATATAGCAGGTTAGGGAAATACAAGCAATTTAATAAACTGAAATTTATAATAGTAGGCAAATAATTCATTGGCATTTCATGACCAAAAATAGGTATATTTTTTCTGCACCAAAATCATAGCTTATTTGAATATATTACATATGTGTACATATAGAAAAGTGACTTAAGATGAGATCCTGAATGAGCTCCCGAGGATATAGAATATATATATGTATATATATTTTATATTTTTATGTTTAATTATTATGGGTACATGGTAGTTGTCTATCTTTGTAAGATACATGTGATCTTTTGATACAGGCATACAATGGGAATTAATCAAATCAGTATAATTGGGGTATCATCACCTCTTTATTAACTTTCATATTGCTAAAAATTAAAGCAATGATTGACACAAATTATAGACTAGGTAGCGTTTTGGATGAAATATCTAATTTAATCCTAACAAGCTCCATTGGTGTAAGTTGAGGAAGAGGTGAATATAACATTTTATAGGCTACAAAACTAAAGTACTAGAATAGTTTAGACTATGAAAGAAATTATATATTAACGTGATAGTTTTGAAAAACTATAATTTTAAGAAATATTTAAATAATTTCAGGAAAGAGAAAAGAATGGTGAGAATGTGAATGGCAGAACTGTTGAAGAAAGAGTAGAGCAGTCACCCATGAAAAGGAATAGAATTAATGCATTAGCAGAAATTATAGAGAGATAATGTAAATTCTTAAATGAACTCTTAGAGTTCAGCCTTATTCTACTAGCATTGATTTTTTTTTTCAGTTTGGGTTACCTTCCTTGCTTGATGTCTTCTAGGGTTCCTCATTACTCTCAGAATAAGTCTATCCTCTAGCAATGCCTCATGATCTGCTTCCTTCTCAGTTCCCCAGCTTTATCTCTTATTACTCCCTTAATAAAAATGTTTTTAACACACATATATATGCACAGTGCCTTTGAGATTTATATTATAATTGCATTTCAATAAGATTTATAATAATTATTTAGCCTTCTATTTATGTTTTAACTGTAATAACTTTTATATCATGATTTCCCATTAACACTTAATCCTTTTAAAAATGTTTCTTTGTCATAATATGTCTTCATCTATTATCTTAAAAATAAATTCATTATAGATACATGAATTATCCCTTTAATTCACAAATGATCTGTTAAACCTTTGTATAATTGAGAATATATTTGTGACTGTCAAAATGTCAACAAATTACCTAGGTTTAAAATTCTTGAATAAAAAATATTATGCTTTGTTACATATATTTTTGCTGTTCTAATAAGTTTCAGATAATTTGTTTGAAGACAGCATTTTTCAGGTGCTTTCTAAAATTGCCAATGTTAAAAATTTTTCTTTCTGGAGGTACATATGGTTTTTCTTAATCCTTACAATTAAAAGAAAATTGCCCAGTTGCACATAAATATGTTTTTATCATTTAAATCTAACTTGCTTATAGCATTTTTGCACAATTCAGGGTCTTACTTCAATCACATTCTCAATTGTAGATCCTCTTCCAGTGATTAGATTTTGCTTCCTTTAAAGAACTAATAAAGCTTTGAACATATGACCATATATACTCTATGTCAAATCAGTCACTTTCTTTTTCATTCTTTTCAGGTCTTTGTTATCTTCCAATATATCCATGTTTTATTGCTCAATAGACCCATTTCTGGTCTCTTGATGGAAAAGGATTGTAATTTAGTTGCTATGCTCAAAGGATGACACCAAAGCTGTCTCATCTATACCTGGACCTGTTTTCAAAGATGAGATCCTAGAACTTCAACCTGTATCTGAGGCTATAATAGACATAATTTTGGTGGTCAATATAGGGGTGGGGTGTTTATTTTGAATATTTTGGGCAGGAATGTAAACAATATGTGAGCAGACAACAGACAATGGCAGTTCTGAACTTCTTAGCATTTTGGGGGATTACTTACACAAAAATTGGAGTGTAATTCTCCACTTAAATATAGGTCTGCATAGCGGCTCACTTTTAACAAAGAGAATGTATGCAGTGGAAGTAACAAAGTTGGCAGCTGAAGCTAGGTTTAAAAAGCAGAGAAATTTTGCTTAGGTCTCCTTCATTAGGATTCACATCTTTGGAGCCTGGTGTCCTCATAAAGGATGTTTGTCCTGAAGCCCCTATGTTGGTGATATCACATGTTGAGAAGAAATGGAGCTAGAGTGTCCAGAAGTGTAATCTATTCCAGCTCTCAGCTGTTCAAACCTTCCCAGACCAGAGCTCAAACACATGAGTGAAGAAGTCCTTGAAATGATTCTGTGGCCCTAGCCACTCTATCAATGCAACATGAGAAATCAGAACTGTTAGCCAAGCTGCTCTTGAATTTCTGACCCAATGAAACTGTGAGAGATAATAAACTGCCAGCATTGTTTTAAACATTTGTTTTGTATGATTTGTTATTCCACAATAGAACAATAATACAGTAATTCAACAGTGAAATCACAATTTTTTTCCCACAAATAATGTTGGAACAATTAGATATCCTAGTGGAAAATCAATGTGAAACTTATCTTCACACCAGTAATGTTTTTAAGTCATCTTGAAATTATTACCATAATGGCAAATTTTCTTAACTGAACTTGCTTCCTCTTCTAAAATAATGGCTTCCTTGACATTTATTCACTACATATTATATATATTATGCCCAGTCAAGGACTCTTACAATGATTTTTCACAGTGTAACCGTAATAAATGTGGAGTTGGACTTGATAGGCAGAACTCTTCCTTTTAAGCACTATTCTAAAGTAAATATTAGTTGTGTGATTACATGTAAATAGCAGACGGTTTGATTTTGTCACATTTTGTTAAGTAAATATTATTTAAAGATATAATACAATTATTAATCAGAAATAATACTGAACTATTATGATATTTCCATTATAATTAAAATTACAAAAGTATGAAATGAGCTTAAATTTGAAATACTATGTTGAAAAATTATGGTCTATGACTTAAATTTACACAAAAAATCCCCTTAAGTTTGGTTGGCCACATTAAGGAAACACATTACCAAAATAGATTTTTCAAAGTGTGATTTCTTTCTTGAGAATTCATGAAACAGTGTGTTTTCTTAATTTCCAAAACAATGGAGAAAAACAGATACTATAATCCTATTGCCAAAGTCTGCTCACAAGTGACCTCCATCAAGTCATATTTTCTTGGCAGTGTAGTCTTATTTGTTATTTCAAAAGCAAAACCTGCACAAATGAGTTAGATATGTGAGTTTCAGTTAAAAACATACTATCCTTGCGGGCCGGGCGCGGTGGCTCACGCCTGTAATCCTAGCACTCTGGGAGGCCAAGGCGGGTGGATAGCTCAAGGTCAGGAATTCGAAACCAGCCTGACCAAGAGCGAGACCCCATCTCTAAAAAAAAAAAAAAAAAAAAAAAAAAAAAAAAATACTATCCTTTGTTTAACTTTGTATAGAGAATGGCTCTAAAGAATACAAGATTTCAGAAAATGAGTATCTTCCAATTTATCTATTTTGTTGAAGAGTATGGGAAGAAGATACACGAACTATAATTCTTTAAACATTTCTTGGAAAATGCTTATTTGATGTTAATGAATATTCATGTGAATAAACATATTTATCATGAAGTACACTTACTTTTTCATTTAAAGCAAGATGCCAGATTAAAGGATAACTGGCTATTATTTTTGTGGAATTAACTTTGCAGATGTAAAGTTTGCCACCAGTTTGTTGATCCAGACATTCAAAGTTGATTAGTTTCACTCTGTCCAAAATTACAAAATTAGAATCCGAATTTTAATAAAATCCTCACATGACTTCCATGCGCATAAAGTTTGGGGGTACTGAGGTACACTATACTGTAATTTCTTCATCTATAAAAATGAGAATAAAGTACTTACCTCACAGGTTTGTTGTGAGAATTAAATGTGTTAATGAACGTAAAATATCGTGTCAAAACACTACATTTCACGTTAACCTGAAAAATAAGGGTAATCAGTAAACACACAGACAATACCTTGGTGATCACAGCACTTAGACAAATGATCCAATAGGTTCTTCCTGACCAAATCCTCAAGCCTGATACTCTAAACTTTCACTGTAGCGATATATGTGGCAGGTGATTACAATTACCTGTGTTAATTGACCATAGCACTATCTTCTCAAATAATTCTGGAGGCAACCTGGACTATATTACCAAAAACAAAGAAGCAACATTTATATGTTTCATATCTCTAATAAAAACCATATCCCTCTATTTCTACAGTTTTTACTTAGTCATTCAAATTATAGTACACATGTGGATTCCTTTTTCTATAGTAAGCATAAGCAAATTCACTGATTAGATACAGCCATTTCCCAAATGTCAAAACACTACATTTACTTCTGCAGGAAACTATTTTTACAGCATTGATTAGTAGTTTCACATTTCAAGGGTGGCCTTTGTTCTGATACTCTTCTTAAAATTTTTTATTTCTATTATTGTTGATTTGATTAATTCACTGCACAGAAACTTTCTAATTATGTAATAGGTATTGCCAGTGTTTCTGTGTCTTGAAAATTCATGCTTAGTCCTATCACTTTCCCACTTATCTCATCAATATGTTAGCTTTAGTTTAATATGTATTTCTTTATAAATATTGATTACATGTGGAAAATTCAATAAAATACATAGAATTGATTATATCTACAGCAGAATGAGTGATTTGTACTTTATTTACAGCATAATTAATTTAGCAACTCCACGTTTCAGGATAATCTTAAATAAAATATAATTTAGTCAAAATTATGTTTTATATTATAATAAATGAATATTTGATAATTTTTTTATTCTCTACATTTTGACTATTTTCAAAGCAAAGGACCTCCCTAAAGTTTATCTGATATTTGATTAATACTAAGATGTAAAAAAAAAAGAAAAAAGAACCTGTAATGGGGGGATCAAAACATCTTTATAACATATTCCAGCTAAAGAAGAAGCGAGGTGCTTACAACTATACTGTTTATGAAACTGGGTAGCTAAATTCATGTTGAAAAATTTAATAATCATTTTGATCAGTAGGTGCTATCAGTAGGTATACAGAGAATATTGCTCTCTAAAACTGTATATTATCGTTATATTAAATAGTGGAGCTTGCATTTGCAGAACGCTGTGCTGGGTAAAGCACATTATTTAATATTTTTTTCTAGATAATCCTGCAATGTGGATATCATATTCCCATTTTACAGATCCAGTACCTGCAAAATTTGTACTAGGTCCAGAAGGGGTGAGTAATATAGTCAGCATTTCAATTCAGCACATAATGGTGCGGAAACCAAATGCTCACACACACTAACCCAGAAAGCCTCTCCATCATTGTGCCGTCTTCATCACTGTTTGTTTACAGTGTATGAATCATTAACCATGTGAATTCCTTTACAGTGTGGAGAAAAAAAGTAGTGCAATCCAATTAAGATGCAACCTATCATAAAAATTCTATTTAAACAAATTTATAAAACGATGTTTCTAAATATGCCCTTAAAATATAAGTCCTACATAAGTTTCTTAATTTTCCATCACCTTTGATCATGTTATTGAAATGTTTGCTTCTTTAATTGTCAACCTATCAGATTTTAAAATGTATTGTTTTACTTACTCCATGACAGCACATATAAATCAGTGAAATTGTTATTTGCAATAATTTCAATAAATGTAAAAAATAAATGGATTAAATTAATGATTTACATTTCTGTGGTTTAAAATATGGTATCTGGGTAAATATCCTGTAGTGGGAAAGAAGTCATTTTATCAAAGAGACGCCTGCACTTAAAGGTTTATTGCAGCACAATTCACAATTCAGAAAGATACTGTGATCATTGGACATAACAAAGTACAAAAATAAAGAGTAGAATTATAATAAGTGATAGCAGATTTTTCTCCAAACCAGGTAAAAGTTATGGAGTTTTCACTGCTAACCAGATTAATCATATTCCTGGTCTTATTGTCCTTTAATATAAAAAAGTATGCAAAAAATCAAACCTGAGTGTATTCCTGATAGCTCAATTCGTGTGTTAGCTCAGTTGGAATGAGCTACAATAAAAGAAAGTTATGCTGTGGAAAACAACTTATTTAATATTTCAATGCTACACAAAGCTTTATTTCTTAACACAGACTATTATTTGTTACTGGAAGAAAGCAGAGCAACAATGTCACTAGTCATCAGGGAAATGTAAATCAATTCCACAATGAGATATCACCTTACCCCAGTCACAAAGGCTTTTATTAAAAAGTCCAAAAACAATAGATGTTGGTGCGGATGTATAGAGCAAGGAATGCTTATACACCCTTGGTGGGATTGCATATTAATGCAACCTCTATGGAAAAACAGCATGGAGATTCCTCAAAGAACTAAAAGTAGACCTACCATTTGATCCAGCAATCCCACTACCGGGTATTTGCTCAATGGAAAAGAAGTAATTTTATCAATAATATACCTGCATTTAAACATCTATTGCAGCACAATTCACAATTGCAAAGATATAGAATGAACCCAAATGCCCATCCATTCATGAGTGGATTAACAAAGTGTGGTATATGTGTACCATGGAATACTACTCAGCCATTAAGCAAGATGACTTAATGCCTTTTGCAACAATTAGGATGGAAGAGGAGACCATTACCCGAAGTAAGGTATCTAAAGATTGAAAAACAAGTACCACATGAACTCACTATTAAATTGGAACTAACTGATGAGCACATATGCATAGAGGGAAGTAAATCTTACAGGAAATCAAGCAGGGGGAGAGGAGGGAAGGGGCTGGGCAAAAATGTACTTAAGGGGTACAATGAAAAGGAAATATGAAATTGTGAACTCTTTAACAATAATTAATTTTTTTGTTTCAAATTTATATCTGGGTGATGGGCACATTTTTATCCCTGACTCGAGCACTACAAAAGCAACCCATGTAACCAAAAATATTGTAGCCCCATAATACTTTGAAATAGAAAAAATATATATTGTGTCTGCTAGAAACTTTTTTCTGTTAACTTTAAAATAGTTTTTGATAGAACTTAATTAAAAGAAAAATGTTCAATAATAAATATCAAAAGAAATTGGATATTAAGAAGGCTGTATAGATGGCTAAAGGTCTAGACAAGGTGCAGTGGCTCATGCCTGTAATCTCAGCACTTTCAGGGGCTGAGCTGGAAGGATCAATTGAGGCCAGGTGTTCAAGACCAGCCTGGACAATATACTAAGAGTCCTGTCTCTATGAAAAGTTTAAAAATAAAAATACATGAGTTATGGTGGCACATGCTTGTAGTTCTAGCTATAGGAGACACTGAGGCAGGAAACTTGCTTGAGCCCAGGAGCTCAAGGTTACAGTGAGCAATGATCATGCCACTGCACTCTAGCCTGGGCAAGAGAGAGTGACTATTTAAGAAAGAAAGAAAGAAAGAAAGAAAGAAAGAAAGAAAGAAAGAAAGAAAGAAAGAAAGAAAAGAAAAGAAGAAGAAGAGGAGGAGGAGGAAGAGGAGGAGGAGGAGGAGGGGAGGGGAGGGGAGGAGAGGGAAAAAGAGAGAGAGAGAGAGAGAGAGAGAGAGAGAGAAGAGGAGAGGAGAGGAGAGGAGAGGGAAAAAAAGATCTAATATGTAGATTTTTTTTTAATTATGAAGTCTCTGAGAAAAAAGATGTCTGAGATTCTGGAAAAGGAAATATGAAATTGTGAACTCTTTAACAATATTTAATTTTTTTGTTTCAAATTTATATTTGTAGTACATAAATAGAAACATAGCTGAAAATTGAAATTCAAAGTTTTAGAAATAATTTGTAAAATCAAATACAATATAACTCAAGGTCCTATTTTTCAGAAAAATCTATATATTTCATAAAAGGCATTGATTAATTTCTTCATGAGTACCAACACAACTTTGAGATAGAACCATCAAAAACCAACATCAGCCACTATGAATGGACACTTTTGGCGGCATGGCCCAAGACAGGTTTTCTGGGAATTATTAATGCAGAATTTCTGGAATTCTTTTGGAACAGGCAAGATTTTTCCCTAATTTGTGCATTAACAAAGGAAAAATAAAATTAGAACCAGATTGCTTGCCAAGAATAGTTTATTATCTATTGTCTGCAGCACCTGAAAACAAAGGGCTTTAGTTGAGGTTAATGCACCACTCCTTACAAATTAAAATTGATAATTATATGGATAATTATAGCCTTAAACTGAGAAGTAGTCTAAGACATTGAAAAAGCATATTATTCATCTAAAGCAGTGAGTTTAGCAATAACTGCATTTTTTTATGTGTTGGGCAGGGATGGACACCTGAAGTAAACAAGGAGTAATTATGACTATAAATAGAGAGCCTGCAAGATTCAGTGAGCTCTAATAGGAAATAATGGCCATGTGGCAAGTAGACTTTCATATTTGGCTCATTGATTCATTTTATGTTTACTCTTCAGTAGAAAACTCAGATTTCACTGGATCACAATCTAACACTGCATTAATTCTTTAATGCTTCTTAAAAGTTTGCAATGCAAGACAGAGTTGCCTTAAAGGATATAAAAACATGATGATAGTGTAACAACTTGATTCTAGTTCTGTGTTTTTCACTAACTGCCTGTGTAAAATGTACCAAATTATTCTGACTTTCTGGGTCTCATTTCTAAAATCTAAGATTGAATAATTAAATGTTCTCTCAGGTTCTTTGTTATTTTGAACATTCTGTTATTTTAAAATTCTCAGCTTTCACTTGTTCATGTTTTCTGGTATAGAAATCTGATTCTTTAAATATATCAGCTAGGTAGCTTAATTTTTCTACACTGTAGACTTAAGTGCTATATTTGAATATTATTTTAATTTATAAAGAAACTCAAAATTTTGAAAAATAAATAATTTAAATCTGGTCATTTAGTGGTCAATAACATACTGCTTTTAATATATACAAGGATTATGAGCAAAAGGAAGGAGAAATTATGAGGAAAAGGAAGGCTAAAATTCTGATTCCAGATGAAATGTTTTCTAAATTAGTTAAATGAGAGTGCTTTGCATGAGTTGTGAATAAATTTAATCTTCCACATTGGAATCTGATAATTATCAATTCTTTTTACAAAAACTGTTCTCAAATGATTTACAAACATTTCTATTATCAGAGTGGTCACCCAAATTCATATATCACACAACCAATAGTAGAACTAAGTGGTATATATATTGAACTACTTTTAGAGTCTTTGAAGCAAAATTAGTTTTCTGATGAAAATCAAATCACTTATCATTATATAAATGGATCCTACTAACACTGAATAATGTGAATGAAGACACTTTTCGTACATACTTGTGAACTACATAATATTATACCAATTATATAAATTTTGATAAATGTTATTTGATACTATGGCATAGATGTTCAGTTTATATTGATTGGTTATGTATGAGAGCATATATAATTTACACAGATATATGTATACACATACACTGGTCATACTTATAATTTTAAAACTATAATTTGTAAAGTCACAGATGTTTAAGAGTTGTGATAACATAAAGATAATATTCAAATACACTCTAACAATTTTGAAAAGTAATGTAAGTAAATTATAGCATGCCAGAATTTGTCACATTGCTTTAGTACTGAATAGATACATAGAAATGTTGTTTCTATAGTAACAGCATAGGCTTAAGGAACCAAATAAAGGATTTCTTTTTTGCTAATGTTGATACTCACCCACCCTAGTCCACATACACATTAAAAGTTTTTTACTTTGTATATACATTATTTACTACATATCATTATCAATAATAAAAATAAGGTATGACTATTTTCCTCTAATATAGATCTAAGTATAAGCAAATTTTAAAAACTTTGAACAGGTTAAAAGTATGAATTTCTATTGATTATTTGTTGTTCTTTATATTCTGGATTGATTTTCATGAATTCCTGTGATATAGAAAAGATAGATGTAGTGACAGAGATTCATATTTTGTAATATTTTATATGTAAATTAATCCTTATTATGGAGAGAATGGAACTATATCTCTCAATTTCAGATTCAAATATGTGTATATACATAAATATATATACATCTACAAATATGTATAATATTATGGTGATTTGAAGATTGAATAAAAATTAAGAGGCAATAATGTTTCTAAATATTGCCAATTGCCTCTTGGGGAACAAATCAGCCCCTTTTGAAAACAACTGGTCTAATGATTTAAAAATATTCTTCATTGTCCAAATATGTATTAAATATGTTCAGGAATAGTATTAAATATTTAATAATTTAGCCTATTTAAAATATATATAAATTTTAATGAATTTTTATCAACTCTTCCAAACATTCAAATCTTGGGTGTTTAAAATATTTTAAAATATTAGGTAAATCAGCAAATTTCTTTCCTAAAGAATAAATCACTTTATGATAGTAGTTAAAAATTATGCACTGTACATATAAGCAACTGTAAAAGGTCTTAAGATTTCATGCTATTTATAAGCTGATTAATTAGTTTATCACAATTTTATGGTAATGTGAGACATGTAAGTCAAAGATTAACAGTTTATTTTTTTAAACACTAGCAGTAGCTCAAGTTTCAGCTTTATTTGTGTTATTTCTTTGGTCCCCAATAACTGAAACAATGGAGATAATTGAGATATTTTAAAACCAATAAAGACTTTTTGTGGATGAAGTTAAATGAGCTAGGGAAACAATGGAAGGCAATGAGTGATCAGGGAGCTAATATGGAATTAATAATATATTGTACAATTATATATTAATATAATATATATTACAATACACAAGATGACAGAACTGAGAAGAAATTTGCCGGCTATATCAAGTAACAAAAACAGACTATCTCACCTATTTAAGTATGTTAATTTTCATGTTAAATATATGTTATATAATTTTATATAATATTACACACATATTTACTATATAGTTGCTTTGCTTTGAGCATTCAGAATTTTGAGATCTGCTTTTTACTTTTAAATTAATATCTTATAAATACACACACTCCCCTGTTGTATAACATCCTTTAGATTGTCTAAATGGGCAGTAATAAATTTATATATTAGTATCTTCTTTTACTCATTCTCTCTCTGAATATCTGGTTTTAAATTACTTTTTACTCCAAGTTAATATCTGCAAGGCAGTCCATTCTTCTTTTTTACTTATACTAGCCTGTTTCTTTCTGTTTTTCTTTTTTTATTTACATAAATTAGAGACTATGACATTTGCATGCTATTCTACCATTCTCCTCCCTATCATTCATTTCTAGATTTTTAAATACATTAAATGCTCACTTCAAGAACATACAATAAAATTTCTTCAAATCTTTCTTACTTATGTAAAGCTTATTCTAAGGAGTGGGTAAAATCAATATTCCCTGAGATCTTGCATTTTTTTTCTGTTCCATTTATTCTTGAAAGACACTACTGCTTGATAGACAATACTAAATATCCTAAAAATGTCACTCCCTTCTGTTTCGGAATAAAATTTAGCTTTAAAGAATTATGAGTCCAATTTAATTTTCTTTCCTTTATAAATCACTTAGTCTTATGTAATTATCCCAAACAATTTTTTCCTTATCTTCAAAGTCTAATAATTTTACTCTGATATGTCTATGTTAGAGCATTTTGGATTTTGCTTCACTATATAATGTATGTGCTTTCCAGTATGTATATTTGAGTCTCTTTTTATTATAGGACATTCTCTGAATTTATATTTTTAAGTAATGTTCCTTTCTATTGATATAGTCTTTTTGAAATCCTAATTATATTTTTAATTTATCTCTTTGCCTATAACTTCCTCTAGGAATTGTTTGACTCATTGTTTTCATATTACTTTAACTCATCATCATTTTTTTTCATTTCCATACTGTGATTTCTAATATACATATTCACTCCAGTGTACCTTTGTGTTTCTTCTTTTCTGACATGATTCTTTTCTATTTTATTTATAAGTTGTTTCAGCTCTTGTGTAATATGAGTCCAACAATCTCATTCTAAATGTTTAATACATACTTATTCTGTTCATATGAAGTACTTTATCATTTTCTTAATCTATTATAGCTCATTTTAAATTATTTTGTTGATATTTTTATCTTCCTCAATATCACATTAGTCTACTATGGGTGTTTTTAAATCGAATTTTGGACTGTTAACTTGTTAGTTTTCATCTTTTTGTCACAGTATATATGCAGGTGAATGAGTGATAGTTCTTACTTGTTTTCCGTGCTTAAGTTGGATTTTCCTGGATTATTAGGAAGAAGTCTCCGTGCATAGTTAAGTGTTAGAGTATATTAGCTTTTCCAATATAATGCCCAAAGTGCTCACTTTGTGTTTTTAACATGAGATATTGAAAAAAATTGTCACTTGGTGTAGTCCCATCTGCTTCTCACAGATAAGCCAACTCAAAGTTACTTTCTGCTTCTTTATAAATATTTCCTTCAAGTTGGTGCTCATATTTATGAAAAATATATTTTGCTGCTAAACTACTTTCTGCATTCTGTCTCCTCTGAACCTCTCTTCCTGCATATTTGAACCTTATCTATGTCTGAGATTTCCAGTATTTCTATCCAGAATTTGTGCTATAGGCAGAGTTTTGGAAAAAACTTCTGTCAATTGGAAGGGAAGTAGTTCTTTTTGCACTTTTCAATCATTTGATGCTTGAATTTTGAGTTTTGTCAGTTTTCTCACATTTCCTCACATAGTTCCTACTCAGCTAAGTGTTCCCGTGTTAGGGTGTTGGCAGTATCTTCACCCTGAGACTTGTTGGGTCCTTTTGTATTACACTTTTCCTCTATCACTTTTGAAAAGCTGTGAGTCCTGGCCACACATACTTGGGTTCAGAGAGTGTGGAGATTCCTTGTTACCTCATATTATCAAAGATGCATGCACAGGTTTTTTCCTTTCACTCTACAATTCTGTCAGGTATATTTAAAAAAAATAATGATGTACCATATCCTTGACAGTGAGAGTCTTTATCTTTAATGGTGTTATAATACATGGAATTGTATGAGGTAGCTAAGTCAGCAAACATAGGTAAGAGAGCCTGAGAAACTGTTTGCGTAGGGATTGAAAAGTAGAAAAGATAAGAGTAGAAGAAACTAGTGTAATAAAAAGAGAGGTTGGCATTTTGGAAACTAAATTTTAAAATGTTTGAACAAGAAGAAAATGCTGTTAATGGGTTAACTATGACAAGAATTATAATAAAATGTGATCTGTTTTATTAATATGTTAATATAGTCCAACATCTCCATAAAAGTTTTTATAATTGTGAATGCAAATAAATTTCTGATATATGGTGTCAGTTTGGTCAATACTGCAGATATTTCACTCAAGGCACAGTATTTTCTTAAAGATTGATCACTAATTGGGAACTTTGTCTTAAATATTATAAATGCAAATAATATTTGTGGATTTTCCAACTCATGAGGATTTCTAGAATCCACACTAGGATAAAATGTGCTCAATAAATTAGGACCCATAACAGAATATAAGTTTTCATAATCACATTGTTTGTGTTTGCAGTATTGCACCTGTTATTGATTTATTGCTTTTCAGCTCCAAATTCACCCTGCTCTGGGAAAATGGTACTTGACCTTTTAAAGATTTTTATCCCATGCCAGCTGGTAGTAAGCTTTGTCAGGAAAAAGGCTGAAGAGATATAACAGGAAGAAAAGAGTTTTTCCTCTCAGCTCAGGTCTACTCACACATAGCAACAGGTACCTACAAGCACTTGCAGCCTCTTCAGTGCCTATTCTTATGAGAGACAGGGGTCACCAGCACCAAGCAGCCAACAGCTTCTCCTAGCACTCTACCCCCTCCACAGGTAATTTGGAAGCAGAGTCTCTCCAGCTCCTTTAGTGCTTACAGCTTCTCCAGGTCCCAGCTCCTGCATGCACAGCTGTGAGCACTCAACTGCCAGCTGCTTCCTCAGCACCTTCCCCCACCACAGCAGTTTCATAGAGGAGTCTCTCTGACCCCTGCATCACACCTGGCTTTCCCAGTGCCTTGCTCCATCAGTGTGTGACAACCAGCAGTCCCAGCAGAAAACAGATTTCCCTAGCACCCCAGAGGGTAGATTTCTGGCCATTCTCACCGTAGTTAGAAGACCTCACGTACTTCTCTGCCATCCAGTGAGCCATGGCTTTGCCTCCTTCAACAAGGTCTGGATGTCAGTCTGGTGGATGCAGGGGTCTTGTTGGGCATTCTGTCTGAACCCTAGGGTTAGTGATTGATCCTTTTATATTTACAGTTCTCTTTACTTCCTATTGGAAACCACTCCTTACTCTAATCCTGCTATAATTAATAAATATTTATATTATTTTATATTAAACTTCCATGCTCAAATTACTGTGTGGTTTGTCTATTCTGATTAGACATGAACTAATGTAAGTATTGTTACCTCCCAGTGGAGGGGTTTATTTGCTTGGCAGAAATCAAATCAATATACACAGCCAAGTTAGTTACAACAAAGGGGTTTTTATTACTTGGCACAAGTAAGGCACACACTGGGGATAGTTCACAAAGCAGTGTGCCCTCAGACAAGTGGGTTGGGATTGTTTTATAAGCATAGGGTAATGAGGTGTGATCTGATTGGCTTTTGCAATGAGATGATGTCAAAAGGCATGATCTGACTGTATCCTGCCATGGGGTAATGCCAGGGCAGGATCTTATTAGATCCTGGATCCTGCCTTGTGGTATCCACTTCTTAATTCATTTTGCTTCTCCTCTGTCCAAACACTTAGGTTCTGCCAATTGTTGCACGCTTGGTTCATATGAGCATGCTTGGATTACATGACCTTCAACCTGGGGGACCATGGTAACTGAAAGACAACTCACAGCTTTGTTATGTATAAGTTGAAGCAGATTGGGCTGGTATAGTTACAGTAGGGATGTAAGGAATGCAAAACATATAGTCCACAGTTCCATTTATTGATCTTATACCATAAGTTTAAATTTGACTCTCTCTTAATATTCTTTATTATCATTGTAAGTCTCATCATCATCATATTTTGTACTGAGTAACTAATATGAACCTGGCACTATTTAATACACATTTCAAATTAGTTATATATGTACCCAATCAGTTAATTTTTGCAAAAAATATGAGAAACATAACATTATTTTTCCATTTTTCATAGATGAGTTAACTGATACTAGACAGGTGGAGTATCTTGTCCAAGATTATGTAGTTTGGTTAAGTGGCAAAGCTGAGATTCAGACACAGTGTATCTGGCTACAGAATCTATGTTACCAACACTGCACTATACTGATGTGAAGTTTTCTCGAATCCAAAATAAGCATACATCTCTCTACATAAGAACGTATCTGTACTACCTGTATTAATAATATGGGAAACATGATCTAATCAACTCTTTGTAGTAAACCTGTCTTGGATTACTTCTACATTAGCTAAGAAGAACAGTGAAGCCTTAGCACATTGTCATACAATTTTTAGTTATCATTGAGTTAATTATAAGCACAGGTCATATCTAAATCTGAATGATAGACATTTAACCAGACACATTAAGCAAATTGACAAGGTTAATACACTATCCTGTTTCCATTATGTTTAATTGAATTTTCATCCAGAATTAATTGCTTAAATTCATTTTTTCTTGTAAATATGTGTTTATTTTCATTATTGTTAAAAATAACTTGAAAAATACAGCATATCCAAATTTCATAAGTCACATAATCAGTTCATTGAATAGTCAATATTAATGTCCTGTACTCTTCCTTTCTGATACTACTTATTAGTATCTAATTTTTATATAATTACATATATGTTGTCTGCTTTACCTTACAGAATGTAAGCTACTTGTGGCTAAGAGTTATGTCTGTCTCATTCATCTTTAAAGATTAGCATGGATCATGCTCGTGTTGAAAGAATGGATGTATAACAGAAAATAAAATAATTATCTCAAGTTTTGTTTCTCTAGTGTTTTGAAACCTGGAATTTTTTTTCCTTGTTTGGGGAGGTGGGGGAAATCAGTTTTATACACATAAATCATTTAGACCACACTGAGCTTTTTGTCTTTCCTCTGCAAATCAGCACCATTCTCTTAAAACAAGTTTTTATAATTTTACTATTAAGTCACTGCCCATATTTAATGGCTTCTGAACACAGTGTGTTCTCAGCATGGGTTGTTGATGAATTCTCTAATCTACAGCTTCTAACTCTGAACAACAGAGTATAATGAAGTAACACAATGCATTGCATTTTCTAGGTGTCAGTGCTTGGAATTATGTGTTCCCTCTAATGATGCTATGTTGAGGAAATGGAATTTGAAGTACCATATTCTGAGCCTGTAAATATGGCATGTTGCATAATGAAAAAGAAAAAGTGGCAGTTATTCAGAAATATATTGGTGGAACCGTTCTGCAGAATTGTAACAAAGAATATTGAGGCTGAGCTAGCAGATATTTTAAGCCCTTTTCTCATCTCTTTCATTTGTTTCTTCTGCAGTTCTATGTTTTAATTAAAAGAGTAAATTGAAACAGCCTGAATCTTTTAGCACCAATGTTCTCAAGGGATGTTACACAGCCAATTGGGTTAAGAATCAGGCATCTGAAACATAATTTTCAGCCAACTAGTCAATGACTAGCACTCTGGTTTGGGATAAATCTCATAATCCCTTTGTAACAGTTTCAACACTAGCAGAATATAATGGCAACTTTGTCAGCTCATAGTTCCACTTGCTACAAATAAACTCTCTTTAAAACAACACTCATGACTAAGGGCTATTGGATTCAATGCAAATCCAACTCTTCAAAAGAAAAAAAATTGACAAATTTTGATGATTTACTTCATATCATGATGCAAGGAACTTATTAATATTTAAGTGCTAAAACAAATATTTCATCAAAGAATAATGGACATGCAATGTCAAATTGCATGCAAAATTTATATGTATGTATACATGGAAAATAGATTAGCAAATTTGGCAGACTGTCATACTGGTATTTTCATCTTAATTTACTGAAATCTATGTAGGCAGTTTATGAGATTTCTAATTTCAGATAAGAATGTAGCTTAGAACACCAGGTTGTATTTTGATTTAGACCACTATGGCCTTCATAAAATTGAGTTACAGACAATTTTTTCTTGAATGCATTCAAGGGTCCAAAACAAAGCAAAAATAACAATTTAAAAATAAACATTGTCAATAAACTAAAGCAATGAAAATCTGATACAACAAAGGAATCCCCCAATTTACTGTAATGGTGAAGCTTTCATGTGCAATTCTCAGTCAGAATTTATATTTTCAAAATAATCTACACTTATTTGTTCCTGTTTAATATATTGATGAAATACCTTCCATTGAGTAAACCTACACTATCATCTCTGAATAGGTTTTCTTATATTATAGAATTAACACTCTGAAGAACTGTTATTAAACCAGAGCTGGTTTTATTTCTATTCCTTCATCTCCTTTCTAAATACTTAAAATATATTATTTTATATACTCTCTTATTTCTGTTTTCTTATCTAAATTTCCTTTTTTTTTTTTTGCTTGTTGCTTTGTTTCAATGAACAATAAACATTTATCTTAACCAGGAGACTTAGATACATTTAACAAACTAGAATTTCTACAGGACCAAAAAAAAAAAATCTACAGAAACAAAGAAGATTATTCATTATAAACAAGAAAGAAAAATGTTTAGAATTGAGAAAGCAAGAAGGAAAGAAAGAAAGTATAAGGAGGAGGAAATAAGTGTGGGGGTAAAAAGAAGATAAATATAAAAAAAGGAGACCATGTTCTTTGTAATGGACTGAATATTTGTGTCACCTGAAAATTTGAAAATTCATATGTTGAAGCCCTAATCCCCAATGTTACAGTATTTGGAGGTGACACCTTTAGTAGGTAACTAGGTTTAAATGAGGTCACAAAGATGGAGCCCCCAAGATAAGATTGGTTTCCCTATAAAGGGAGACCAGAGCTCTCTCTCCCCCTGCTATATGAGGACACAGTGAGAAAGTGGCTATCTGTAGGACAGAATATGTCCCTCATCAAAAATGGAGTTAGCCTGAGCATTGATCCTGGACTTTCTATCCTCCAGAACTGTGAGAAATAAAGACCTATTGTTCACGCCACACCATCTATGGTATTTTATTACAGTAGTTAGAACTGACTATGATAATCACTATCAAAAGGGATTTTAATTCATATTTTTAAATACTTTGAGTTGTTTAAGTGACATTTAATCTGGACAGAGTCTCCTGATCTAGAGACATTCTCTTTGGGATACAATATACTTGTAAGTAAGTGAGTGATTAAGGGACAGGTGAAGAATCGATGCTCCTGTTGTAAGTCACGGGTTTGAGCAGACTGGGAAATATCTTCCCTGTATTGTGTAAACTTGTATCTCCATATGGTTAGACGACATGGACTCCAGGCTCTTATCACACAAACAAGGCAAGACTACTGCATATGCTAACTCTGTATAAGTCACCATTTGGGAGACTGTTCACATTCATCATGGGCTCATTTGGGCTTACCCTTCAGATCTTATTATACACCATACTATGAAGCAAACTTTCTCTGACCCCCAAATTTAAGGAAAATATTCCACTTTTGTGATTCCTTAAAATATTGTACTTCCATGTAGTATTATGTACCACAATATGTTGTTGGTGCCTATTTATTTGTTTTTTTCTCTCATCCAATTGTAAAATGATTAAATTATCTTGTAGCATTAAGGCTACAATAGAATGGTAGTAATAATACATGTTTTACAATATATAAATTCTCTATATGCCAAACACAGTTTTTTACACAAATTATAGTGCTAAATGCTTTACACTAATTTAATCCTCACAATGACCTTTGAAGGTGGGTGATATTATCCTCTTTTAATCATTAGAGAAAGAGAGGAAAATAAAGATTAAAGAACTTGCCCAGGACAGCAAGTAAGTAATAAAACCAGATTCACATCCAAAAAAATTAGTACCAAAGACTTTGATCTTAATCATTATACTATTTTGTATCATTATTTTAGCCCCAAATTATAGCACCCATGTCTGGCATGTAATAGGCTCTCAGTAGATATTGCTAATAATTAATTGCTCTACTATTTGCAAGTATAAAACTATATGGAAAATAAATCTAGTATATTCAGGTACTTGATTTTATTTTCAAAATCTTTATACTGATTCTACTTGCTTTATTAGCATCTTCATCACCAATTAAAATGTATCATCTTCCCCTTGCATATATGTTTAAGAGGTTTCTCTTCCATTCATCTTACTATTAATAACTGTCTAAATTAGAGGGCAAAGAAAAGAACATCAAAACAGCATCTTGTATAAAGGAATTATCTGTAAAATTGTGTCCATGGTAATATCCTTCTGAAATAAAAGCAAAACTATAATGTTTAAAGTTCATTCATTCATCTATTAATAAATTAATTAATTCAAAACTATTAATTGAATTCCTACTAAAACCAGACACCATGTTAGACGTTGGAAGGTTTAATAGTGAGTTAAAAAGCATGTTCTTTCTCTCATGAATGTTAGTGACACAAATAAGCATAAGTAAAATTAGAAGATATGCATGCAATTCCAGACCCTGATGATACTCTGAAGGAAAAATACAAAGAACTAATGGAGAATATATTAATAGCAGGGAGCCCACCATAGACTGTGAGACCAGGGAAGGTCTTGAGTCAGCGAAAAACAAGAATAACTACACAGAGTCTGGCAATGAACTTGGAGAAAAGCCTGGAATCATAGCATCAAGAGCCTTCTAGGTAGAGTTAATTTTCATTCTAAGAAAAACAGAAGACAATTAATGAATTTTGAGTCTGGGAATGATATGACAAAATTTGCATTTCAAAGGGACCATTCTTGTTCCAGTATAGAGAATTGATATTAGAGTTTTCAGCAAGCAGATAAAGCTATAAAGTATCTATTTCCATTCCTAGCAGAGAGATTATGTAAATGCTAAATTTTTTGAACTTTTACTGACACTTCATAGGCATATCAAATATATAAATCTATTTAATCTTCAAAATACTCTCATTAATAATCCAATTTTTATAGGTGAGGAAATTGAAGCAAGAGGTTATGTAACTTGTCCCAGGCCAATTTAGGCATCAAGCAATAGCGTCTCTTTCAAAGTATCTTGGGTCAGTGTCTTCACAGAAAAAATAGAAAAAAGAAATTAACTTCACAGATATTTAGGAGGTAAAATGTACCACATTTCCTTAGAAATAGATTGATTTGGGGAAGGTTTAGCTGGGGGGACAGTGGGAGAGAAGTATAAAGATGACTTCTAGGTTTCTTATTTATGGCCCTAGGTATGGAAGTTCTTGCTTACCGAGATGGGGAAGAAGAACTCTTTCTGAGAAGATAAAATGGCAGCTTTGGACATGCTGTGTTTAGATGATTTTGATATGTTTCTGGTGGAATACCATGTATGTGAGAATTGAGTACAAAGTTCTGTATGTCAGAGGTGAGATCTGTGACAAAAAAAGACTTTAATACTTGGAGTCCTAAGCAATATCAGCCTTTGTTGAGAAGGGCAGCCAACGGCAGAGGTGTGACTCTCTTGAAGACAAGAATATCACAAAAATGGAATTAGGCCTAAGTTTTTAAAAGCTCTGAGATTTAAAAGTAGAGCAGTATGTTCTCCAAGAAGCCCAAGAAGAAGTGGCTATAGTTGTAGAAAAATCTCAGGTAATTATGCATGAAGTGTGTTTCAAATTGGAGGAATTAATCAAGTGTACAGAATGATGATATAAAATCATGTTATGTAATAAATAAAATACATCTTTAAATTTCAAGTAGCAGAAATATGCTGACTTTAAGGAGAGCACTTTCACTGTAGTGATAGATGCAGAGCAGGGTAAGTTGGGAACTTGGTGTCATGTAAGGAAGTGAAAACAGTATGGGGAATATTTAGGCTGTTGAAAGAATGGTCAGAATAGTAGTAAGAAGGGGAATGGATTTGAAGTCACACGTTTGATTTTTTTTTTTTTAAATGTAAGAAAGACTTGATGCATTTAAATTCTAAACCTGAAGATCAAGAAGCCAAGGTGAAACTGAAGACAGAATATTGAGATACGAGAGTCAATAATGTAGGATTCATTAAAGGGCCTAAGAAAAGATGATCCTGTGCTTGTGAGGAGTGACACTACCACAATTGTAATGTAAATAATAACCATGCTTACGCTTAAAATATAAAATGAATCAAAGAAAATTTTACTTTGGTCATTACAATTACAATTATATATTGTTTGTAAATGTAAGCAAACTCCATAGCTTAACCAAGTTTTCTTGTTTGAACAAATACTAAAGAGAGCTCTATGCTTATAGAATTCTCTTCTGAATGGTGTAGAACACTAGTTTGCAGAGATGTATAAGGAGGCAAGTGCTTCATGGACAAGAACAAGAAGTTGTGGTGTGAGTTCAGATGCTCTACAGCATATATCTAGCCTGTTTATGTGACACTTTAAGGTCAAATTCAAATCTCATTGATTACCAGCGTAAGTAAGCAAACTACCTGGAAATCAGTGCTTTTAAGCAATCATATTTCTTGTCCCAAATAAACTGGCAGCCACTTCCAATCATATGCAAGATATATAGACCTTGAGTATTTCTTGCACTGGGACCTTGGCAAAGAAAATGGGAGTGTGCCTAGTGTTATGCCTACTTTTTCCAATGTTTCTGTTTATTTGCTTACTATTTGCATATTTGTTTATTTATCGGTCTGTAACACCTAAATGCACTATCTTCTCTTCTTTCAATTAAGAACCTGGAAAAGAGTAGTCTACTTGATTGATCCATGAAGATAAGCTAGGAAGGATGTAAATAAATGAATTCGTTCCTAGCTTATCTTCATAGATCAATCAAGTAGACTTAAAATTTGTACCCCCATAATATGCTGAAATAAAAAAAAATGGAAATACCAAACCAAAAAAATAAAATAAAATAAATGAATTCTTTAATTCATATTGCTTAAAATCCATTTGGCAATAATGTAGCCAAGGAAGAGTGGTACAAAATTTGTTCAACGGCTTTGCTAAAATGAGAAGCCATATATTTTCACTGGATAAAGGCAGATAGGAAGAGGGTGGGAGGTTCTAAGTACCACATGTACACCCACATAAAACAGAAACACAAAGGGTTTTTATATGACAAACAAAATAAATAATGGTAACAACACAGCCAAAAAGATTTATTTATAATTTTATAAATATTGTTGGAATCTGATGATGACACTGCAACTAAGTCAATAAAATGTGTTTTAAAGGTACATCTATAACTTAAATTTATTATTTTAACTGAAAATATACAAATGAACTTTTCACCAGACTTTTTTGAGCAAAGAAGTCCTTTAAATATGGATTACAAAATAATTGTTCTCTGGCCAAATTTTTGCAGAAAACATGTGTACAATGCATCTTCTATTTTAATACTCTTTATTTCATTAGATATGAACAAGAAATCAAAGACATCTATGAAATTACTTGAATATAGAATTCTTACATTTTTACTTTATTTTTTCCTTCAATACCAGCATGTAATTATAATTCAAAAGATTTTCGAAACCTTCCTAAATATTTCAACAATGATTTTATAGAAACATAGTCTTTTACTTTTCTAAATCATAATTTATCTAGTATTCAATAACATGATTTTTATAGTATTTGATGAAATAGCTATCACTATCACAAATAAAACTAACAGACACACATTTGGGAGCAGAAATTGACAAAATTCACATCACAGCTAATAGGATTGAAAGAGACTGTGAAGTAGCTCACAAGATGTAGATCTTTGTGCTTCATGAATATGACTCAGTACATTTAAGCAAGGAAGGAGTGTCTTAATCCAGTAAGTCAGTTATGTGGAAATTTATTCTTCTGCACATATTAGCAAACAAGTTCATTAATAATAAATACTATGCAAAGGTGGTAAAGGTATGTCAATTAAGAAAGGGAAGAGTTATGAATACTTATTAACAGCCTAACTTCTCATGAATATTTTGGTAAGGAATATAATATGCATTTTAATTATATCAAAATAATTAAAACATGCTAAAATCCATCACTAATAAGAAAAAAAGGTACATTCAAGGATGTAAATATTAAAAGTACTTATGATTTCTCTTAGCATCAAAGAAACTAACACATTCACCCACTATTTTAAAATAATATCTAAATTTAATTAAAAATATGTAGGGATCTTTCAGTGTTTTTCAAAGTGTTATGAACCATTCCATATGAAAATACTATAAAAAATAAAAGTGAAAAACAAAGAAAGTTACATATGCATTATAATGTGATCCAGACAGGCGTAGATTTGGTTTTTAAAGGATTTATCATATTAAACAAAAATGAATGTTTTTTGACAGAATTGCTAAATACATACACTGACATGTCTTGAAGTTATTAAAATTTTGACTATAATATTAGAAGTAAGATTATGCAAAATTTATTCAAATTGGATGGGATGTGAACACTGTCACAATGACTGACTGGAAAATGGCATAATGTTTAATGATAAATGGCAATGTGTCAATGTGTCAAATTTATGAGAAGGCCTCCAGCTGGGTGCCATAGAATCTGTAATATTTTCACATATAGTGAACATTTTCATGTGATACAAAAGAGAATAAACAGAAAATAATTACAAATAAATGTCAAACTTTTAACTTTGTGGTTTTATTACTGTGACATATTATAAAACTAAAACTCATAAACCATTTGAATATACTGAGGTTTACATCATTTAATATATAAATTTTCTTTTTTGTTTCATTTTTCTTAAATATATATATGAGCAAAATTCTGTGCCTATTTCAATTTTCATTAAAATATACCAGTGGATTATTACATTAAGTTGACATTCACAACTCACATTTTTACCCTTAAATAAGAACTTTGATTTCAAAGAATCATAATTTATTTACTTATTTTTTGTTTATTTTGTGTTAGTGGGCAGGAGAAGAAACATCACAGTGAAAAGATGTTCTTATAAACCTATAGTTATGTTTATAAAATTTACTATAGTCAAATATCTATAAAGTAGTTACTATATTTAAAATATATCACTATTTCCAAATAGATATTCTATAAGAAAAAAATATATATATCCTCAAGGTCTCCATTAGAAATGGATTCTTTTTTTTTTCAGGGATCAATATAGTTTTAATTTTTTTTTAATTTCAGCATATTATGGAGGTACAAACATTAAGGTTATGTACATTGCCCTTGCCTCTGCTCCCCCCTCAAGTCAGAGCTTCATGCGTGTCCATCCCCCAGACGGTGTGCATCACACTCACTATGTATGTAAATACGCATCTCCTCCTTCCCCCTCCCATCTGCCCAACACGCGATAAATGATTTTTTTTTTAACATTTTGGTTACATTTTATAGCTTTGCCTCTCCCTAGCAAGGGTTAGAGTTATTCCCTTCCCCTCCACAATACTCACCACACCCCTCAGATGTGGGTCTACCCCCGCAACCCCCGAATCCCTGGTGAACACCACCACCCTTTGAGCACCATAGTGTTAATCAGTCAGTACCAATTTGATGGCAAGTACATGTGGAGCCCATTATTCTGATTTTGTGTCACCTCACTTTGAATAATGGGCTTAAGCTAAATCGAGGATAATATAACCGGTGCTAGCTCACTGTCATTTCTTAGAATTGAGTAATATTCCATTGTAAACATATACCAAATTTTAATAATCCACTCATGAATTGAAGGACACTTGCATGTAGAAGAATGAATCAGGATTCATACCTCTCACTTCTCACAAAAATCCACTCAAGATGGATAACAGACTTAAACCTAAGGCATGAAACCTTAAGAATCCTAGAAGAAGATGTTAGGAAAATCCTTTCAGACATTGGCCTAGGCAAAGAATTCTTGAAGAAGACCCCCAAAGCAATCACCACAGCAACAAAAATGAACAAATGAGATCTGATCAAATTAAAAAGGTTCTGTACAACCAAGGACACTATCATTCAAGCAAATAGATAACCTACAGAATGGGAGAAAATTTTGCTCTCTACACTTCCAATAAAGGTCTGATAACAAGAATCTATTTAGAGCTCGAAAGAGTTAACAATAAAAAAATCAAACAACCTCATCAAGAAATGGGCAACAGAAATGAACAGAAACTTTTCTAAAGAAGACAGAATAATGACCAGCAAACATATAGAAATGGATTCTTAAGGAATAAAATCATGCCCTCTTTTGTTCTTCCTGATATTCTTTTTTCTATTTTTTTCTTTAAAAATATTACTGGAGATATGTATATTGCATAGCGTTTTTATTGAAAAGGGAGTTTTGTTTTCTTATACATCTCTTTCAAACTCTTACTCTCATTTTTGTTTTTCTATTTCATGATTTCTGTCCTTATATTTATTATTTCCTTCCTTGTAATTAATTTAGATTTATTTTTGCACTGTTACTGAATTCTTCTGTAGAATATATTACATATTTATTTTTAATATGGTATTTTTAAAAATAAATTGAAGATATTAAGGATATTTCTAATTATTCTCTAGTTTTATGAAACCTGCTTTGATACATAGTGTTTTTATAATTCAGTTCTAAATATTTTGTAATTTTTGGTGTGATTTACTTTCTATGCTTGAATGATATGGAGTTTCATTTAAAAATAAAAATCTCAGGAGGGGAGGTGGGGAAAGATGGGCTAATGGATACCCCCAGCAATTGTTCCTCTGTACAAACACTAAATTCAAGAACTATTAATGCAAGCAATCACCTTCAAAGGAACCAGAAATCAGGTGAGTGATCATACTATCTGTTTATATTATTAAATCAAAGAAAGAGGCACTAAAGAAAGCAAAAAAAAATATCTATTATGAAGGAGCACAATGAACCTCAAGACAACACACAGAAGGAATTCTGAAGCTTATTAGAGAAATTTAATAAATAGAATGAAATTATAAAAAAAAATCAAGTAGAAATTCTGGAGCTGAAGAATTCAGTTGACAAACTAAGAAATGCATCAGAGTCTCCCAACAGCAGAACTCACCAAGCAGAAGAAAGAATTAGTGAGCTTGAAGATGGGCTATTTGAAAATACATAGTTTGAACAGGAAAAAAGACAAAGAATAAAAAAGAATGAAGCACTCATGAAAGATTTAGAAAATAGCCTCAAAAGGGCAAATCTAAAAGTCATTGGCCTTAAAGAGGAGGTAGAAAGATTGGGGAAGAAATATTGTTCAAAGAAATAATAACAAATAACATTCCAAATCTAGAGAAAAATATCAATATACAGGTAAAAGAAGGTCATAGAACATCAAGCAGATTTAAGTCAAACATGGCTACCTCAAGGCATTTAATAATCAAGCTCCCAAAGGTCACAAAGAAAAGGTCCAAAGAAAAGCAAGAAAAAATAAAGAAAACATAAAGGCGCTTTAATACACCTGACAACAGACATCTCAGTGAACATCTAACAGGCCAGGAGATTTTAGCATGACATATTAAAAGAGCTAAAGGAAAAAAAACCTTAAATATTCTTGAAACATGACTTTCCCATAAAAACAAAAGCTGAGAGACTTCATCAACATCAGACCTATCCTATAAGAAATGCTGAAAGGAGCTTTTCAGTGCAAAACAAAAGGAAGTTAATAGGGAACAATTAGAAATCATCTGAAGGTATACAACTCACTGGTAACAGTAATGACACGAATACAGAATATTCTATTGCTGTAATTGTGGTGTATAAACCATGTATATCTTGAGTAAGAAGACAAAAAGACAAACCTATCAATAATAACTATACAACATTTTGAGAGATAGATAGTATAAAAAGATATAGATGGAAACAACAAAAAGTTAAAAAGTGGGGTGATGAAGTTAAAAGGTAGAACTTCTATTATATTTCTCTTTGCTTATTTGTTTATTTATAAGCAAAGTTGTCATATGTTTAAAACAATAGGTTATAAAATATTTTTGTAAGCCTCCTGGTAACCTCAAATCCAAAAACCTACAATAGATACACAAATAATAAAAAGCAAGAAATTAAAAACACTACTAGAGAAAATAACTTTTAACAAAAGAAAGAAGAAAGAAATAAAGAGACCACAAAACAATTAGAAATCAAATAACATGGCAGTAGTAAGTTCTTACCTATCAATAATAACACTGAATGTGAATGGATAAAACTCTCTAATTAAAAGACATAGAGTGGATGAATGAATTAAAAACCAATAGCCAACTATATGTTTTCTGCAAGAAACCCACTTCACCTATAAAGACATATATAGACTGAAAATAAAAGGATGGAGAAAGATATTCCATACAAATGAAAACCAAAAGAGAGCAGGGGTAGATATACTCCTATCAGATAAAATAGATTTCAAGTCAAAAACTTTAAAAAGAGACAAAGAAGGTCATATATAATGAGAAAGGTGTCAAGTCAGCAAGAGAATATGGTAATTTTAAATATATATGCAGCCAACATTGGAGCACCCAGATTTATAAAGCAAAGATCAGAGCTAGAGAGAAAGAGAGAGAGAGAGAGAGAGAGAGAGAGAGAGAGAGAGATTTCCAATACAATTATCATTGGAGACCTCAACACTCCACTTTCAGCGTTAGAGAGATCATCCACACAGAAAATAAAAAAAGAAACATTAGACTTAATATGCACTATAGACAAAATTGACCTGATAGATAAAGAACATCTCATCCAACAGCTGCAGAATACACATTCTTCTTCTTAACTCATGGATCATTCTCAGTGATAGATCATATGTTAGGCCAGAAAGCAGGCCTTAAAAACTTCAAGGGAAAAAAAAAAAGAAATCATACCAAGTATTTTCTCTGACCACAATGAAATAAAACTAGAAATAAATAGCAAGAGGAACATTGGAAACTATACAAACACATAGAAATTAAACAATATGCTATGGAATGGCCAGTGGGTCAAAAAGATATTAAAAAGAAAATTTAGAAATTCCTCAAAAAAATGTAAATGAGCATACAACATATGAAAACCTACTGGATACAGCCAAATCAGTAATAAGAAGAAAGTTTAGAGCAATAGTTTCTATATCAAAAAGGTAGAATAACTTCAAATAAACAACGTAATGATGCATCTCAAAGAACTAGGAAAAAAAGAGCAAAACAAACCAAAATTATCAGACAAAAAGAAATGACAAAGATCAGGTCATAAATATATGAAATTAAAACTAAAAGAAAACAATATAAAACATCAATGAAACAAAAAGTTGTTTTTTAGAAAAGACAAACTCAATTGACATACTGTTAGCCAGACTAAGAATGAAAAGAGAAGAACCAAATAGACAAAATCAGAAATGAAAAAGGACACATTACAATTGATACTGTAGAAATACAAAGGATCATTATAAACTACTATGAGTAACTATATGTCAATAAATTGGAAAACCTAGAATAAATGGATAAATTCCTAGACACATATATCCTACCAAGATGGAACCAGGAAGAAATCCAAAACCTGAATAAACCAATAACAAGTAATGAGACAGAAGCAGTAATAAAAAATATCCTATCTAAGAAAAGCCCAGGAACCAATGGCTTCACAGATGAATTCTACTAAGTATTCAAGAAGAACTAATATTATCCCTCCTAAACTATTCAAAAAATGAGGAAGCGGGAATACTCCCAATTTTATTCTACCACCCCTGTATCACCCTGATACCAAACCAGACAAAGACCCAATAAAAAAAAAAAGAAAACTATAGGCCAATACTTTTGATGTATATAGATGCAGAAATCCTCAACAAAATACTAGCAAATGAATTCAACAACACATTAAAAAGATTATTTATCATGATCAAGAGGGATTCACCCTGGCAATGCAAGAATGGTTCAACATAAGCAAATCAATCAATGTGATACATCATACCAACAGAACAAAGAACCAAAACTATGTGATCATGTCAATTTATGCTAAAAATGCATTCAGTAAAATTCAACATCCCTTCAGGATTAAAGCTCTCAAAAAACTGGGTATAGAAGTATATTACCTCAACACAATAAAGCCGTATATAAGAGACACACAGCAAGTATCATACTGAAGAGGGAAAAATTGAAATCTTTTCCTCTATGATTTGGAACAAGACAAAGATGCCACCTTCCACTACTGTATTATGTTATTCAACATATTACAGGAAATTCTAGCTAGAGAAATCAGACAAGAAAAAGAAATAAAGAGCATCCAAATTGGAAAGGAAGAAATCAAATTATCCTTACTTTCATATGATATGATCTTATGTCTGGAGAAACCTAAAGGCTACATAAAATAACTACTAGAACTAATAAACAAATTCAGCAAAGTTGCAGGATACAAAATCAGCATATAACATATGTATGATTTCTATACGCCAACAGTAAGCAATCTGAAAGGGAAACCAAGAATGTAATCTCATTTATAATAGCTACAAATAAAATAAAATACCTAGGAATAAAATTAACCAAAGAAGTGAAATATCTCTATACTGAAAACTATGGAACATTTATAAAAGAAAATGAAGAGGATACAAAAAAGTGGAAAGACATTCCAAGGTCGTGAATTTGAAGAATCAGTATTGTTGTAATAGCCATACTACCCAAAGAAATCTACAGATTCAATGCAATCTCCATCAAAATGTGAATGGCATTCTTCACAGAAATAGAAAAAACCCAAAAATGTGTAGCCCCAAAATCTGAGTATAGAAGGAACTTAACACAATAAAGGCATGCAGGACAGACACACAGCATGTATCATACAGAATGGGGAAAAAATGAGAGCCAAAGCCATCCTGAGCAAAGACAGTAAAACTGGAGGAATCACATTACTTGGTTTCAAATCATACTATAGAACCGTAGTCACCAAAATAGCATAGTATTGGCATAAAAACAAAAATACAGACCAATGGAACAGAATAGAGAATCCAGAAATATACCCACACATCTATAGTGAACTTATCTTTGACAAAGTTGCCAAGAACATACATTGGGGAAAGGACAGACTCTTCAATAACTGGTGCTTGGAAAACTGAATATCCATATGCAGAATAATGAAACTAGACCCTTCTCTCTCCATATATATTATAAAAACCAAATCAAATTAGATTAAAGACTTAAATCTAAGACCTGAAACTATGAAACTACTAAAAGGAAACATTAGAGAACTGCTTTAGGACATTGGTCTGGGCAATGATTTCTTCAGTAATACCTCCAAAGCACAGGAAACTGAAGCAAAATTGGACAAATGGGATCACATCAAGCTAAAAAGCTTCTGCACCTCAAAGGAATCAATTAACAAAGGAAAGTGACAACACATATAATGGGAGAAAAGATTTGCAAACTACCCATCTGACAAAAGATTAATAACTAGAATATATAAGGAGATCCAACAACTTAAAGGAAAAAAACCTAATAATCTAATTAAAAAATGTGATCTTAATAGAAATTTCTCAAAAGAAGAAATACAAATGGCCAACAGTTATATAAAAAAATGATCAATATTATTACTCATCAGAGAATTGCAAATCAATACTACAATGAGATATCTTTTATCCCAGTTAAAATGGCTTTTATCAAAAAGATAGGCAATAACAAATGCTGGAAAGGATGTGGAGAAATGGGAACCATCCTATACTGTTGGTGGGAATGACATTAGTGCAACAACTATGGAGAATAGTATTGAAGTTCCTCAAAATACTAAATATAGAACTATCTTATGACCCAACAATCCCACTGATGGGTATATATCCAAAGGAGGGGAAATCAGTGTATTAAAAGATATCTGCATTTCCATGTTGACTGCAGTATTATTTACAGTAGCCAAGACTTGGAATCAGCCTAAATGTCCATCAACAAATGAATGGATAATGAAATTTTGGTACACAGACATCATGGAATATCATACAGCTGTAAAAAAGAATGAAATCCTGCCATTTGCAAAAACATGGCTGAACTGGAGAATACTAACTGAAATAAGCCAAGAATAGAAAGAAAAATCTCATGTGTTCTCCCTCATATTTGGGAGCGAAATATTAAAAACAATTGATTTCATAGAGACAGAGAGTAGAATAATGGTTATCAGAGGCTTGGAAGACTAACGTGGGGGGAGGATAATAAGGGTATGGTTAATGGGTGCAAAAATGTAGTTAGATAATTAAGTAGAATAAACATTATTTGATAGTATAACAAAGTGACTACAATCAATAATAATTTAGTGTACAAGATCTGTTGGGAAAAATATCCAGCAGTTGTTACTATAATGAGAATGGTTTGCATGACATTGATATAACCTGGCAGCCAAGGAGAGTGGCCTGGGCTGCGTGTTCATGAACAATGACAATTTCACTGTACTAGCAAGTGGGGTGCTAGATGCCATTGAGTGAGCATGTATACTGTGTGGCCATCATATTCAAAATGACTGAGCAAGTAGAGCAACAAATCTGCATCAACTTTTGCATTAAGCTTGGACATTCCTCTGTGGAAACTATTCAGATGATCCAGAAGGTTTTTGGTAATGATGCAATGAGTGCAGTGCAAAGAAAAGTGTGGCACAAATGCTTCAAAGATGATTGAGAATCTGTTGAAAGTGATTCACATTCTGAAAGGCCTGCAATAAGCAGAACACCTGAGAATGATGAATGTGTATGGGCGGCAATCAACAAAGGATCAGTGACTGACAATGCAAGAACTAGAAGCTGGTCTGGGGATTCCAAAAACTACTGTGTCTGAGATTTTGATGCATGATTTTAGCATGAAACTTGTCCTGGCATAATGCATTCCGTGGCTTCTACTATCAGAGCAGAAGGATCATCATGCTGCATTTACTAATGATTTGCTTCAAACCACTACCAATGAACCAGATTTCCTCAATAAGATCATAATTGGAGATGAATGGGGTGGGGGGCGGTCTACAACTATGATTTGGAAACAAAGGCCCAGTCGTCTCAATGGAAGTCACCTGGTTCTCCATGCCCAAAAAGGTGCAGCAAAGTCACAGCAATATCAAGATTATGTTAACTATGTTTTTTCATTGGGAAGGTGTTACTTATCACAAGTATGTTCCTTCAGGCGAAACAATAAGGAGGACTGCCTCAATGGTCTTCATTGATTGAGAGATGCAGTGAGACAAAACAGCCAAAGCTATGAGTAACTGGTGTTTGGGCAGTTTCATCACAACAATACACCACCCAATAATCACATCTTGTGCAGAGTTTTTTGGTGAAACATCAAATCACCCAGGTGACTCAGCCCCTCACAACCTAGATTTGGTGCCCTGTGACTGACTTCTGGATTTTCCCCAAACTAAAATCACCTTTGAAAGGGAAGAGATTTCAGACTGTCAATGAAATTCAGGAAAATACAATGAGGCAGCTGATGGCGATTCCAATGCTCAGAGAGCTGTGTGAGGTCCCAACATGCCTACTCTGAAAGCAACTGAGGTGTCATTGTCCTTTGTACAATGTTTCTTGTATCTTCTTTAATAAATGTCTCCATTTTTCATATTAAATCGATGGATACTTTCGGGACAGATCTCATGTACTTTAAAATATCTAAAAGAATGGAATTAGGATGTTCCTAACACAAAGAATTTGTAGACGCCTGAGGTGATGGATACCTCATTACCCTGATTTGATTAATTTACATTGTATGTGTGTATCAAAACATCTTATGTACCCTATAAAGATATACAAGTATTATCTATTAATTATAATTAAAAAAAGAAAGGTGATGGACAAACAGTAATCACATAGTTTTAATTGAAATAAAGATATTTTAAAATTAAAATTAAAATAGAAACAATTTAAACATGTAAAATTTATGTATTTATATAATTTCTATTAGTATTTGTTTACAATATTGTTTTTAGAAATAGCATGTGCTTTACTGATATTACTTATTCCTTGAAATTTGAGACTTCTTTGTATCTATATTATAAAATTAATTATTTTCATGTGTATAACAATACACTTTATCAATTAGGTAGAGATGTCTTCATTCAGTTTGTTAATTTTAGGTTCACATGCTCTTGATCACTAATGTTTTCTATTTGAATTATATGTAGCTTTTTGTTAAGATTTCCATAATGAATTCATCCCATTGGCAAGTAGTGCAATAAACATAAATATTTATTTAATTATATTTTCTGATTTTTTAATATGTATTTATTTACTTTTCCCTTTTTATTTTCCTTCCTTTTACTACTATTTTTTCAATTTTTGTTGTATTTCTCTCATTCCTACCATTAGTTTAAGAATCAACAATGACAAGAAAAGAGTTGGAACAGGCTTGTAATTTTTCTCTTGACCAGGGATGGCTGAGAAATAAGAAATGACCTGGTAAAATCCCTTATATGCATACTAATAACCAGATCTCTTGTAAACATACTCATGATGCTTACTAGAAGAAAGCTAATTCATTTTCCTTACCTATGAATTGTTTTGAACAAGATGTACCTGGTCTCTCTTCAGGCCACTTGTTTTTAAAAAAATGTGGAATTTATAAATTTATTTTGGAGTTTATGATGGTTGGTTGGGTAATGGAGGATAATCATATAAGCAGTATAAATAATAGAATATGAAATGAATATGTTCCATACCAAAATGACACCCTTATAAGTAATGTTTCCACATGAATTCATTTGAATGAATCTTGCATATTAAATCCAATTTGGAATTTATTCTAATTTTGGAGAAGAAAGATTTATGAAAACCTTTTTTTGACCTCCTAGATTCCCCCAAGGAATGAATAGTTTCCCTGTGTTTAGTAATTTCCTATAATTCTTTAAATCATTAGTAACTTTTAAATAATTTAGTAAGATTTATGGTTTCTGGGAATTGGATTTGACAATTTGACCCTTTAGTACATTCTCCTACTAACATTTCTAGTAAAAAATTATCTTTTGAATCCTAGTCACCATAATAAAACACATGTTTTTCAACTATTATAGGAACATTTCAAAAATAAACCTCACTCCCCAGTAAGATGTTTTCTCAAAAAGTTATTTTTTAATGTTTTACTTTCTTGTTCTCTAACCTATTCACCGGCTGGCTACTCTGTTCTCCTTCTACACCCTGTGTTTCACTGAATTGATTTAAATTTTTTGGTATTACAATATGTTATTTGAAATATCCAATCATATTTTAAATATTAAACAATAAAAATGTACAATGTACTTCCACTATTTTTTTCCTTTATTTTTCTTATCTCAGTCTTTTGTCTTTGTTTTAGAGTATCTTAGAATATATGTTTCTCTCAAACACGTAAGTGGAATAACTCTCTGTAATCTTGTATCTCCTCATTTGTTTTAATTGTGTCTTGACAGAGAAATTATATCCTTGTTGGATATTACTTTCAGAGTCCTAATCCCTTTATCTCACAGTATTGGATATTATATCATAATTCATTTGCTCATATTGGTGAAAATGAGAAATTTAATTTCAACATGATCTTTTCTCTAAATCTATGTCTTATTTTTTTGCATGGAATATTTTAAAGTTATATTTTTAATGATTAAATTCAGGATTTTCACTAAAATATGTATGGATGTGTTTCAAATAACTTTCCAGAGGAATTTATAGACTTATCCAATCTGCAACTCAAGCCATTTTCTAGCTCAGAGAAATGTTTTATTATTCACATAATAAATTTTCATCTAGAATCCCTATAATTTGCTTTTATAGTCTCTGTTAATTTCATATTTTTCCTCAATATTACCAAATATTTCCTTCATTTCATCCTATTTTGGTGCCTAGCAGTTCTGTTACTCCAATTTATTAACTAAATATTATCTTTTTAAAAAGAAATTGTATGCATGCACATGTTTATTGCTTGCCTAATCAGTTTCACAGTATTTTTTTGCTTTATTTAAAATATTTTCTGAGAGATATAATATAAATTATATAGATTTTTCATTTCATATTCCCATCAACATAATTCAGTATCTATTACTCCCATTAAAAATTTCACCTTGACTTTCTTTTCAACAAATCGTGAGTCATTGTAAGTGAGCTGTTATTTTATGTTGTTTCAAAGTCTGCAAAGATCAAGCTATGAGTATCTCTCTAACCATAGCAAATTTGTAAGTGTTAGAAACCAGAAACATAGTTTCTAGTTATTTCTGTTTATTAAAACATTTGTATTCTCTTTGGAGAGATAAAGCTGCTCTGTCCCAGGAGGTGTTAGCTGCATTCTTTTCCTGACCAACAAGTTTAAGAGCTAATTCTGACAGGAAGGAGCTACACAAAGGTATTGGGATCAGAGGATCTGGAGGACTTTTCTGGGTACATAGGCAAATCAAGTCTTCTTTTGGGCTTTGGAATATTTCTGTGTATTGAGAACTTTTAGGAAAAGATAATATGTTTTCTTAGCAGACACTTGGAGATAAGAAAAACTCATATTCTTTTACCTGCAAATCTCTAGTCCCTTGAGTGGCACTGAGAAGAAATATGCCATGTACATCTTAATCCCTCAGCATCTTCAGAATCTGGGGGTAAAATAGTATGGACTTTAGATTGAGAGATTTAAGACTGTAGGGATTCTGTTTTGCTCTGCATGGGTTTTGAGTATATATGCCTTTGCCTTCCTTCCATACTTTTTCTTTGATGCCAGAGCTTTAAAACATTTCAAATCTTCATTTAAAAAGACATGTGCACTAGAATGTTTATAGCAGCACAATTCACAATTGCAAAGATGTGGAAACAACCCAAGTGCCCATCAATATATGAGTGAATTAATAAAATGTGGTGTATATGTATATATATATATATATATATGAGTTCTACTCAGCCACAAAAAATGATGGTGATATAGAACTTCTTGAAATATCCTGGATAGAGCTGGAACACATTCTGCTACGTGAAGTATCACAAGAATGGGAAAAAAAGCATCACATGTACTCACCATCAAATTTGTATTAACTGATCAACACTTAAGTGCACATATAGTAGTAATATTCATCAGGTGTCAGGCAGATGGGAGTGGGGAGGAGGGAATGGGTATATACACCCCTAAAGGGTGTGATGTGCACCCATCTGAGGGATGGACACACTTGAAGCTCTGACTAGGGAGGGGCAAAGGCAATATGCATAACTTAAACATTTGTACTCCTGTACTATGCTGAAATTAAAAAATATTAAAAATAAATAAATAAATAAACGGCATCAGTGGCATCAGGCTCTAGTTTCAGAGTGTAGTGTTTAGCCCAATAACTCACAGTTGGATTATGTTTTACTCTCCTGTTTCACTCTCTACTGTCTCCAACCTCTGCTGATTGAGATAATTTCCACAAGTAATCTTGCATGCATGCAAGGCTTCAAGTCTGTTTAATGGGGCAAACCTGGATTACAACTCTTAGTTGTAGTGGCTCTAGAAATATGATCTCAGGATGGGATTATGAACTTGGTAATTAACCACCTGGTCAGATAGTGAAAAGAACTCCATCGCTTGCCTTTTTTTTTTTTAAAGTGTTCCTTTTTTAATAAATGTGATTCATTAGTTTTCCATCTTCCAAGAATTATTCAAAAGGTTTGCTGTACTGATAGAAAAGAAATTATTTTTTACCAGTACTTTAAAAAAGTATTCAACTACATAAATTTCTGATATTTTATAATACTTTAGTATTTCAGTTTGCCATTCTCATCCAAACTCAGACCATTCTAGTTCAAATAACATATAACTGTATGATGTTAACACATCTGCATGCCCATTGTAAATTAGTTTTTTAATTTATGTCAAATTTATTATGCTTTATTAATAATAGTTCATAGATGTCTCATTTTTTCATAAAACATATTAAATATTATTAAACATTAAGAGTTAGCTTGTCCAATTTCACTAGGCATTTGCAATGATTTATTTTAGCTTAAATTTTTTTGCACTTAATAAAATGTACTTGGGATAAATTTTTCATTTTTATCTTATCTCAAATAAATTTTTTCATATAACTGATTTGATTATATATGGTATAGCCATTAATAATATTCTGTGGATATATTTTAACTGCTCAATTAATACCACTGCCAATTTCACTGGAAGTGTTAGTCTTTTAAATCCCTTTCTGAGTAAACACAAACCTTTATTAATTGAATTTTGTAAACACACATGCATATTTAAGTTCTAATTTCAAATAAATTTCAGTTTTTGTAATGTCCATTACACACTGCTCTACAAAGTATTGAAACAAACCAGAAGTACTATGTGGACTGGTTAACAATACTATAATCATGAAAGTTCTATAAAGATACAGCCTTAGTTTCTTGATTAATGTCTTAAATATTAAATTACTTGGGTTTTGATTAATTTTAAAGTGTTATTAAGATATACCTAAACTCCTTATTAAATCCAATCAAGACTGATTTAGAGAGACTGAGAAAGTAAACATAATTAAAATCAATGTACCACCAGGAATATCAATTCTAAAATATCTGGCACAGTTAGATGTAAGTTGTTATCTATTGATGGAGATTGAATCTTTTCTTTTGGGGGAGACTTTTCTCTATGATCATTCATATTTCCAGTGTTCTCTCACTGATTCTTTCTCTTCAGGCTACTTTGTCAAGAACTGAGGGTGCTGGGGGTGGGTTATGGCTTGAACTCTGGAACCCGAAGGGACATTCCTTGACAGTGCTGGGGATATGTGCTCTGGTCGTGTATTGCCTTAGAGGTGTTTTAGCCTGTTGGGTTGTCTCTTCTCTGTTGTATTCACCTCTTGCCAAATGAGATTAGTAAGTTTGGACCCCGTGCTTAGTCTCCCAGGTGGCGAATCACTCTTGTATAAGTGACTTCACTGCCCTCCACTAATTTGAGAAGGAAGGCACTGTGTTGGGCTATGGGGCTACCCTCTCTTTTGTTGCTTATAGTTTGCATGGAGGAGTTGATTATCAAGGTAGTTCAATACCTTTGTTTTGGGCTCTAAACCCCCAAGTGGGATATACTAGTACCCCAATCTTTGGAAAATGGCTTGTCACTCCCAAGAGTTACTTGAGCCCTGTTGCTGCTTTAGGTATGGTAAGAAGAGCAACAAGTGCCTGCAAGCCTGAGAGTACATACTTCTGTGGTTGCTTGATCTGCTACTAGGGGAGAGCTGCTAATATTTCATTCAGGGCTTTCTGACACACATGCGAGACAGCCCCAGGTGGGGGGTGTCAATTGGTGCAATTGCTGAGGACTCTGGCCAAGATTTTCCTTCCCGGACCTCAAGCCCCAGAGCTGGCAGCAGCCTGGCCGACAATTGAGGGCCTTAGTGTTATGTTCTTATTAGATGATCAAGACCAACCCACTGGGCTGATTAAACAGTCTGTCCCCTTTTGCTTAGTTCCAAGGTCCAACAGATTCACCCCAGTCACACAGAGAAAGCGACTTTTCTCTTTTCTTCCTACCTCCAAGGGTGTAGCCTGCCCTGCCGGCTGGGGAGCAGGTGTTGCCTGAGACTGCCGCACCTTCCAGTCCGGAAAACCTCTTCGCTCATTTCCCCCCTCCAGGGTGGGGTCTTCCCTGCCTTAGGGAAAGTCAAGCAAACCTAGCCGCAGAACTGGGGGAGGAGGCATTGCCAGAGGCTGCTGCTTTGAAAGAGGCTTTTCTCTTTATCCTGCCCCTCCAAGGGCAGGGTTAGACAGGTGTGTGTGAAGCGCAAGTGTGAGGGTGGGAAGCGCTGCCCCACCATCATGGGTCTCAGCCAAGAAATCGGTTTCTCTCCTTTCTCTGCCCCTCCAAGGGCGGAGTTTGGTCAGCATGAGGTAGAAAAGGCTGGGTGAGGGGAGAAGCTCTTCCAAGGCCTTGGCTGCCCAGAAGGCAGCCTCTCTCACCACTCCACCCCTCCAAGGGTAGGCGTGGGGTAGAATTGGCCGGACAAGAGGAGAAACTCCTCCGAGTACGTGGGGCTGCTCTGTCCAAAAGCAGTCTCTCTCGTTATTCTGCCCCTCTACGGGTGGAGTTCGGTAGGCATGAGGTAGAAGAAGTGGAAGTGGTGGGGGCGGACAAGTTCCTCTGGAGTCCTGGGTCAATTTGGCCCAGAAAGTGGCTTCTCTGATTACTCTTCCCCTCCAAGGGAGGAACCTGGTCAGCGTGAGGTAGAAGCGGCCTGGCGGGAAGCTCCTCCATGGCCGTGGCCGTGGGGCAACTCAGCCCGGAAAGTGGATTCTTTCCTTACTCTGCCTCTTCGAGGGCAGAGTTTGACCAGCCGGCGTGAAAAGGCAAGCGGCTGGGGGCAGAATGTTCAGAAAGTGGCTTCTCTGGTTACTCCACCCCTCCAATGGAGGAGCCCGGCCAATGTGAGGTAGAAGCTGCTTGGCGGGAAGCTCATCTGAGGCTGCAGCCACTGGGCAACTCAGCGGGGAAAGTGGCCTCTCTCATTACTCCGCCCCTTGGAGGGTGGAGTTTGGTAGGTATGAGGTAGAAGTCAGGCTGGGGGACAAGTTCCTCCAAAGCCATGGAGCAAGTCAGCTGGGAAAGCGGCTTCTCTCATTACTCTACCCCTTCAAGGGCAAGGTTTGATCAGCCGGCATGAAAAGGCGAATACTCATTAATCTTGTATTCATTCAAACAAAAAAGTGCTAAAAAACAAAGCAATTGTCCTCTAGGACAGTTGATTAAGGGAAAAGGAAATAATATGTAGATAGCAGAGATTCACATAAATATCAGATTTTAGGACATATCACTACATAGTCAGCATATTTTAAAATAGTTACAGATTAATTGTTAAAATAAATCTCAGTGTAAGAAAATATATTATCATATTCTCTAATGGTTCCTGAATAATTATTTTTAGTATCAATTATTGCTAATGTAAATTATTTTATTATTGGAAAATATATTATTAATGCTTATAATAAAATAATAATAATTATCAAGTTTAGATGCATACTATATCACAGGTACTAGGCTAAATTTTTTACATCTCTTAGCCATTTGATCTAGTCATTAATACATATCTTTAAATTAAATAAATGTGCACCAAAAAAAACCCAAGAAAATTAGAGGCTTTGTGTAATTCTAAAAGTTTTAAATAACCACAGCACTAGTAAACTGTAAAGCTGAGTCTATAACCTGAGTTATTACTTGTGCAAGCTGTGCTTATAAACACTATACCTTGTGGGTCGTTTTTAAAAAGTGTACATATATATTATCTCTCAGGCAACCTAGATGTTTATCAATGAGAACAGTATATTCCAAAATGTTTTTGGAAATATAGCAATGCATCATCTATTAGAAATAATTTTACCTGTAAAATTTGTCACTGACTTTATTTATTTATTTTAAAAGAAAAAAAATGTAACAAATTAGAAAGTTACTTAAGAGTAAGACAATATATTTTAGTTCTGAGTTCTTGACTAGTAGTCAGTTCTGTACTGACGTATGCCTTTCAGTTTATTTAGATTAAAATATACTTTTCTCCACATGAAGTAAAGTAAAAAAAAAAAAGGTTAGGATCTCAATAAAGGCATAGCTACTATCAATTTATGCATTCATTTCTCTATCGATTTTTAGTTTATGTAATAAAAAATATATTTATTGAATAACCACTATGTTCTACATGATCTTCTAGTTACAGGGAATGGAATGGAGACATGCAAATTACATCTGACTTCTTGAAAATTTTACTTATATGGATAGGTAAGTATTAATAATAATTTATGTAGAGGGAACATCAGCCAGAAAGGAGCATAAAATCTTTAAATAATTGGGAAAAAATTAAGGGAAAGGATAGTCAACTTGGAATGAAGAAGGCATATGAAAAATTTTTGTATTTAATAGGGCACCAGGCATTTTTATGCCATGTCATATATATTGGCCTTTATAGCCTATTACGTCTTTTACTAAGATCTAAGAGATTCTAGTAAAGTTTTTTTTTAATATTACAGATGTTAACATTAATTTTCATTCATTCATTCACTCATTTATTCTTTTTTCAAATTGATATTGTCTACCACATTCCTGAATATGTGTTAGTTTCTGGAAATAAAAAAGTAAAAAATATATAAGGCTGGTGCTATTATCCCTAGTACTGTCATCCTCTCTTTACAAATAAGAAAATCATTGAGAAATTGACCATGGAGCATATCATCCCAGATCAACATCAAGGTCATGTTGCCAGCATAAATATTGACAAATACTTCTTTAAAGATATTCTTTCATAAGCCCAGGTTGACTAGTTTGAAATGCTCAAATAATGTTTCATAGTAAACTTAATATTAAGCAGTTATATATGTGTCCATACCCCTTCTGAGCCAGTATTTTGCACCAACAGCTCCTTTTTACCTCAGAGCAACCATAAGCTTTTAAAAAATTAAAAGTATCTTTTCATCAATAAATATATGTTGTTGATATTTTCCAAATGTTATTTGATAACTAATATGAATTCATGGAAGAAGACAACCCAAAGAACTGTGGTTGTTTCTAATGTTTCTGGTTTCCTTTTCCAGAAAAGTAATGACATATTTTGAGGCAATTGATATCTTATTACCACAGAGAATCAATGAAAGAAAATTGAAGAATACCACAGAGGAAGAGAGAGAGGTAAAGAATAGCATCAAATTCAGCTTTGAGGTGAGAGTTCTAGATTTAATGATCCAGTTAGCTCACAATTTCAGGTTGTCTCATTACGTAATTAAAATAGAGCTGCCTTGACTTCAGAGAGTATGATATTTCCTTTTGTTAGACTAATTATAACTACTCTGTAAGGATTTCTCAAATCTAAATCTCCAGATAATTACTTTAAGACACTGTCAAATTCAGAACGTAACTGAAATTTGGCTTTCTTAAATGGTATGAAGATAGCTTTATGGCTTGCTTCTTTTATATTCACAGGATGAAATCAAGGTCCTTAAAATTATGTTCTTCATGGAAATAATGGTTTTCTGACTTAGAAGAGTCTTCTAAGGATAAGGTATATTCTTTATGCTCTCACTTAGCAATACTCATCCTGACACAATTGAACTAGGCACATTGTAGAATGTGACAAAATATTCTTGCATTTTAACCAATCTTTCTGTGTAATTCTTTGAATCCTTTTCATTTTCCCATTATTAGAGACAAGTGCCTTTGTAACTATGTTCTCAGAAAAGGTAATGAACACCTGTGTCTGATCTGAATTATGAAAAGTCTGTTATTTCCCTCACGAAAAATATAAAAAGCACAGTGGAATCCTGTTACAATAATCAGCCTGAGCAGTTTAGATGAATCATTGCTTTTGAATGATCACGACATGCCAAAATCCCCTCAAATGCTAATTTTTACTAATTCAGACATTTTCAAAAACGAAAATTGCTATCTTGCAAGGATAAGAACTTCTATTTTAGAATCTGCACTCACTAGACAAATTATTAGGAACTCTAATTAGGAATCTCAACACCTATAACAACCAAGTAGCTCTGAAAAGCTTTAACATTCTTTATCATGTTCTGGAAATATTTAAGAATTATTTATATTTTTATATTAAAAATAGCTAGCTATTGATAATCCACTTGTCTAAAGCAACTATATTTGGAAAGAAAGAGTCCAAAACTTGAAATCATGTAATTGGCAGCAATATACTTTTAGAATATTTTCCAGTCATGACAAGCATATTATCTTCACTAGTATGTAAAAATATGTGTCAACTTGTTTTTAAGCAATAAGTTAAAAAGAAAAAATAAAGAAATCTTAAAATAATTGCTTCAGATCAGTAAGTGTAAAATTCTTTTAATTCAATTATCCATACCATCCAGAAGGAGAATCAAGAAGGAAATAGAGAGACAGAAGATCTTCCACAGAATTTGCTCATTAGGGAGAAGGGTGGGTGTCTTTTCCTTTATAATCCAACCACGACAGTAAATATCACCATGATAATAAATATCACTCCAATAATGAGATCAAAAAATAAGATGGTTAAGATCATACAATAAATAAGTAGAACAGCTAAAACTCAATTTATCTTATCATCACACTAAAAGTTTTCTGTACTATACAATGATGGAAAAAACTCAGGTTTTTATTACTGACAAATAAATAAGACAAAACACCAAAGGATTTTAGATCAGGTCAAAATAACATATAGCTGTCATACAGAGGCAATATGAATATTAAGGATACTAATGTTGTGTAGGTGGAGATTTCAATCTCCAATTTACTCAGGGCCTTAAACCTTAAGAAAGCAATAACCATGTGTTGAATTTAATGAGAATGATGTTAGTTGTAACAAAAAATTAAAGGAAAAAATGATGATGCAAACTGATAAATTAATTGGTTTTTTATGCATTTTACTTTATTTAGTTTTTCTTTTTTAATTCAGCAAATTATGGGGGTACAAATGTTAAGATTACATATAATGCCTTTACCCCCCTCCCCCTTCTAGTCAGAGCTTCAAGTGTGACCATCCCCCAGACGGTGTACATCTCACTCATTATGTATGTATATACCCATCCCCTCCTCCCCCCTCCCACCTGCCCAACATCCGATAAATGTTATTCCTATATGTCCACTTAGGTGTTGATCGGTTAATACCAATTTGCTGGTGAGTACATGTGGTGCTTGTTTTTCCATTCTTGGGATACTTCACCTAGTAGAATGGGTTCCAGCTCTATCCATGAAAATACAAGAGGTGCTATATCACCATTGTTTCTTAGAGCTGAATAGTTCTCCATGGTATATATATACCACATTTTATTAATCCACTCATGTGTTGATGGGACTTGGGTTGTTTCTACACCTTTGCAATTGTGAATTGTGCTGCTATAAACATTCGAGTTCAGGTGTGTTTTTTGTAGAGTGTCATTTGTTCTTTTGGGTAGATGCCCAGTAGTGGGATGGTCATGCTTGAAGTTCTGACTCAAGGGGGGAGGGGGCCATGGGCAATATATGTAACCTTAACATTTGTACCCCCATAATATGCTGAAATAAAAAATAAATAAAACTTAAAAAAACAATTAGAGCTTAGATGCAGCAACACTTTCTGAAGGGTAGCTCTGGTCCCTCTTGAGAATGAAAGGTTTGCAGCATTGTCTCCTCACCCTCTCCCTACACACATACTAAAACACTTAGTTATAATTTTAAACAAAATTATTTGATATAAAATTGTCAACTTTAAATAATGAGATTCATAAAATATGATTAAGTATAGATTTTATTCAAGCACAAAGCTTGAGAATGGCCACCTGCCTGGGAAACACCAACTCAAAACAAATAGGGTCAGCATTCCAAAGTGGAGAAGTTAAGGGTTTACTTATATATGAAGAACCAGATACATTTTAGCAGGATTACAACATTTTCTATACAAGACCAATGCATACATGATAGTAATTTGATTGGTTACAAATTGCTATATTCCAAGAAAGATTACTTTTCTACTATTTGTAATATATGTAAATTTCAAGGGTCTGAAAACTATCTCTTTTAAATAGAATAATCAGGTAAAGTGCCCCATCTCTCTGTTTCTGTAAGAGGGTAAGAACTTGTGGGGGGATTTTTTGTTTGTGTTTGTGTCCCTCCAAAATTCAAATGTTGAAGCCTAATCACCAATGTGATATATAGTATAGATATATAGTATAGATAGTATAGTATACTATAGATTTATAGTATATAAAAGTTGTGCCATTGGGGCATAATTAGGTTACAAATGTGTAACCTTCATGATCAGTGTCCTAATAAGAAGAGAAAGAGACTAGATCGATTTCTTTCTCTCCCTCTAGCTCTCTCTCTCTCTCTCTCTCTCTCTATGCAACCAGAAAATAACCTTTTGCAAAACAAGGAAGAGTGCCCTCGCCAGATACAGATTCACCAGTGCTTTGATTTTAGACTTTCTAGCCACCAGAACTATCATAAATAAATGTCTGTTGTTTAAGTCACTCAGTCTATGGTATTCAGTTATAGCACCCTAAAATAAGAGATAGACTAACTTCTACAGGCACTTAGATCCAAGTTGCAGAATTACCTCCTGTTATAAGAACATGAAAAACTTGTTTTTTTCTTTTGATAAGCCAATTTGCTAATACAAATGGTTACCCCAGGTAAATTTAGAATGAACTAATATCTGAGAAACTGTGCAGTCAAATCCTCTTACTTGAGGACTCCTTAATGCTTATCTTGAGAACATGCATGTAAGAGGCTTTATCTGCTTGGCTACATAAACGAGTATGATTTCCTTCTATCTTTGCAATCCCTTTAGTGGATTATCTGTGATGTGCATAACATTTTGATTGCTTATTCATTAATAAAACTTTTCTTTTACCTTTGTGAGGAGGTTTTCTGGGTTGGAAGGAAACTACTCATAATTATATTTCTCCATCAATTCTAGTGATGAGGACTGGATGTTTGACAGTTTCTGAATTGATTGAGCAGAAGGGCTGAAGTTCTGTGGCTATCCTACAGTTAGGTAAGAGACCCTGAATTATAAAATTTCTCTCCCTCCTAGCTCTCCACTCTTTTGTAGTACTGGCCAGATGAACCACCATTTCCAAACAGAAGATTTTAATATTTGAATAAGCAGAGGTATTACAGGCTCTAACGTTCCATCAGGATCACCACATGGTTGGAATATATGAGAAGCCAGAAATATTGCCTGCAGGTATTGCTTTTTAAGAGCTTATATCTTTCTGTCATATTTGGAATGAGTATATAAAAATCCATTCTTGTTATGGCCTAAGGATGTTTTTTTGATCTGGATAGATTAATGTTTTTGCTGGCATTAGTAGGCCTCATCCCAAGCAAGTGAATTACTTGCATTTGTGAGTTGAATGTCATTCAAAGGAAAAAAAATATTGGGAATAGCCACAGAAAATATAACAAAAATAGAAGAGGAAATGCAAGAAATAAAGGCATTCTCCCTTTCACAGAACCCTCCCCTTCTTTTCTCAGCTCTTCCAATTCCCTCTGTTTTCTTTGCATTTCTTTATCCCTCTCTGCCTCAATCTGACTCCAAGGAAAAGGAAGATGATGATCCTCTAAATAGTAGTTCTCCTCATTTATGAATTTTTCTATAAAGAAGAACAAAGACACCAACTTCTCTACCTGGAAATGAATTGCCTGGTCTGTTCAAGGGAACTGATCTGTGTGTCTTGTGGCAAGGTTCTGAGTCTGCTTTATATCTTAGCTCATATTTCATGCACAAGAGTCCCTTATCCACACACCATGTAGGTAGAAACATGGAGATAATTGACAGACATGATTGGGGAATAATGGAGAACTTAGATAGAAGACTGCCCCCCCCCCCACTTCTCCTTGACAAGCAAGCGCACAGCTGGCATGATTCTGAGAGTAGCCAATCAGGTTCTATGTCTCAACCTCAGGCTGGGCTGGGGTTGACATAGCCACAGCCACTCTGTGTGCTGAGGAGGGAGAATGAAGATAAGGCACTCCCACTCCCATGCACCCCTATAATAAATACCACAACTGTAGCTCCAGGCTGCTATAAGACCAAGAGGTATGAGAAGAGTGTACTCCCCACAGATACTTGCACATGTCATCTAACTGAGAGAGGCTCTGCCTTTCCCAGTGGCAGGCTCATATCACAGCACCACAGTCCAAATCTGAGTATACTGCTGGCAGCCTGAGGACAACCATACCTCTGCACATCACAGTTATCATCTGAATGTACTACTGGGGTTCTTGAAGACAAATCTGCTGGCTGGCTTGGTTCCATGCCCTTAGTACTCAAGTACATTTATTGGCCTGGAAATTGCCAATTTCAGTCTAGGATGGTTGATACCTGAACACTCGTGTCTGGATCTGAGGTTGGGTCAAACCAACCTACTGATAGCACCACTGCTGACATCTACTCACATGCTCTTCTGGTGGGCTACAGGACTGGCCTACCCAGCCTGTCATAGCCACCACCAATACCAACATGTACCACTTGAGTTCCAGTGGGTGTCTCCACCACTGCTAATGCCATCATGCAAATCATAACAGCTTCCTAGGGACCTTAGAATCTGTCACAGCACTGCCATTACCAGCATTTAATCAATCCACTGAGAAGTCCAATAATCAGCCCTCAAGGAAGCTTTAACACTAGTGGCAGCATAAATCACTCTGTGGCCAAAGTATAGCCATATTTAGTCCACCAGTGCCACCACTGGGGCCTGAAGACTGGCCCACTGTCATGCTAGTCCCCAGAAATACTCCACTACATCTTCCATTACAAACCATATCCTAAGCCAATGAGGAAATCACAGATACCACTGATACTGCATATTACTAAAGGAGCCATACAAAGATCATGTTACTACAGTCACACATAATAAAAACCAAAGCACACTACTCAACCAACAAACATATCTTCAGGAAAAAATCCTGCCCTAGGAAAACAATTTCAAAAATTTGGAAGAAACAACTATTTTACCATCTGTGCAGATATCAATGTAAAGATACAGTAAATGTGAAAAAGCAAGGAAATATGATTTCACCAAAGGAACACAATAATTCTCCAGCAACAGATCCTAATCAAAAAGAAATTCATGAAATCTCAGATCAAAAATTCAAAATGCTTATTTTAAAGAAACTCAATGAAATATGAGGGGATTCTGAAAATCAATACAAAGAAATCAGGAAATTTACTAAAAAGAAACATTTTAAAAAAGAACTAAATAAAAATTCTCAACGTAAACAATTCATTGAAGGAAATACAAAATACATTTGAAAGCTCTAACAATAGACTAGAGCAGACAGAAGAAAGTCTATTCGAGCTTGAAAAGAGGTCTTTTGAAATAACTAACTCAGTTAAATTAATAAAAAGAATTTTAAAAATAAGTAAAGCCTTCATGATATTTATGATAAGATAAAGTGATGAAATATATGAATTATCAGTATCCTCAAAGGTGAAGAGAAAATGACAGGATTAAAAAATCTGTTTAATGAAATAATAGATGAAAACTTCCCAAGTCTAGAGGTTTAGATTTACAGATAAAAGAGGCTAAATGATCTACAGGAAGACACATTTAAAAAATTCTTCCCCACAGCATATTATAATCAGACTGTCTAAAGTCAAAGATGGAGAGAAAATCCTAAAAACAACATGAGAAAATCACCTCGTCACCTCTAAAGAGAAATCCATCAGTCTAACAGATGATTTTTCAGGAGTAAACGTAAAGGCCAGCAGAGAATGGGATAACATATTCAAAATGCTAAGAGAAAAAAAACCACTGCTAGTCAGTAGTACAATATCCAGCAAAATTAACCTTTATAAATTAAAGAGTAACAAAGTATTTCCCAAACAATAAAATTCTAAGGGAATTCATTACCATCAGACTGCCCTATAGGAAATGGTCAAGGGAGTCCTAAACCTGGAAGCAAAAGAACAACATTTACAACTATAAAAACATACAAAAGTATAAAATTCACTGATAAAGCAATCACAAAAAGGAAGAACAAAAAGGACTCAAATGGTATCACTACTGAAATCTATCAAACCACAACAGTAAACCCAAAAATCTCCAAAAATATAATATGAAAACAACCATAAAACAATTAACAATATAACAGGAACAAAGCCTTACATAACAATAATAACCTTGAACATAAATGGAAGATATTCTGCACATCAAAAATACTGAATGGATTTTAAAAACGATCTAACTATATGCTGCTTATAAGAAACACATTACCAGTAAAGACACAAATAGACTGAAAGTAAAGGATTGAACAAAAAGACGTTCCACCAAAATCAAGCAGGTGTAGCTATGCTTATATCAGAGAAAACAAACTTTAAGTCAAAAATAGTAAAAAAAAAAAAAAATTGACAAGGAAGGTCTTTAAATAATGATAAAGGGATCCTTCTAGCAAGATGCAATAACAATTCTAAGTATACTCACCCAATACTGGAGCACCCAGATTCAAATATTACTAGGTCTAAAAGAGAGCTAGACTGTAATGCAATAATAGTGAAGAACTTCAAAACCCACTCTTTGTATTACACAGAGCTTATAAACATAAAATCAACCAAGAAATAGTGGATTTTAACTGAACTTTAGAATAAATAAACCTAATAGAAATTTGTAGAATATTCTATCCAACAACTGCGGAATATATATTATTCTCATTACCACATGGAACATGCTCCAAAATAGATTACATGATAAACCACAACATAAGTCTCAACTAATTTTCAAAAATCAAAATCATATCAAGTGTCTTATCAGACCATGATGAAATAAAACTAAGTAAATACCAAGAGGAACTCTGGAAACTATACAAATATATAGAAATTAAAGAACAGGCCCCTGAAGACCACTGGGCCAATAAAGAATTTAAATTGGAAATCAAAAAGATTCTAGACACAAATAAAAGTGGAAACAACATTTCAAAAACTTATGGTATCCAGCAAAGCAGTGCTAAATTCTCCCTTACTTATTCTACTAGGCCAGCATTACCCAGACACCAAAATGAGACAAGGACACAACAAAAAAAAAAGAAACCCACAGGCCAATAGCGCCAATAAAGATAGACATAAAATTCTTCAACAAAATACTAGCAAACTGAATCCAATAGTATATCAAAAAGATAATAAATCATAATCAAGGCAGATTTATGCCAGGGATGCAAGGATGGTTCAAAATATGCAAATCAATAAATGTGACAAATCACACCAACAGAATGAAGGAAAAAATAAAAAGCTCTTCCCAATAGATTAAGAAAAAGCATTTGATAAAATTCAACATCTCTTCATGATAAAAACACTTAATAAACTAGGCATAGAAGGAATATACCTCAAAATAATAAAGGTCATATATAATAAGCCCACATACTGAATGGGGAAAGAGGAAAGGCTTTATTATAAATCCTAGAATATAACAAAGATACTCACTTTAACCACTCCTATTCAACATAGTACTGGAATTCCCAGCCACAGCATTCAGAAAAGAGAAATAAATAGACATCTAAATTGGAAATGATGAAGTTGAACTATCCCTTTTTGTTTATGATATGATCTTATAGCTAGAAAAAAACCAAAGTCTGACAGAAAACTCTTAGATTTGATAAATAAATTCAGTGACATTGCAGATTATAAAAATCAATGTGCAAATATAAGCATTTGTGCAATATAAGCCCTTCCCCGAAAATAAGACCCAGTAATGGGCGTGGCTACGCAGTGTATCTGCACAACCCATGCATTTCATGGCGGAGTAGTAAAGAAGATGAGCAGCCCTTCTCATGTGCCCCATGAGAGCTCTATTGCTCAACATGAGAGATTGGGGCCAATGGTTCTAAAGGAAATAGAGTCGCAAGAAATTCAGAATGGAATTCAGGGTTTGGAGAGTTATGATGATGTTCTAGAAGAAGACGACTTAACTATATTTGAATAAATGTAGATTATTATACTGTACTTAAAAAAAATAATGCATCCCCTGAAAATAAGCCCTAGGGTGTCTTCTTGAGGAAAAATAAATATAAGACCCTGTCTTATTTTTGGGGAAACACTGTAGCTGAGAAAAAAATCAAGAAGAAAATCCCACTTACAATAGCTAAGAAACCAAATACCTAGGAAGAAGTTTAACCCAGTAGGTGAAAGTCCTGTATAATGGATGCTACAATACACTGATGAAAGGAATAAAGATGGCAAAACCAAATGAAAAGACATTTTATGTTCATGGATCAGAAAAACTGGTTTTATTAACACGACCATAGTGCCCAAAGCAATCTATAGATTCAATGTAATCTCTATCAAAACACTAACATCATTCTTAAGAGAATTAGAAAAAATAATGCTAAAATCCATAAGGAACCAAAAAAGAGCCTGAATAGCCAAAGCAATCTGAGCAAAAAGAACAGAGCTGAAGCATCACATTACCTGACTTCAAATTATATTACAAAAGTATGGTAACAAAAACAGGATGATATTGGTAGAACAACAGATTCATAGACCAATGGAACAGAATAGAGAATCCAACAATAATAGTTATACATTTACAGCCAACTGAGCCTTGACAAGCACTTGCACTGGGGAAAGGATGCCCTCTTCAATAAATGGTGTTGGGAAAATTGGATAGCTATATGCACAAGAATGAAACTTGAACCCATCTCTCACTATACACAAAATTCAACTCAAAGTGTATTAAAGACTTAAATATCAGACCCTGAGTTAGAAAAATACTGAAAGAAAACCTAAGAAAAACCCCCCTGATATTGTTCTAGACAAGGAATTTATGATTAAGACTTCAAAAGCACAGGCAACAAAAACAGAAATAGACAAATGGGCCTTAACTAAACTGAAATTTTCTATACAATTAAAGAAATAATCAACAAAGTAAACAGACAACCTACAGGATGGGAGAGAATATTTGCAAACTATTCATGCAACAGAGGGCTAATATTCTGAATATACAAGGAACTCAAACATCTCAACAGGAAAAAAAAAAACAACAATAAAAATCTCATTAAAACTTCAGTAAAGGATATTAATAGATATTTCCCAAGAGGAGACATACAAATGGTTAACAGGTATATGAAAAAGTGCTGAACATGACTAATCATCAGAAAGATGCAAATAAAAACCACAATAAGATATCATATTGCCCCAGTCAGAAAAGCTATTATGAAAAAGACAAAAAAATAATACATACTGACAAGGATACAAAGAAAATGACCTTTTATAAATTATTGGTGAGAATGTAAACTGGTATAGCCATTATGGAATACAGTATGGAGCTTTTTCAAGAAACTAAAAGGAGAACTATGATTTGACCCATTAATCTCACTAGTGGGTATCTACCCAAAGGAAAATAAACCAGTGTACCAAAGAAATACATGCACTCACATGTATATTGGAGCACTATTCACAATAGAGAAGATATGGAATGAACTCAAGTGCTCATCATCAGATGAAAAGATAAAGAAAATATGATATATACACAGAATTAAGTACTATTTGTTCATAAAAAAGAATGAAATCATGTGGTTTGCAACAATGTAGATGGAATTGGATGTCACCATCATAAATGAAATAAGCCAGGAACAAAAACACAAATATCGCATGTTCTTACTTATATGTGGGAGCTAGAATATCAGACCACATGGAAGCACAGAGAAGAAAGAGAACAGAGAATGGGAAGGGAGAATGGGGGGATGGGAGTAGGTGAAGAGAAGTGGGTTAAGAGGTACAAAAATACAGTTAGAAGGAATAAATTCAATGTTTTCAGTTTGCAGACCCATAAGTGGGCTATATACACTGAACTGTGTGAAATTCTGCAACCAGTAGACTTTTTTCCTTTGATGGAGTAAGCACTTAGGGGTTTGGATAGTCACCCCATCAAGGGATAGGGTGGCCAAAGGAAGCCCACTAGCCCAACTGAACGGGTGTAAAATGTGTACATAGGCAAAGAAAGAT
>VBSM01002121.1:21445896-21459710 GCA_008086735.1 Cheirogaleus medius
AAAAAAAAAAAAAAGCCAAAACTAACTCCCCCTTGTCATATCCTAGAAAAGAGAAAGATCAGTATATAAAGTTGCTGCAGTACATTATCTAAAATTTGCAGTTTTCAACAAAGCCTTATGAAGCATCCAAAGAAACAAGAAATTAAGATCCAAATGTAGGGCAAAAAGCACATCAATAGAAACGATTTCTGAGTGGCCCAGATGTTGAACACAGCAAAGACCTCAAATCAAGTACTGTAAATATGTTCTAAAAATATAGTAAACCATGTTTAAAGAATTAAAGGAATGACTAAAAATATAGAATACCAATAAAGAGATAGAAATTATAAAAAATAAATCCTGAAGCTGAAAATTATAATAACCATATGGAAAAATTCACTATAGAAGCTTATCAGTAGATTTTAGAGGGCAGAAAAAAAAAGAAGTAACTGATATGGTTTGAGTGTTTGTCTTCTCCAAACCTCATGTTGAAATTTGATACACAATATTGAAGGTGGTGCCTAAGGTGATGTTTTCAGACATAAGGAAGGATCTTTCATGACTAGATCGATGCCCTCCCTCAGGGGTGAATATGTGCCTATTCTGTAAGTTCTCATGACAGCTGGTTGTCAAAAGAACCTTGCATCTCCCCCGTCCCTCTCTTTCTTCCTCTCTTGCTATGTGATCTCTGAATGCACTGGCTCCCCTTCACCTTCTGTTATGAGTAAAAACAGCCCGAGGCTTACACCAGATAATTATGTCCAATCTTGAACTTCTCAGACACCAGAACAGTGAGACAAATAAATTTCTTTTCTTTATAAATTATCCAGCCTCAGGTATTCCTTTATAGCAACACAAAATAGACTGAGACAACAACTTTAAAGATAATTAGAAATAATTTAAAAGAAATTAATATAGAAACTCTGAAACCTGAGAGATGCCATCAAATGTATTGACATATACATGGTGGGAGTCTTAGAAGAAGAGGAAAGATGGAACAATAAAATATTTGAATAAAATAATTGCCAAACACTTTTAAAAGTTAAATGAATATAATATTCTACTTGTAATATAAGTGAGACAAGCAAATAGAGATTCATTGACACACATCATAATTAAACTGTTGAAAGGAAAATACAAAAAATAGTTTTCGAAAGCACAAGAAGGTAAAAAAAGGAATTTATTAGGTACAAAGCCAGTGTAGGAAGATTAACAGCTGCCTTCTCATCAGAAACAATAAAGACCAGAAGCAGTGGGATGTCTTATTCAAAGTGCTGGAGAACAACAAAACAAAAGCAAAACAAAAGCAACTGTCAATCAAGAATTCTATATCTAACAAAAACTCTTTCATAGATAAAGACCAACTAGAGTCATTCCCCCAAATCAAAGTTTTAAAACATTCATACTAGTAAAATTACTAAAGATCTTCCAGTTGAAAGAAAATGATACCAGGCAGTAATTAAAATCCAAAGAGTACTGTTACTTTAAATATATAGGTGATTATAAAAGATAATTATATAAGTATATAATTATATTTTTGCTACTCTTTATTCTTACCTTATTTTTCAAAAATAATTTTATATTAAAATTTTACCTTTGGACTTGTAACAAAGAATTATTTACATAATATATATACAAAATGTATATATACATATGTGTGCATTTATGTGTATACACATGCATATATACATATATACACAGAGAATAACTAATGACACAAAGAAAGGAAGGGAAAGAATCAAGGCAATAACACCAAATAGTAACCCAAATGCACAGAAGAAAGAATACTGAAACTAGTAAAAAAAAAGGGTTTTTTAAACATATATATACACACATACCCATACACACACAAACACACACACGTACACAGTTGACCCTTGAACAATGTGGAGTTCGGGGCACTGCCCCTTACACAGTCAAAATTCAATGTATAACTTTTGGCTCCCCCAAAACTTAACTACTATCAGCCTACTGTTTACCAGAAGTCTTACTAATAAAATAAACAGTCAATTGACACATATTTTGTACATGTATTATTTACTGTATTCTTACAATAAAGAAAGCTAGAAAAAATAAAATGTTATTAAGAAAATCATAAGGAAGAGAATATATATATGTGGGTATATATATTTATATATGTGTGTGTATGTATATATACACACACACTATTCATTTAGTGAAAGTGGTCATTATAAAGGCCTTCATATTGAGTAGGCTTAGGAGGAGGAAGAAGAAGAGGAAGTTTTGGTTTTGCTGTCTCAGAGGTGGCAGAGGTAGAAGAAAAGTTGTGTATATAATTTCCTTATTAGAAAATAAATGATAATCTTATGTAGCATTACACTAATTATTATAAATTGTTACATGTAAAAAATACTACAAACTAAAATAAACCTGAGAAGTAAATTCAAAGCATAACTGCAATTTATTTTGTTCAGCTCATGGAATTTGAGTATGTTCATATGTGGTAGGGAATGCCTAAATTCAAATCTTGGTCATGGGGCTGACACCTGCCATTGCTTAAGTTCCAGAATCTCCCTCTCAGTTTCCTCACCTATGAAGTATAGCTAAAAATATCCCTAACTTGGTAAAGATGTAATGATAAAATGAGTTAATATTTTAAAACACATAGAATATTATCTGGCATATTATAAACACTGGACAAACATTTCATTTTTATTATTTATAGTTGGATCAATGTTTCTCTTTGAGTAATTAAAATGACTTCGAGTACAATGAATTCCATTGTATTAGATTTTATTTTAAAAAAATCTTTCAAGTATGTCTTTCAGTGTGATTTCAATTGCAAAAATGAATAATAAAAAGCAAGGCACTTCAGAAGTGATAACTTAAAGGAAATAAAAAATACTTTATTGATTCATAATTTAAGCATTGCTAAAAAAGAGTTATTTCCCCTCATTCTATTAATAGATTTCTGAAAAAATACATTAGTTTGAGAACATTAGGTGATGGTTTTAAAAGGAAAATAAATCTTTCTCTAGGTAGTGTTGTTCTAAAGTGTCCATTTGAAGACAGTATATAGAAAGGAAGAACAATCCCTTCACAAGTGTTCTTTTCTCAGGTTTCTCCCTTTATTAATGGTATCACTCTCCTAGACTAATAAGCTTAAAACCTATAATCTTTCTTTGATTCAGGCTACTTCCTCTTTCAATTCATCTCTAATTAGAAAAATTTTTCTTCGGCAATCTGTGTGAGGTAATTTCCAATCCCACTGAAAAGACTGTATAGGGCATGCATCATGCTGTAATTAATTAGCCATTAATTAATAGTTATTATTAATTTAAATACATTAATAATAAATAAATAAATTAATTATCTTACAGGCTATTCTAGTTCTTGTTTTGCAAATTGGCACACATGTTCCCTGATTGTACAGTTACGAGCTAGAGAATATGTAAGCACATCTTCATGAAAGTATGAATTCACACCCTTATGTTAAAATGTGTGGAGCAAAATATAAATTAACATAGGTTTCTATGAAAAAGCAGAAGATGTAAAGGGAATTTCATTTCTATAATGTTCTCACTCCCAAGAGACAATCTTGATTATATGCTACTTTCATTAGAATAACTTTAGCAACAACATTTGAGCGGCACTGTACCTCTTTCACTTTAATCCTAAACAAACTCTGAAGCTAATCTTTCCAGTTGTTATGTTATCATGTTATTAAGTCGCTAAATGACCTTCAATAGCTTCCTATTGCTACCAAATAGTGTCTTTATTCTTTAAGTAGACCTTAAAGTGCAGTGCTGCATCTCCCATTTCTGTAGAGACCTGCTTTTACTAAAAAAAAAGTAAGCTTTTTATAAAAAGAATTATTCATTATAATTTATTGTTATTATCAATATGTCTAGACTTACATTTATCATGTGTTTTTAAGACAAACATCTTTATTATAACTCAATTTCATAACATGATATTCAATTCTTTTCTTTCAAAAAAATACTCTTCATCTATCCAAACTTCCATAGATTCCAGCAGCCATATAAATTTAGATAAAGGTCTTCTTTAACTATTAATACAGACATCTTGAGCATTTGGTCAGAGGATCTGAGTTCAAAATTCTAGTTAGTAACTTATTTTTAATAGAATTTATTTTTTTAGAGCAGCTTTAGATTCATAGCAAATTAGAGTGGAAGTTACAGAGATATCCCATATACATCCTAACATATACAGCTTTTCTTATCCTATTATCCCTCACCAGTGGTACATTTGTTACAACTGATGAACCTACACTGAAACACCATTATCACCAAGAGTCCATGGTTTACATCAGGGTTCCTTCTCAGTGTTATACATTATATGGGTTGGACAAAATATAATGACGGTATCTGCCATTATAGTACCATATAGAGTAGTTTCACTGCTCTAAGAATCCTCTGTATTCCATTTATTCATCCCTTCCTGCCCCTTGAATCAACATTTTATGTCTTTTAAAAATATGAGCAATTCAATATTCAAGTCAAATTCAATTTGTATTCATTCAAATGCCATTTTCTCCATTGAAGCTTTTCTGCTTAGTCTATTTATAAGTTCTTTTCTCCTTTTATACTCCTATGCTCACTGAAATAAAAATTATTCAATAATTAACATTGCTTTCATATCTTTTTGTACAACTTATATTTTAATAGTTATTAACTATTTAAAAATAAAATAACAGATTCTGAGCTTTTCAGGTAATTGATTCACTTTACTCCAAAAGGGGGGGATTCTCTTTATACTATAGCAGAGAATCTTCCTGTCATTTTGTGTATTTTTATGATATTCTTAGTTTAAATACTCTTTCTTGTTAATTTATATATATATAAACGGACCCAACTTATTCTTCAAATCTAGATCCATTATTGATGGTGAACACAAATAGTGCCCGAATACAAACATAAACCTATTCTTATTTTCTTATGAACTATTACTTCATCGCTTGCATATTGCCTTGTAATATAATTATTAGCACACATTCTCTGATGTTTATCTTTTAAAATACCTTAATTGTAATTTTTCTGAGAAAAATTGAGGGAAATGTGTTTCAGATTATTTTCTCTATCTTCTAGAAAATAGTTGTCATGTCCTTGCTTTTGTTAAAGACACAAATATCTCTTTATCTAAGTAATAAATTTTTGGAGTTATTTCAATAAAGGGCTTTTAGGCTCATACCATATCTCTCTTCACTAGTATCACTGATCAGCTCTAACTTCATGCAGTTGTATTAATCAGGTGCCTGGAAAAAGAAGCACTTCTGTATTCACTGGTCCTTTTTTTCTACTAGAAACTCTACCTTTGCCTACTCCCTTTAATTTATTTCTTAATTATTGTAACTAACCCCATAATCTTGTTGTGCCTTATGCTAAGATGGAAAATGCCCAAAAAGAACTACATGTGTTGGTACGAGTAACTCCCATTCTTCTTAAGACACACTTTTACTTGCCAATTAAAAAAAATAAAGATTTATTGAACCTATATGGTATGCAGCAGCCAAGTAGCACCTCTTCCCAGCTGTCTGTTAATCTGTTCTGCAAAGAATCTTAAGTAGATGAAATGCTGCTCTATTTCATAGATTCCAAGATATACCTGTTAACACATTCTAATCTCTGAGACAAGAGGTGCCTTATAATCAATGACAATTTACAAGCACTGTCTCAGGTGGCCGGAGCAGATAGTTGTTATTAGCTGGGCAGCATCACCTTGGTCACAGAGATCCATGTACTTGCATTTTCATTTGAGTTATGAGCAGTTATATATATTTTGTTACTGAGCATATTGAGTTTGCTTAACTATTTAAATTTTCTTCAAAATTATTTAACACAGCCAATAATGAGAAAATATCAGAAAAATTCAGATTAAAAGATATTCTACAGGACACCTGTCCAGTTCTCCTTAAGACTGTCAACATCATGAAAACCAAAGACAGACTGAGAGAGTGTCTGAGACCAGAGGAGACTGAGGAGACATGAAAACTAAATAAAATGTACTACTTGATTGGATTTTTGAACAAAATACAATAATATTGCAAAAACTGGTGAAATCCAAATCAAGTCTGGATTTTGGTTAACTGGTAATATAACATACCAGTGTTTTCTTAGTTTAGATAAGATGATGATGTAAGAAGTTAACAACAGGAAAACTGGGTGAGAAGTAAATGAAAATTTCTGTATTAATTTCTTCACTTTTTCTGTAAATCTAAAATTATTCAAAAATAAAAAAGCTTATTAAAATTAAGCTGTGATTGATAATTGAATGGAAAGTTTGTGTGTGCAGAAAACACAAAAATAGAGAAATAGAATATCAATTTGATGCTATGAAGTAAACATTCTTTGAATGAAGAATGATGGAAATTTCCTACTTTATTCTAAAGCAACTACTAAGAAATTTAAAAAGACCTAAGAAAGGTGAGTGGGTAGACAAAGATGTGTTAATGTTTAACTAATGAGTTATGTGGTGATGAAATGCTTATGTCACTAAAGCCATACAAGAGAAGGTTGAAAAAGTGAACAGTTCCTACGAATAGACAAGAGGAATATCAAAGCCCAAGGGAGAGCTGGTATAACCAACACATATACTTCACAGAATAATTAAATGTCATTTTGTCTGAAATGTATTGCTAAATTTTGATAAATTATAATAATCTCACAACATGTATTCAACAAAGAAAAAGAAACTAGACATTTTGTCAAATAGAACACAAAACATCAACATTTTCAGAATAACTGTGAAATTTGAATTTTAAGTAAAATTTTTAGTCACTTACATTCTTGAAACAAAGGACATATTGTGAAAAATATGGATATCAACAATTCAGGGTCAAAAAGTAATTCAGATATGTAAAATTCTAAATTTGTAGACATTCTAAGACTTTGAAAAATAATTTTGTGGATTGTATTTCAGTTTTATGAACAGAGAGAAATCATATGAATAAAAGTATGTCTAAACAAGTAAAAATTAACTTTTATTAATAATATGTATAAAACAAAATGTATAACTAGTAAGAAAGCGTTGTGTGACAGTTTAATCAACACTGTTAATGCTTTTTGTGGTACATGGTATGTCATATCTTACAATCTTGGGCACAGACACAGCAAGGATACATATACACATATATACACACATAGACTCATATGTGTATGTTTGTATAAATATGTATGAATGTGTGCATGTGTGTATAGATATGCCCACATATGTTTTGTTTCTTTTTTTGAAAGGTAAATACTATTCTATTTGTCTATCGCTGTATTAGCTTATTAATACCTTAGGATTTATACTTCCCAATAAGATTGACCTCCAATTTTCTTGTCTCACGACCTCCTTGTTTGGTTTTACTAGCACTTTATTATATGTAATTGTATGTAATTTTAATTATATGTAATTTTATGGATACATAAAATAAAGTCTAATTTGTATAGCATTAAATTAATCCTTTTATTTATGGAAAGTGATCTCTTTGTCTCTAATAATGTGTTTTACTTTAAATATGTTTTATCTTATAATAATAAAGCAACCTCCAACATTCTGTTAGCTAAGTATTGCACAGTATATTTTTAACCCTTCTTCACAATTTACAAGATTCTTGTGCTCTGTATGTGTCTTTTGTAAAAAAGTCTTATTATTGGGTTGTTTTGTTCAGCTCAAAATATTTCATCTTTATCTGGAGCATTTAATCTATTTATATTTATTGAAATTACTCTTTTATCTTTATCATTTATTTAAGTGCTTTCTACATGTACCATCTATTCTTTCTTCTTTTTCCCTTTCATTTTTTTTCCTTCTTTTACAAGGATGGAGTTCTCATCATCACTCTTTATATATGAATCTAAATGTTCTAATTTCCATTTCTTTTCTTTGAGTGGTTGTCCTTTTGTGTTCAAAAAAAGCACGACCAGAGACATTTCCAATGATCTGTTCTGTCTGTCTGGCCTCTGAAGTGAGACATGTAGTTTAGAGCACCCAGCCCACCTGCAATGATTATGTTGTGTATTAGAAAGACATCGTTTATTATAAACCACTAAGACTTTGCTCTTTATTATTACTGCAACATAAATTAATCTCTTTTGTCTACTACACAAATCATTATTAGGGGTAAGTATTACCATACAAAAGGTAAAAACAGGTGTGTGTGTGTGTGTGTGTGTGTGTGATCTGTATGAAAATTGTTATAACAGGAAATATGATGACACTATTTACATAGTGGAGTGGCATACAATATATAATCCATCCTACTAGTTATTGAAATATACATTATTATTAACTATAGTCATCATGCTGTACAATATATTGCCAGTATTTATTTCTTCTGCCTAAGTGAAACTTTTACCTTTTGACCAACATCTTCTCTAATACCACCCACCCTCCCTCAGTTTCTGGTAACCACCTTTCTATCCTATACTTCTATGAGTTGTAATTTTTAGATTACACATGTAAGTGAGATTATGTGGTATTTCTTTCTGTGCCTGGCTTAATTCACTTAGCATATAATATTCTCCCTGTTGTCCCAAATGACAGAATTTCCTTCTTTTTAAAGTATGAATAATTCCATTGTTTATACATGCCACATTTTCTTTATTCACTCATCCACTGATGGACACTTAGTTTGTTTCCATACCTTGACTATTGTGAATAATACTACAATGAACATGAACATGCCAATATCCCTTTGACACACTTATTTCAATTCATTTGGATATACGGTAGTTCTATTTTTAGTTTTTTGGAACCCCCAGGCCATTTTCTAAAATGGTTATACTAATTTATATTCTTGCCAACAGTGTAGAAGTATTTTCTTTTCTCTAGATCTTCTCCAGAACTTATCTTTCATTTTTTTTGATAATAGTCATTCTAACAAGTGTGAGGTGATAGATCATTATAGTTTTGATTTGTATTTCCATGATGATTAGTGATTTTGACCATTTTAAAAATATATCTGGTAGTCATTTGTATGTCTTTTTAAAAAGAAATGTCTATTTAGGTCCTTTGCTTATTTTTAATAAGGTTTTATTTGTTGTGAATAGTTTAAATTTCTTATATATTTTGAATATTATCTCCTTATCTGCCTTATGATTTGCAAATATTTTCTCCCAATATGTGGGTTATTTCTTTACACTGTTAGTTGTTACCTTTGCTGTGCAGAAGCTTTATAGTTTAATGTAATTTTATTTGTCTATTTTTGCTTCTTTGCTTTGGGGCTCATAACCGAAAAAATCACTGCCAATGTCCATACTACTTAAAGTTATCTACAGATTAAATGGAGTTCCTATCAAAATTTCAGTGTCACTGTTCACAGAAATAGAAAAAAAAAATTCTAAAATTCATATGGAATCACAAATTACTCCAAATAACCAAAAGAATCTTGATTAAAAAGAAAAAAAAAAATGGGAAGGATCACACTAACTGATTTTAAAATGTAATACAAAATTATAGTAATCAAAATAGTATGGTACTGGCAAAATAAAAGACATAAATCAATGAAATAGGATAGAGAGCCCAGAAATAAACCAATGCATGTAAGGTCAATTGACTTTCAACAAAGGTGTTGAAAACAGACAAAGGGAAAGGAAAGCTTCTTCAATAAATGATGCTGAGAAAACTGAATATTCACATTCAGAAGAATGAAATTGGACCCCTATCTTCCCTTTATGCAAGAATCAACTCAAAATGTAATAAGGACTTCAACCTAATACCTGAAACTATAAAATTACTAGCAATCTACTTTGCTGAATATTTAATGAAAATTCATTTAAAATATAACTCATGGAGAAAAGAGTTTTACTATGATTAAATACTTAGTCTTTAGGAAGAACTCATTAGCTTCATCATGAATACTTATTAGTATGTGTTACATAGAGGCATATATCCACAGTCAATTAAATTTATCAGATAAACAAAATTTTGCCTAAAAATAAAAGTAATTTTGGCAATTTTTTAGAATCATGCAGAAGATAAATGACTATGTGTTAAATCAGAGTTGATATGCTACATTTTCTATGCTTTTATAATCACTTAAATTTAAAATAATGATTTTTGTAAAGTAACAAAGTGTGTAATGGAAATGATTCATAAACCTCCTTTACTTCTAGTTATAATGGGCTACTCGTTCATCAGAAAGAAAATGTTTTATATAATAGAAGCACTCACATTTTTAATGACTTGTATTTGCATTAAATGAAGAATCTTCAATCAATCTCACATCTGCAGAGATTGGCATTTGGTGTAGGTTTTTAGGAAAAAAACAAAATTTCTGGCTTGTAAATCATTTTCTAGTGTTTAAAATGGCAGCTTCCTCCCCCCAACATTGTTATTAATTCAACCCAGTGCCAATTGTCATTACCATATTCTTCTCTATGAATTGCTTTTGTGTGCCCTAGGGGGTAATCAAAAAGGCAAACATTATACATCAACAGTTCAGAATCATAAGTAAATTTATTTTGGCATTTTTATAGGACAAAAAGAAAGAAGATCTTATCATCCATGAAATATTATTCTCCAGGGCCAGTATAGACCATATGTTAGGCTACATATAAGTCTCAACAATTTTCAAAAACTCAAAATCATATCAAGTATCTTCTCAGATCACAATGAAATAAAACTAGAAATCAATAATAAGAGGAAATTTGGAAACAATATAAATATATGGAAATTAAACACATGCTCCTGAATGACCACTGAGTCAATGAATAAATTAAGAAAGAAATAAAAAAATGTTTTTTAAACAAATGAAAATGGAAACACAATATACTAAAACCCATGGGAGATAGCAAAAACAATACTAATAGGAAATTTTATAGCAATACATGCCTATGTCAAAAAATTAGAAAGATTTAAAATAAAAAACTTAATCATGTACCTTAAGGAGCTGAAAAAGAACAAATTAAACCCAAAGTTACTAGAAAGAAAGAATAAAATCAGAGCAGAATTAAACAAAATAGAGACTAAAGAACAATATAAAGGGTCAACAAAATGAAAAATTGATTTTTAGAAAAGATAAACAAAATTGATAAACCACAAGCTAGACTAATCATGAGAAAAAGAAGAGACCTGATAAACAAAATTAAAATGAAAAAGGAGATATTACAAGTAATACCAAAAACAATACAAAAGATCATTAGTGGCTATTATGAACAACTTCATGCTAATAAATTGGAAAACCTACAGGGAACTGATAAATTTCTGGGCACATACAACGTACCAAGATTGACACAAAAAGAAATAGAAAACCTAAACAGGGCTATAATGAGTAATAAGGCTAAATCAATAATAAAATGTCTCAAACAAGAAAGGCCCAGTACTGAATAGTTTTACTGCTTAATTCTACCAAACTTATAAAGAGGAACTAACACTAATGTTTCTCTATTCCAAAAACTAAAGAGAAGGAGATTCTTTATAATTAATTCCATAAGGCCAGCATTACCTTAATACAAAAATCATACTAGGACACAACAAAAGGAAAAGTATAGGCCAATATCCCTGATGAACACAATTGTAAAAATTCTCAACAAAATAGCAAACTGAATTCAACAGCACATAAAATGTATACTACACAATGACCAAAAGTAATTTATCTCAGAGATGCAAGGATGGTACACCTTATACAAATCAATAAATGCAACACAGGCAACAAGAGAAAAAGATAAACTAATGGCACTATATTAAAGTAAAATGCTTCTGTACAGCAAAGATAATAGTCATCAAAGTGAAGAGACATACTGTAGAATGGGAGGAAATATTTGCAAACTATTCATGCGACAATGGAATAATATCCAAAATCGACCTCAAAAAACTTACAGCAAAAAACTACAAATGATCCAAATGAAAAATGGACAAAGGATTTAAACAGAGATTTCTCAAAATAAGATATACAAATGTCCAACAAGTATATGAAAACATGTTCATCATCACTAATCATCAAGGAAATGCAAATCAAAACCACAGTGACATATCATGTCACTCTAGTTTGAATGGCTATTATCAAAAAGACAAGTGCAGCATTGTGGTATGGTGGTAATCATAGCTGCCTTCTCAAAAGGCAAAAAATAACATGTGCAGATGAGGGTGTGGAGAAAAGGGCACTCTTACACACTGTTAGTGGGAATGTAAATTAGTACAGTATTATAGAAAACAGTATGGAGGCTTTTCCATACTAAAAATGTGCTACCACCCCAATATGATCCAGCAATCCCGCTACTGGGTATTTATCCAAAAGAAAGGAAATTAGAATATCAAAGGCATATCTGTACCCACTCCCATTCATTGCAGCACTATTCTCAATAGCCAAGATATGAAATAAGCGTAAGTGTCCACTGGTGAATGAAGAGATAAAGAAAATGTGGTACTTGTACACAGTTGAATACTATTCAACCATAAAAAATGAAATCCTGTCATTTAGATGACAGGGATGAAACTAGAAGTCATTATATTTAGTAAAATAAGCCAGGCTTAGAAAAATAAATATTACATGTTCTCATTCATATGTGGAATCTAAAAAAGTTTATTTCATGGAGGTACAGAGTAGAATGAACACTACTGGAGGCTGGAAAGGTTGTATGTGTGGTGGGGGTGTTTTGTGGTGAAGAGAAGTTAGTTAATGGTACAGACATACAGTTAGAGGCATTAAGTTCTAGTGTTTGAAAGCAAAACTGGGTAACTATAGTTAACAACAATGTACGTCACATCTCTTTTTAAAATGTTCATATATATTTTATTTACTTAGTATCTTTTAGGAAGAAGAAAAACAAGACTTGGACAAGATGAAAATTATCTGTATATGACAGTGAAAGTATAATCATATTCAATTATTTATGCTTTGTACTGATGTGGTTGTATTAGTTTTCTAAGCTGAATAAGAAATGATCATGTTTAGTGGCTTAAAACAGCATAAATGTGTTATCTCATAGTTTCTTTGAGTTAAGAATCCAGACATAGCCTACCTAGTTCCTAGCCTACCTTGCGTGGTTCCTTTGCCATTTTCATCTGGAGCTTGGGGCCTTCTGAACTCACTCAGAGTTCAGCTGACTTCTTGTTGGCTAGAAAAAGGGCTTAAAATGTTCCCAACATACAGCAATGATAAATTCATGATGTAATGAATATCTTAAATACCCTTACTTGATTATTACATATCCCATGCTGTAACAAAATATTGCGTGTATCCCATAAATATGTACAAATATTATGCATCAATAAAAAGAGACAGAGACTTTGACAGTGCTGGAATATTTTCTAAAAAATATTTGAGGAGTCGGGGTACATATTAGTGAGGGAGACAGGCAAACAGGTGTGAGGAATCGGTGTTTTTGTGCTTCATGAATCTGGTGTTATGCAGTGAACGCCATTTAGGCTTGTTTTTAGACAGAGGCATTAGAGTCTGGTCACATTTGAAACACTCACCCTGTAAATGTTCCAATTTGTTAGATGAGTTTCCAAGGGGAATGTCTCCAGAGTGTGGCAATTGATGGCAATCACTGCATTGAGATCAAAGCTTCAATGTGCTCTCTATTGACACCTGACAACATTATCAGTGGGGGAATATTGAACTATCAGCAACACCTGTAAAGGAATTGTCTACTTTTCATTCTTCCTCAGTGTGACAGGGAGAAAATTTCTATAGTAAGAATCCCGTGGTATTCATTTTTGTTCATCTCAGAAATTATGTTGGAAACATAGAATAGAAAAATATATATTGACTCATTATTAGTTTTATTCATTCTTTTTATTGAGACAGTGTCTCAATCTTTTGCCTGGGCTAAATAAAGTTCAGTGGCATCACAGCTCACTGGAACGTCAAACTCCTGGGCTCAAGGGATCCTCTCGCCTAAGCCTCCCAAAGTGGTAAGATT
>VBSM01002121.1:21459810-21477463 GCA_008086735.1 Cheirogaleus medius
CTAGAAGAGTATTTCCAATGTTTTCCTCTAGCATTCTAATAGTTTCACACCTAATGTTGAAGTCTGTTAACCAGCATGGGTTGATTTTTGTGAGAGGTGAAAGGTGTGGGTCCTGTTTTAGTCTTCTACATGTGGCTATCCAGGTTTCCCAGCACTGTTTATTGAACAAGGATTCTTTTCCCCAGTGTATGTTTTTGTCTGCTTTTTCGAAGATTAGTTGGCTATATGAGGATGGCTTTATATCTGGGTTCTCTATTCTCTTCCACTGGTCAAGGTGCCTGTTTCATTATTTGTTTTTAAAGTGATAAGAATACTCTGAATCCTAAGTTAAATAAATCAATAATATATTAGAATGACTCTATTCTTTCAATTATGCTTTCCTTAAATCTGACTTATATTTAAAGATATGACTTTGGTCAGGTGTGATGGCTCACACCTGTAATCCTAGCACTCTGGGAGGCCGAGGTGGGAGGAGTGCTCAAGGTCAGGAGTTTGAGACCAGCCTAAGCAAGAGCGAGACCCTATCTCTACTACAAATAGAAAAAATGAGCCGGGCATGGTGGTGCATACCTGTAGTCCCAGCTACTCAGGAGGCTGAGGCAGGAGAATTGCTTGAGCTCAGGGGTTTGAAGTTGCTGTGAGCTAGGCTGATGCCATGGCACTCTAGCCCAGGCAAAAGAGCAAGACTCTATCTCAAAAACAATAAATAAATAAATAAATAAATAAAATTAAAGATATGACTTAATGAGTACCTTATTTGTTTAAAATAAACACTGAATGCTCATACGAAAGTTTATTTAATCATACCAACTGTATTGTATAGGTAATATTGTTATTCTAATTGTCACAACAAAGGAGATAGAAAATCTTAGAAATGCTAAGCAATGTGGTTATGATTGCTTACCTAACAAGCGTTAGACCTTAGACTTGAACTCTGTCTCCGGGACTTCAGAAACCATGCTAAAGTCCAACTCCATTTTACTTCATTCTTGACAGGACCATCATTTTTAACAGTGAATTGCCAAGAGTACTCAGAGTACACCAGTTCTCTTAGTTTTTCCGAAGAACTGGATTTTTATTTCCATAGAACAATATGCATACCTGAAGAGCCTAACAATTACTTTTTAACATTACTTTCTCAGCAATTATTGTGTGATCTTTTTAAGAAAATGGGTTACAAGTTAACATTCTTTATATTTGCAATATCTATAATTGTCAACCACATAGTAGGTACTAAAATAAAGTAGATTCATTTTCTGACTGAAATTATTTAAATAATTTAAATAAGTTTTACTGCTTCAATAGGAATTCTTTATAATAAACTTTAGAATAGTCATACTCTGGTTTCTCTTCAGATCGTATAAATCTTTCACCTTTTACTAGAATAGTTATTTATATATTTGCATTAGGCTCAAGTGTGTCCAGAAAGTATTTCTTATAATACTGTTTTCAGTTTATTTACAAATCTGTAATAATTTTCCTCATAATTAATTTTTGTAAAGTTTCATCATTCTGAAATAGACTCAAAATTTCATTAAATTAAAAATGCATAATTAATGTCATTTTTATTAATTCTTTAGCATTTTTTCATATTTTTTTAGTACTTGTCTTTCTATGACTAGGAAAAAATATATTAAGTTGGTCTTTGAAAATGGTTGCATAACTGAAATATGTTTAATTATTCCTGTCACAGGGGACTTTACCTGTATTTTGCTGCTACCAAGTAAATAATATACTAGGTGAATATTATACTCTGATACAATTATAGATAATTATTATACTCTGCTATAGGTACATATAAAAATTATAAATATACAGTGATAAACAATAGACTGAAGTCAGAGGTATTAATGCAGTACAGGAAATGTGTCTCCTGATAATTATGTAACATTTTTTAATGGAGTGGCTCTGTATGCTAATCAGTATCTTATAACTGTAAAGAAAATAGCTTACATGGTTTAATCTTCATAAAATGAATCATTTAAAGATAATTACTTGGAATACTTTTATATGATACACTTTATTTAGAGTCTCTGACTCCTTGTTTAAAATTGATATTTAGAAATAACTTACCTCCACTGGTGAGTTGACAGCAACCCCAAATTTAGTGTCAATATAAGTGTATATTTCTACAGAGAAAAACAAAAAAATCTAAGCTAAACTGAGGTAAGTGAAGAATGTAGTGCCATCATGTAAGGTATAGACATTCATTTAAAAAAATTTGAAGAATTACAGTGAACAAGCAGTAGTTTAGATATTCAAGTCTTCTTTAATATCAAATACAGGCTTTGATTCATAAAAGAGGTCATCTAAGAATAGGTAGCATAACTATTTACATTTTTTTACTGCTATTTCAGGAATCTAAGACCTGTATTATCCCAAACTCTGTTAAATGTTGTAAATCTCAGAAAATGCTTTGTCAGAAATTAGAGAAAAATACAACTAGGAGCTTAGTACATTCTAAGAGACATAGACTTTCTGTTAAACAATGTAAAGTGATGGAAAAAGAAAGTGGAGAAACTGTAATGCCCAACGAACTACATTCATTCAAATATAATTAGGCAAAGAAAGTAAGACAAAGATGCAATTCTAAATATGTTGAGATGCCAAATTTTCTAACAGAACCACAAACTAGAAATGGCATGCTGAAAATTCAGATGTAGAATTAAAAGAAAATTGAACTAAAAGAAATCTACTTGGCTTGTCTATTAACAGAATAAGTCTAGAAATCATATAGTTCCTTTGAGATTGAACAATGAGAGAAAAAAAAAAAGACTTATGTGAAACATATTACAAAAAAAGGAAAACCTAGAGTATTCTGGGATTTATGAAGATAACACTTATTAAAATTAGGAACTATATATATGGCACTAGAGTCATGAAAATATTTGGAATGATTTGTATGTATTTTGCAATTAAAAATAATTACATGAAGGCAATAGCATCATAAAAAGAGGAAACGCAAAAAACAAAAGCAAGACAATTGAGCTACAGAAGGAATACAAGAAAAATATCATAAGAAAAATTCACATCAGAATCATTAAAATGTAAAAATGAAGGAACAGAAAATAGGACCAAGGAAATAAAGAGTGTCATATTAAGACAAAGGAGAGCACAAAAATACAAAACAAGGAGAGAAGTTGAACAGAGAAACATTCTGCTAAATCCTGCTCTTCAAAAGATTTTAATTTAACAAATGAGAATATGTATAATCAGCAGCACAGTGGAAGAAATATATAAGTGTCAAATAGAGAATTTTGTGTATAGATTGACAGGTTTGTATAGGAAGTCAATGAAAATATAACCAAAATAACACAACATAAATATAGCATGGGGTTTTAAAGATAAATTGAAATATTACAAGTGCATTGACAGTAAAAAATAATTGAACACAAAACAAAACAAAAAGTTACAAAAATAACCTAATACACTTTCACTGTTTTAGCTGTTTGAAAAAATGAGGAAACAATTGTAGCGTACTTACTGGTTTCCTCATTTATTAATGCATTATATCTTTGACACTGTTCATTTAATATTCTTTATGAGAGCAATAATTTTGGTTTCTTATTTAATTTATTCTTGAACAGTTTTGGAGGTCAGGCACTAAAATGTATATTGGATGCTCTTGTCACAGTCAGATAAGTGTCATTGCCAGAGAAGTGTGCCACAAATAGCTGATGCCCAGGTAAATCTTGTCTTGGCCAGCAGAGGTGAACTTCAAGTTTCAATAGAACTTAACATTGCTGACTCAATTTTCCTGAGTTTTCTATTTGATATTTCTTCTGATTGTCTGTTTTGCTTTTGTTTCTTCATTGTTTAAACCAATAAGTTTTTCTCCACTAGTCACATAAATGATCAAATATTTGGTTGTGTGGTCTTAATCATGAGATGATCTCTGTAGATGAACAATTTACACCTATTCTCTGTTGAGGGAGAAATGACTGAGAATCTGGTTTGTTGGGTCTTTTTAGCTTGTTTATTTGTCTATTTTTAGCTCAAGTCAATTAAGATTACAAGCTCACAGTGGAGGAGAATACTTGATATCTGGAGCAGTGAGTTTTTGTAGTTTGTAATGTTTTCGTATTTTCAGAGAGTATCAATAAATGATAAAGTCTCTAAAGAAATCTTTATCTTAGGCTTGTAGAGAAAAGCAAGCACACATATGTTCCTAAAATTAGCCCAAAATAAGAAAATTAAAATTTTAGTACATTAAATATGATAGACTTGAAAATAAATTTATTACAGAAATTAACTCATAAATATTTTATGAACCCATGTTGATATAATTAATGTAAATTTTTGGCAAACTTGACTGGGTTAGTAATTGTGGTATTTTATATAATCTATATTTTTTCTCTGATTTATCAGTGTTAAATATTATACAGAATAAATTTTTATCTACTTGTTTCTTGCTTTTCTAAGCTCATACAGGTTTACTGGTCAAACAAGATAACATGAATTCCATATAATTTTAAGATTATTTCAACAATAATTATATTTTATATTATGCCAGCTTGATGGTAATTTCCAGGCTATTTAGGTAACAAACCTTTGGACTGATATACTTTCTGTTAAGGGGAGAATTCTGAAAGATTTTGTATAAGGCATAAATTTAAGCTTATATACTTTTACTTCTTAATTTTACATTCTATAGAGAGATTATGTTTTTGGGCCATTTATTTTGGCCACTTTAAGAATATGAAAAAAGGCTGTGTGTGGCCATATAATTTGTTATATGTGTTTTTGACTTCGATAGTCTGCTAAAATGCAAGCGAGGCCAAAAAGTTCTTAACTGTTCCCTTTTACTGTCCAATTTTCTCTATGAAATAGAAGTTAGGTACTTTGGCTGAAGTTTAATTAACATGAGTAGTTAAGTCTATACTCAGATTAGTAACAGAGAAATAGAAATATGCATGTGCTTTTGTGTTCAAGGAAAAAGTGCAGTTTTTTTCTACAACACCGAATCTTAGATTGTTGGTCTCTAGCCCTCATTTCATGTTTGGAATTATTGAAATCTCTAAAGAGCTTTTATTAATATTTATGTGGGCTATAATAATTGATAATTATGCTGAAAATGGAAACTATAAAAACTTTTAAATACATATTTGATAATCTGAAAACAGTAATGATGAACATAGTACATTTAAACAAAAATAACATTTTTGGTATCATTGTGAATAACATTTGGTATTATGGGCATATAATTTTGTCTCCTGTGGGAGAACTGTTGACCTAAAGTAAGGTATAAGTTTCTTTCAGAGAATGAAATAATGAAGGATGAAACTATAAAAGTGAATTGTATCTGTTTTGTTTCAAATAGCTGAGTTTGTATAGAAACAATACAATGTTAGATGTTAATGATTTGTTAAAATCAAGCAAATTTTGCTCAACCTGATGGGCTTGTGCTCTTGGTTTACTGATTAATGACTTTGACTACAAAATGAAAGAATTTTCTTTACCTTGTGTGTAATCTATGTTGTCAGAAAAGATTCTATGCTTTAGCCTAAATTTTTGTTTTTTATGTTGACCTGTTCTATCCTTGATTATTTATTTAAGAAAACATTAAAAATAAGAGTTATGTACTTATGGATGATCTAAAAATGAAGAAATATATTAATAGTCTTAAAAATAAATTGGTCAGAAACTTCTATATAGGCATTACAATAATACTGCATAATACAAGGTAAATAAAATATAATCTACATAATTAAAAATAGAGAGTAGGTTTCTCACAAAGTCTAAAAACAAAGCAAAGAATAAAAAATGTGTCATACAGTTTTAAACAATTTTTTATCAAAGAAAACAACAAATAAAAAAATCTTTGATAAATTTGAAGGGAAATGAATGAATGCATGGAGAAGTTTTCAAACATGTTGAAAATTTATAATCCTTAACATACATATATGCCTCTAAATCACCTTGATTAAAATTAAAATTTTATTTGTGAGTATTTATTTAGTTGCTCTCTCAATACTGTAAATTTCATATAAGAGATACTCAACAAGTTTGTTTAATTTTACAAAATCAAAATAGATACACTTCTCAGTAGAAAAACAAGTGAAGTATATTAATATTTAATTTACAAACAATAAAGCTAAACTCCCAATAATCACATAATATATGTTACATACTACTAGTGACCTAAGAAATGCGGAATAGAGATTTTTTTTTCATTTATTCAACTTGCATAACTACAAATTAAAATGCACATATTGGTTAGATTTTATGGAAATTATTGTTGTACAATACTAATAAGTGAATAAATTAGTCAAAACTTTTTGCAAATACAAAGTTATAATAGGCACCAAATTCAACAAAATGTCATATTGATGAGGCTAAGAATTACATCACCAATAATTTTTCTTAAAAAATTAATAAGTTTACAAATTTATGTATATGAATGTATTCTAAACAGAGCAACAAAGATTGTAAACCACAGAAATGCCTTGAAATATAAGGCTATTTAAATCAATTATAACATGTCCATACAATGGAATTACATTTATTTTAAAAACAACAATGTATATGTATATATATAGAAATGAAAATATTTCAATGATATAAGAAATGACAATATTATGTTCCCAAATTAGTGTGTATGTGTGTAAATGAATAGTAGTAAAATAAACAAGAGAGTTTTATTAAATTCATTTCTGGCACACTCACAAGATTATAAAACTAAACAGTCTTTTCTACAGGAATGTGAGAAAGGAAATACAACCCTATTGACTGAGTTTTGATTTTAGAAAAGTAAGTTGCACTGATCTTTCCAATAGACCCCCACCCTCTTGTCCCATGACACGTGTTCTCATGTACTAGACATTTGTTGTCTTGTAATAGATGTGAGTGATGGCCATTAATTTATTCTGAGTCCTGAGTCTATTCTCTCATCCCTTCCCTAAGTGCCTGTTTGAATTTAGGTTATCAGAGAACTCTCAAAACAGAGCAACTGTGTAGTTATTATATAATTCATAAATTACAGTGCTTCTATTGCCTAATTTTTCCTGTTTTCAAGAAGGGCTTGCCTGTTTGGTTATTTCCCCAAAGGTCATTTTTTCAATTAGAACCATATCTTTCAATAATATGCACTGATTTTTGTCAAGTGCTTTTTCTGACTATATTAAATTTGTCCTAAGATTTTCCTCCTGTAATCCTTTAGAATGGTGAATTAGATAAATAGATATTTTTTAATATTAACCTATCTGTAAATTCCCCAAATAAATCTTTCTTGGTCATTATTTTCTATTTTTACTTTTTACACACTATTAAATTTAGTTTGCTAATATCTAATTTAGGATTTGCAGTACCTAAAAGTGAGAATGGCTGATAATTTACCTTTCTTGTACTAGACTGAGTATCTAGTTAAAATATCCTCAAGCAACCAATTGTGTGAAATGTCCTTATTTTCTTGTTAGATTTTATGATATGACACAGTCAGAATAGAGATGAATGAGGCTCCGATTATTAATATTTTCTTACTAAGGATGGCAATTTTTTTCACTAATCCAATACTCCTCTGACTTGATCTCAAAGGCTTATATGAAGTTACTTTAGTTATACTCAGTCTACATTTTAAACCAAAATATGATCAATATTTGAACTAAATATATTCTGTTTGGTTTTTCACTCCCCTATTTTCCATGGGCAGATGGTATATTACCCAATTCTCCTTTTACTTATATTTTAACTTAGTTATAATTTTTTGAAAATATTTGTTCACTTTTAATAATAATGCATATTAACATTTATCTTAATACTTTCAATTGCTTTATCCTTAAAAGTTTAGTATCACTGACAAAGATTAAAAGAGATTTTATTTTATGTTGTCATATTAAATTCTTCTATTGACTAACAGCCTACATATTTTTAAAGATATGAACTATTTATTTAGCAATAAAAGTAAACATATAGCCATATCTTCATATTATGCAGTTTTTACATCATAAAATGTAATTGGTGGGTCCTTTCTCAGTTTTGATATCAGGATGATGTTGGCTTCATAAAACATGTTGGGGAGGATTCCTTCCTTCTCGGTGTTGTGGAATAATTTCTGCAGGATAGGCACCAGTTCTTCTTTGTAGGTCTGGTAAAAGTCGGGTGTGAAACCATCTGGTACGGGACTTTTATTTTTATCAACACTTATGTGCACATATAGTAGTAATATTCATCGGGTGTTGGGCAGGTGGGAAGGGGTGGAGGGGATGGGATATTCACACCTAATAGGTGCAATATATGTAACCTAAACATTTGTACCCCTGTAATATGCTGAAATTAAAAAAAAATGTAATTGACCTAAATATTTAAATGTGAAATTTGCTAAGAATCCAAATAATATAAAAATTATCTATATAGTGAGTATGATACAGAACTATAATACTTTGGTACACACATCACATAGACTGATTGCACGTTTTCTGTCTTGCCTAAGGGGATACATAAAACACTACATTGTCAAAAAGCCAAAGTATATTTAAATTTTACAGTGCCTATGTGATTTTTACATTTTTTTGTAGCAACATGTAAAGTTGGAAAGAAAAGTGTAAAACTTTTATGTGATCAAATAAAATGTTATAGCATGTGGAAATATTTTATTTTACTTACACAATCTCCTGGCTGAATTTTATGCACAAATGAAGTTGACATGTACTTATTTAAAACTTTATGTACTTATTTAAACTTTATTTTGTTTAAACTAATATTTTAAAAAGGCTGAGGCATTGAGGTAGCAAGAATATCTTGCTATTCATTTGTGCCAGAAGTGAAAAAAAATCACTGAAATGATTTCCTAGCAAAACACATATAATTTAAAGTCCTATTTTGTCAAAAATGCATTACTTTGTCTCCGTATAAAAAGTGAAAAAGTGTTTTTTCTTTCATAAGAGCCTCAAAAATATGTTTTTAGTTTCTTGGATAATGTGTCAAAGTAGTGAAATATTAAGCATTCTTTTCAGTTTTATTTTATGTTGTTCATTGTCATATACACATCAAGTATTTGATTTATAAAATCAATTTTATTTTAATCAGCATAAAAATCACAAATAGAATCACTATTTAATTTGATTCAATTATTCCCATGTATTTTGATACTCTAAGTATATTTTGACTAATAATTTTGAATTTTTCTAAATTATAATAAGCTCTCCTTTTTCTAAAGCATTACTTATTTTGAAAGTTCTCTATGACTAACAAAATATATTGGCTTTCTCAAAAATAAAAGTAAATTGAAGTGAACCACACTGTTTCTGGGCAGCATGGAAAGAGTCTATATATTTTATTTGATAGAAATTATGTATTATAATTTTATTTGATAGAAATTATGTATTATAAACCTTATTTGTATTAGGTCTGTTATCAGTGAAAGAAATGTGATAAAATTTTTATTTTTTTTAGTATTTTGCTTAAGCTAAATGTAGCAATATTATAAATATTCAGGGAGATTCATTCATTTTCTTCAAAATTATTTACTAATTTCCTGTATTTTTCCAGGAATTCAATAAGTATTTCTGAGTGAATGTAAGATGGTAAGACACAGAGATGACAAAACATATAAGGGCTCTGTCAAATATGGGGCCCCTTAGGGGAAGACAAATGATAATGAGATGACAAATAAATAAACAAATAGCAAAACTGTAGGCTGTGTTCTATTGTATCAGGAAAATAAAACATGATAAAATAGAGCTTGACTTGGTGGTAAGTGGACATTAAATATTTTAGATAGTGTCCTCTGGGAAGGTCTCTGAGGAAGTAAAATGTGACCAGCAGTCTTAATTGCAAGAACAAGCCAGCGATGTGACAATCTGGAGGAAGAACATTACTGGCAGTTGGAACAGGAAGTATAACAGCCCTATTAATAGTCTGAAGGAGCACATCGGTTTCCAGGGATAGTCACATCCTGTACTGGAAAGAAGGAAGATGTGCAGAAGGAGCTCATGAAGCAGGCAGGGGGTAGATAATCTATGACCAGGTGAGCCATAGCAAGTGTTTGGATTTTATTCTAAATACAACGGAAAGCAATTAGAATGATTTAAAGCAGTGAAATAATATGATCAGATATTCTTCCACAAACAATAACCTAATAAGTACAAGAGGTACAATCCTCTTTCCTAGGGATGAAAGTCAAAGCAATGAGGTTCTTAAGATCAGGAGAGAGACGAAGTTGCTTTGATTAGTGGTTAGTGTTAGAGGTGGTGAAAAGTAGACATCTGTAGAATGTATTTTGGAGTCAGAACTTACTGCTGGATTGGCTGTGAGAATAAGACAAATAGAAAAAAATGAGGATGTTTTCTACCATTGCCCCTGATCATCTGGGTAAGTGTGAAATAAATAAAAATTGAGTGATAAATATGTACATGGGATAAATCATACTATATAGTTAACCAGGAATAATCTATTTTTTAGATTAAAAATACCAAGTAATAATCTGTGCTTATTTCTATCTTCTATTTTGACTTTATTTTTCCCTCATAATTCCTTGAATGTGGTTGGTATGGATTATAACCCAGTTTGCTTTTGTATTCAGAATGGTTATTCTTCAGTGAATAATGCACAGTGAATTGTCCAAGATTTTAGGTGCAAATTTCCTTATACTACCACATTTTCTTCATTGATTAGAGGCCCAACATAATCAAGCTTTATAAGAAATAAGAAATAATTTCTATCAAGTAGAATATATAGAAAATTTTCACTCTGCCCAGAAACAGTATGACTTATTATAATTTTCATTTATTCATAATTGGCTAATCAATGTATTAATTATAAAGACCTTTGAAAATGAGTAGTGCTTTAGAAAAAAACAGACTGCTGATGATTACTTGGATGACAACAGCTTAATAGAGCAGTTTTCAGACTCTACTATAGCCAGTCCTTTATACCTTGATGCTTTTGTCATAATATAAACAAAATTTTATAAATATAATGCAAATGTTTATATCTATGTATGTGTATATACATCTATATCTATAGCTATTTATATATGTATAATGGTCATGTTATTACAGTATATGAAATCCAAATTTTTTAAATATATAATTTTTATTACTATTGTTCCTTATTTATAAAGCATGAGGCTGTAATTTTTTGGTTACTATAAAATGTTCCAGCAATCACAGTTTTTATAATTTTTAAATTTTTAATTATTATGGACACATAATGGTTGTATATATTTCCAGTAATTGCTTATTGTTTATTGAGATGAAAACAGAGAAGGCTAGAAAAATCACTAAGGTATTGACTTAACTCTACAAAAGATTTCATGAAAGAATATTATTTTTCAAAAGTCTAACCATCCCTGATCAAACAACAAATGCTGGCGAGGATGTGGACAGACAGGAACACTCTTCCACTGTTGGTGGGACTGCAAATTAGTGCAACCTCTGTGGGAAAGAATTTGGAAATGACTCAAAGAGCTAAAAATAGAAATACCATTCGATCCAGCAATAGCACTATTAGGCATCTACCCAAAAGAGCAAAAGACATTCTATACTAAAGACATCTTCACCCGAATGTTTATGGCAGCACAATTCACTATTGCAAGGATGTGGAAACAACCCAAGTGCCCATCAATTCATGAGTGGATTATTAAAATTTGGTATATGTATACAGTGGAATATCACTCAATTATAAGAAATGACAGTGATCTAGCACCTCTTATATTTTACTGGATTGAGCTTGAGCCCATTATCTGAAATGAGGTAACACAAGATCGGAAGAATAGGCTCCATTTGTACTCGCCATCAAACTGGTACTGACTGATTAATACTATAGTGCTCACATGGTAGTAATATTCTCCACGGATGGGGATTTGGGGGGTAAACTCACAACTAAAGGACATGGTGAGCATTGTAGAGGGGAAGGGCATGCCTCTAACCCCGGCTAGGGTGAGGCAAAGATATAAAATGTAACCAAAATGTTTGTACCCTCATAATACCCTGAAATAAAAAAAAGTCGATGAAAAGAAATAATACAAAAAAAGATGTTAAATTTGATATATTTAATATGAAGTATTCTTAAGAGAATTATAGAATTAATTGTTTATACAAGTAATGAAATAGGTTTTAAACTAGAATAGCTACTTTGGGTTCATTTATTACTTTCAAAGACTACTTCCTTTAAACTAATATGTTTAGCTCTCAATAGATGTTAGTAATATCTGGTGAGTCATATTTATTAAATATAATTGTTTTCTTCTTGTTATAACACCTGATGGCTCACCACTTATTAATGGAAATTGAAGACATGAAAAGCAATGTTCAGTTTCATTCAAAGTTGAGCAAAATAAGACTTTATAGACTAATATAATGTGTTACCTAATATAAAATATTAAATGTTTTTGTAGTACACTTGTATAATTTTAAGTAAAATGATTTTTTTAATTTTGATTTACAAATGTCAGATTACTCATGATATAGTATGTATTGAATTAAAATAGAAGGTACTTAGTCATCTTAATTAAAAATGTGCTGTAGATTTTAAAAAAGTAGAAATTTTCTGGTTGACTTTTATTCTGATATTTTAATTATGCCCTCAAAGATCACATTTTGTCTTTACAACATGGAATATAATTTAAAATTTTAATCACAAAATGGGGGATAATATTTATATCCTCATTTTTGCTCCCATAATTTTGCAGGTATTATACGAGCCAGCTATTTTTGTTAAAAGCATAATTAAACAAATAATAAAATATACTCCCCTTCCCCCTCGAGTCAGAGCTTCAAGCGTGACCATCCCCCAGACGGTGCACATCTCACTCATTATGTATGTATATACTCATTCCCTTCTTCTCTCTCCCATCTCCCCGACACCTGATAAATGTTATTCCTATATGTCCACTTAAGTGTTGATCAGTTAATACTAATTTGCTGGTGAGTACATGTGGTGCTTGTTTTCCACTCTTGGGATACTTCACTTAGTAGAATGGGTTCCAGCTCTATCCAGGAAAATACAAGATGTGCTATATCACCATCGTTTCTTATAGCTGAATAACACTCCATGGTATACATACACTACATTTTATTAATCCACTCATGTATTGATGGGCACTTGGGTTGTTTCCACAACTTTGCAATTGTGAATTGTGCTTCTATAAGCATTCGAGTACAGGTGTCTTTTTTGTAGAGTGTCATTTGTTCTTTTGGGTAGAAGCCCAGTAGTGGAATTGCTGGATCAGAGGTAGATCTACTTGTATCACTTTAAGGTATCTCCATATTGCTTTCCACAGAGGCTGAACTAGTTTGCAGTCCCACTAGAAGTGTAGGAGTGTTCCTATCTCTCCTCATTCACGCCAATATTCATTGTTTTGGAACTTTTCGAAAAAGGCCAGTCTTACTGGAGATATGTGATAACTCATAGCAGTTTTGATTTGCACTTCCCTGATGATTAGAGATGTTGAGATTTTTTCATATGTTTGTTAACCATTATTCGGTCTTCTTTTGAAAAGTTTCTGTTCATGTCCTTTGCCCACTTTGATTTTTTCTTACTGATTTTTGTGAGTTCTAAACAGATTCTAGTTATCAGCCCCTTATCGTATGTGTAGCATGCAAAAATTTTCTCCCATTCTGTAGGTTGTGTGTTTGCTCTTATGACTGTTTCTTTGGCTGTGCAGAAGCTTTTAAGTTTGATCTGGTCCCATTTATTTATTTTTGTTGTTACTTTGATTGCCTTTGAGGTCTTCTTCATAAATTCTTTGCCTAGGCCAATGTCTAGGAGAGTATTTCCAACGTTTTCCTCTAGAATTCTAATACCTTCACCCCTAAGGTTACCCAGCGTGAGCTGATTTTTGTGAGAGGTGAAAGGTGTGGATCCTTTTTCAGTTTTCTACATGTGGCTATCCAGTTTTCCCAGCATCATTTACTGAATAAGCATTCTTTTCCAGGGTATGTTTTTTCTGTTTTGTCAAAGATTGAATGGCAATATGAGGACAGTTTTATTTCTGGGCTCTCAGTTCTATTCCACTGGTCAATGTCCCTATTTTTGTGCCAATCCAAGCTGATTTAATTACTACAGCTTTATAGTATAGTTTGAAATCTGACAAATTGATACCTCCCATTTTGTTTTTATTGCCGAGAATTGCTTTTGATATATGGGCTCTTCTCTGCTGATACTAAAACCAGGAAAGGATGCAACAAAGAAAGAAAACTGCAGGCCAATATCACTTATGAATATAGATGCAAAAATTCTCAACAAAATCCTAGCTAACCAAATCCAAGTACTTATCAAGAAAATAATCCATCACAACCAAGTGGGCTTCATCCCAGGGATGCAGGGATGGTTCAACATACGTAAATCTATAAATGTAAAAACAAAGACCATATGATCCTTTCAATAGATGCAGAAAAAACATTTGACAAAATTCAAAACCCTTTTATCATAAGAACACTTAACAAAATAGGCATAGAAAGGGCTTACCTAAAAATGATACAAGCCATATATGATAGACCCATAGCCAGCATTATACTAAATGAGGAAAAATTGAAAGCATTGCCACTTAGAACTGGAACCAGGCAAGGTTGCCCACTCTCCACTTCTATTCAACATAGTGCTGGAAGTCCTGGCTATAGCAATCAGACATGAGAGTGGAATTAAAGGCATCCAAATGGGGGCAGAAGAGATCAAACTCTCACTCTTTGCTGATAATATGATATTATATTTAGAAAATTCCAAGGATTCAACCAAGAGATTCCTGGAACTGATAAATGAATTTAGTAAAGTCTCAGGATACAAAATCAATAGACACAAATCAGAGGCATTCCTATATGCCAATAACAGTCAAATTGAGAACCAAATAAAAAACTCAATACCCTTCACAATAGCAACAAAGAAAATAAAGTACCTAGGAATATACTTAACTAAGGAGGTAAAAGACCTCTACAGGGAGAACTATGAAATACTCAGGAAGGAAAAGCAGAGGATGTAAATAGATGGAAATCCATACCATGCTGGTGGGTCAGCAGAATCAACATTGTTAAAATGTTTATACTACCCAAACTTATCTACAGATTCAATGCAATCCCTATTAAAATACCAACATCATTTTTCACAGACATAAGTATTCTTAATAATATTTTTCTATCTACAAAATAAATCTGCAAAAATAAACTTTGAAAATTTTCTAACTAAATGAAATTTTAATACCATTGTCCCTCAGCACGTACAATTAAAAATTAATAAATCTATCAGCTATTGAAATGACATACTACAGCTCCCAATCTCCTTCAGTACTATGTCACCTATAGTTTCCTAGACAATTACAAAGGACATAATTTCAGGATTTTGCTAAATTCACCAAAGTGCCATTGTATTAGCTAAATAAGAATATTTTATTTTCTGACATATCATTGCCATTTCAAATAAGGCTATGGCTAATACACTCTGCTAATGAAATAAAAAAAAATAGAATGAGAAAAAGAAAAAAAAAGAATGACACATAAGAGAATATGCATCAATGCCCCAAAACAAAATACATCAGTTTTTGCAATTGCTGTGAAATAACATTCATTTTTTGTATCTTGTAAGTTTTGTAGGAGAAAACTGTACGACAAAACAGAAGTCTTGTCTTTTAAGGAAATAGAATAACAACATGGTTTTGCTTCAAAGGCCAACAGTTATTTAAAGTGCTCTATGCTTTTTGTACCCACAGAATTCTTTATCCTTTTGTTAGGTGTGCCTGAGATTCTCTCATAAATGTGGTGGAGAGAAGACTTACATTTTAGAACAAATCTGTGTCTACCAAGCCAAAATAAAACCACCTGCCTTGTTAAAACCAAACTAATATCTCAAAGATTAGAGTAACTATGAAACAGAGAGTATGGATTTTAAAAGACAGTTGCTCATAGTAATTTTCTATTTCTCTTAAGTCTCTTCTGTCCTTTCTTTATGTATACTTTGTCTGTATTTAGTTTATTGGCATTGTCTGTCTTTCTTGCTCTTTCTCTTCTTAGTCTTTTCACTTAATTATTTCCAGATTTTTTTTCTATTTTGCAGATTATCTTCTGATTTTTTCTACTTTTATTTGTTCTTTTAAACTTTATTATAAATATTTCTGTCCTTATTGCATCATTTTTATATGTTTATTGGAGTTGATTTGCTCTTTTTCCATTTTTTTAAATTCAGAATATTACAGAGATGCAAATGTTTTGGTTACATGGACTGCTTTTGTACAGCTTGAGTCAAAATATAAATGTACCCATCATGCGGATAGTGTACATTGTACCCATTAGGTGTGATTTCACCCATCCACTCCTTCCCTCTCCCACCTGCTGATTTCCACTGAGTTTTACTTTGATATGTTCTCATTAATGTTGATTGGTTAGTTCCAATTTAATACTGAGTACATGTGGTGTTTGTTTTTCCAGTTTTGTGATACTTCACTTAGGAGAATGGTCTTCAGGTCCATCCAGGTTGTTACAAAAGGTATTAATTCATCATTTTTATGTCTGAGTTGTACTCAGTACTCAGAATACATGATGTTCTTGGTGAAAGGAAATGAGTAGTCTTCTGATATTTTCTTATTTATATTATTATAAATTATCAGAACAGAAAGAATTTTTAGATAATATCTAATTTCAACCACTAATTTTACAGATGAAAAATAAGATTTGGAGAATTTATGTGAACTTTCTTCTACTTATTGACAAGCCAGACATATAATTTATAATTAAAAATCTGAATTTTCATTAGTGGTTTTTTGCCTAGTTAGTGGTAAAGGCTAGAAAATTTAGAGATATTCTTACCAGAATTTTTCAATAAATAGCAAAAAAATATAGTGTAATAGCTATATTCTTTCAAATAAGACTTTTTAGTTTTTAAGTATCATGCAAGCATTCCTCATTCCATACTACATTATTCTAGCTGGGGCTCTGGAGAGGTGAATAAAGCTATCTTAAATGTTCAAGCTCCAGACACTCTTACAGCTAAATTTAGCCACATAAGTAAGCCCACTGTCACTAACTGGAGCAGAATAACTGTACAATTAAGCCCAGCTATCTGGTAAAGGATTAACCTAACCCCAGAATAATTTAGTCTTTCCCCCAGCTACTGGGAGGTAACCTCTAAATTTTTGGAATGTCCTGCTGGGTAGGAATATCTTTGTTTGCCTGGGAGCCTTTCATCATGCTAGATAGTCTTAGGGACTAGGCAGACCATGAGCTACAGGACAGCTTCAGGAAAAGCTGGGACTAAGGTTAGCCATGTGGACAGTCAGCCATGTCTATGCAACCATTCTGCAATAAAAACTCTTCCAATCAAGGTTTGGAAGAGCTTCCCTGGTAGTCAGTACTCCAAATGTATTGTTAAATATTGTTGCTGCAAAATTTGTCACTATATGACTCCACCAAAAGGGGACAACAGGAAGCTCTATTCTTTGTGCTTCTTAGATCCTGCCTTATGTGCTGCTTCCCTTGGCTGATTTTCATCTGGATCCTATCAGTATAATCTATAACTGGGAAACACATTTTTGCTGTGGTTGGTGGGTCCTTCTAATGAATTATTGAATTGGAGGATAGTTATCAGTACCTCCATAGCTGCATTTAATATCAACAGTGAGGGTAGTCTTGGAGACCACTGATTTTGCAATTGGTTTCAAAAGTAAGAATGATCTTGAGAACTTCTGATCTTTTTTTTTTCTTTTTTTTTATTTCAGCATATTATGGGGGTA
>VBSM01002121.1:21477563-21513735 GCA_008086735.1 Cheirogaleus medius
ACTCCTACACTGCTGGTGGGACTGCAAACTAGTTCAGCCTCTGTGGAAAACTCTTGATCTTTGTACCACCCAAACCCACAGAAATATGAGAAACAGTAGGTTGTTGTTTTAAGACATTCAGCAACATTAAAATTAGTTATGTGCAAATATAGATAGCTAAAATACTATTTAAATAAATTATTTAATTTCCAGGATAGTAACTAAATTATAAAAAAAGACAGAGCTGTTCTAGCTGAAACCAAACATATATTCTTCAGCACAGATCCACTTTTTTTCTCTGATATGTCAAATAATGTGGCAGATATCAGTTACAATATCTAATTTAGCTATATATTTAAAATTCATTATGTTGTAGTTTCTTCTTATTATTTTACTTACTTTCATATGTTTAATAATAGGGGGCATGTGTGGCAATGTTTGTGATTCCTTTTTAGCTAATTGAAAGAAAGTTAATATATAAATATATGAGGGAAATATATATTTCATAAAGCTTTATAATGACAAACTATGTAAATAGCTTAAATAAAGTCATAGAAATTTGAAGCAGGAAAGACATTAAAAATCATGTACTCAAATCATCATATTTCCAGTTAAGAAATTTGAAAATGTAGAAAATATATGATTTGCCTTAGATCACATAACTTTGTCCTGGCAGAGACAGAACCAGAATCCAGTTCGCTTGACTGTAAGGTTTTCCCCAGTATTTCATGCTGCAACATTAAAACAGTTTCATAAAAATAAGCACCACATGTACTCACCATCAAATTGGTTTCACTGATCAACACCTAAGTGCACATATGGGAATAATATTTATCGGGCTTTGGGCAGATGGGAGTGGGGAGGAGGGAGTAGGTATATACATACATGATGAGTGTGATGTGTGCACTGTCTGGGGGATGGACATGCTTGAAGCTCTGATTTGGGGGGGCAAGGGGGACAGGGAAATATATGTAACCTAAACATTTGCACCCTCATAATATGCTGAAGTAAAAAAAAGTTTCATAGAAAAAAAGAAAAATGTTTTATAATTAACTAAAATACTGGGAATTTAAAAAGTAGTTGGTTAAGTACCTTACATAGAGTTAAATGAAACAGCTAGACACATTGGGTTTCTGACAACTGTAAATCAATGTCTTACCACAGCACCTGCTACTATCACTATTAATGTGATTCACTTAATTTGCTTGTTCCTAATTTCTTTGACATTATAAAATATGAAAAATGAATAACTGCTCTGTCTAGAATACTAACATGCTTGGTGAATATTATCAAATGAGAAAAGTCACATGGAAGTATCATGCTAATTAGAGTATTATAATAGAAAATTCTGATATGAAAGTCCTACTTTAGAAAAAAAGGAATAAATTATTTGGTAGGCTAAATCTCTAGCATTAATCAAAATTGAAAACTAGAAAATATGAATATCTGTTAAGTAATTCAAATGGGTTTAAACATGAAGATTATGATCAAAATATTACTAGCTAGATATAATGTGAAAAAAGGCAAAAATCCTGAATTTTTACCCCCAAGAAGCATTGTGTGAGAGAGATATATACTTTGAAATAGTTGAAGAATTATAGAACCTGAGATTCAAATGAATATTAATCAGTACACTGATTTGGGCAAGGAAAAGGCAATATATGTAACCTAAACATTTGTACCCTTATAATATGCTGAAATTAAAAAAAAGGAAATAAAATTAAGTTAAAATTCAAAAAATTCAAAATCAGTTAAGACTTATAGCAAATCAAATTTACATAGACAACATGTACATATCTATATCTACACCTCTGACTTCTTTATGTTGAAATATGTAAATAATTTAAATTATTTTCCTGTGGATTTAATCTTAATAAGAAATGCATTCTATATCATAAATAACATTCAAGTAGATATTGAATAACTTTCAGGAATACCTTACATACCAATTTTCTAGTTGGCAAGATTTTATTGTTTTGTTTTGTTTTTTGACAGAGTTTCAGTCTGTCCTCTGGCTAGATGGCTAGAGTGCAGGGGTGTCATGGGATCTCATTACAACCTCAAACTCCTGGGCTCAAGTGATCCTCCTGCCTCAGCCTCCCTCCTGAGTAGCTGGGAATACTAGTAGAGACAGGATCTCCCTCTTGCTCAGGCTGGTCTCGAACTCCTGAGCTCAAGCAATCCTCCCACGTTGGCATCCCAGAGTGCTAGGATTACAGGTTTGAGCCACTACATCCACCCTCAGATTTTATTGCTTTTAACTTTACTGTTTAATGTCTAACCAATCAGTTTTATCTAAGTAATGTGCACTTTATTATATTTTTATTTAATACTGTGATAAAATATTATAGTAGTTAATAAATTTATTTTTAATTTAAATTGCATACAACTACATACATTTTTGATCATTAACATACAGCTTAGATTTCTGGTTTTTCTCAATGTTCTCAAATGAAAAACAGATTTAATTTCAAAGGTTTCCAGAGAATTATCTCAACATTAAATGATTACTCTGAGGTGTATTTACTAAGAGCATTTCTGTATGAATCTATTTCTACATGTATTTCTATATGGACCATAGGTGCTTATATGTACCTATGTTACTTTCATTGTTGCCATGAAGGAAGAACTCAATGAAATCATTGAATACTGACTTGCTGTTTAAGAAATATCTCTACAAATGAAATTTGATTCAAAATGTAAAATATTAAAAGGAATTTGACAAAAGCTCAATATTTTTCAGCCAAATATTTTTGTTCTGTGAATTAAAACAAACAATAACTTTTATGTCAACAACACCTGTTGTAACAGAGTTAGACTGTTTCTCAGCCTTCTTTTCAGTTATATATGATCATGTAACTGAGTTCTAAGAATGTAGGGTGAGCCACTAGTATTTTCAATGAATATTATTTCTAGGTGTGTGCTCTCGCTCTCTCCATAATATACACACATATAATTTGTATTTAGTATATTTAATAATAAATATTATAGCATCCATATGTAAATATATAATATGCTCTACATGTAACATGTATATAGTTATATTATTTCAATATAGAAAATATGAATATATAAGTTTACATATTACATAAAATTATATATTATTGACATACTTAATATATTTTGTTATATAGTATATATTATATTGAAATACATTATATATTATGCAGAAATATATATATACACACACACTTTCTATTTTGAGGAAGCTAGAGACGGAGGTGACATGTGACATCAAGGCAACCTTTGAGCTACATGTTGAATAAAGTAGAGCAAGCCTGTGGCTCTGACCATGCCAGAAAGTCATCTTGAACAAAAACTAACATTTTTTTTTTCCTTTGAGCCATCTAGTGATATGGGCATGTATGTTTCTGCAATGTAGCCTACAATGACTAATATATAAATTGATACTAAAAGACAAGTGTTGCCATAACAGCAAACCACCATAAGAAAATATGTGATATAAGCTTAATATATGGTTAGCCATGGAAAATAGATTGATTTTAGAAGCTTCAAGTAAGGTCATATTAATCAGTAACAAAATATTTAATAAATGTGCTGGCTAAAATAACTTGGAAAGCAAATGACCAACACGTATGTGCACATATAGTAGTAACATTCATTAGGTGTTGGGCAGATGGGAGTGGGGAGGAGGGGATGGGTATATTCACGCCTAATGGGTGCAGTGTGTACCATCTGGGAAGGATGGATACACTTGAAGCTCTGACCCTGGTGGGGCAAAGGCAATTTATGTAACCTAAACATTTGTACCCCCATAATATGCTATAATTAAAAAAATAAAAAAAATTTTAAAAAAGCAAATCAAGTGCTTACTCTGCAGTGCTAAAAAAAAAAAAAAAAGTTGATACATTGCAGAATATTGTGTGTAGCCTGTCCTGTTTAACAAGATGTTATTGAAAGAAAAAATTAGCCACTTTTCAAGAAGAGATAAAAGTAAGTTACATCTATAAATGTGGTGCTTTTCAAAGCAAGAGAAGCTAACATTTTCTGGATCTAAACAAGAGGAAATATGATTGAAAAAGGCTATGAACAAAGAATATCAATTATGAGTTCCATAAGAACAAGGGGCCTTGGCCTTGAGGCAAAGCTCTGATTAAGTATGCTGACTTCCTACACAGACTATTGTTTCACATAGCACAAAATATTCTATTAAATTAAGAAAAGTACGATGGCAATAAAGCAAAGAAAGAAAGCAGACATGATATTTAAGTCCCAGGGGAAAAAAAATGTATGTGCTATTAGTGACCTATTAAATGGAAAACAAAAATAACATTAACTCATAATTTTTTCTACTTTGAAAAACATTTTACTGTGAAGTAGTATTATATTTACAAGAAAGTTGTAAAAGGTAGTTCAGAGAGTTCCTCTATATTCTTCAAACAGCTTTCCTAATATCAACACCTAATATAACCAAGTGCATTTATCAAAAATAAAAATTTAATATTTTAATATTAGTACAACCTTATTAACTAAACTATAGACTTATTTGAATGTAGCCAGTTGTTTTCTTTCCAATGATATTCTTTTTCTCTGTTTCAGAATTCAATTCAGGATAACCCACTGCATTTCATAATCGTGTCTCCTTAGGCTCCTTCCATTCTCAAACTTTCGATGTCTTCATGAAATTTACACTTTGGAAAAATATTGATAAGGTAAATTTAGAATGTTCTTCATTTTGAAATTGTCTGACATTTTCTCATGATTAGACTGGGGTTTATGGTTTGTATGAAAAATATCACTGAAGTGAATGCCCCTTCTTTACAATATACTGGTTGATGCATAATATCAATATGACATCACTGGTGATGTGAAATTTCCTTCATGGTTAAGGTGGTGTCTGCCAAGTTTCTCTGCTATAAAGCCACTCTTGTTTGCTTTCCAAATACTAATTCACCAGAAGAAATTGATTAAATCAAGTTCACATTTCAGAAGAGGAAAATTAAGGTCTATCTTCTGGAAGAAAGAATATCAAATAACTTTTGGGCATATGTTAAAACCATCATGGTGATTAATGAATATTTAAGGCTAGATGAAGTGAAGTTATGCAAATATTCCCTTTTCAAAGTCCCCTGCATTAATCTAGCATTCATCAGTTGATCTTGCCTCAGAGCAATGATTACTCTGGTGTTTCCAATGGTGATTTTCCATTTCTATGATTCTTTCTACTTTTATTATTTGAACTTCTTCAGTAAGAAGATGTGTGCCTTCTTCCCACATTCAATTGTTCATTTGTGCCCATATGGGCTCATGGATATATATTTTATTCTTTTGGTTATTGTGTAATACTGTAATGTGTATTTATTTGCTCAAACTGTGCCAGTTTTTCAATTTGGGAGCTCTGTCAATTACCTCCTGTATTTTTCTCACCTCTCCACATCTTTGTTTTTAACTTGTTCCAGAAGATGCTTCAAGCTTATCTTGCATATATGCTGTCACAGCCTTACAATCACTCATTTCTCCAGGAAGACATGGTTTCTTTTACTGAGGTATATGGGATTCCTCAATCTTACCTGTTTCTATTGGGGTATATAGGATTCTTCAATCTTACCTGTTTATAAGCCCTGTACCACACTGAACTTTTTGTCTCTCCCTGTCTTTCTATCTTTTTCCTATGTGTCTTCCTTCCTCCTTTCCTCTCTCTCTCTCTCTCTGGAATGCACGTCACATTCCTGGTAATTGTTCTGTAATAAATCCATCTGTAGTTATCAAAGGAGAGGTATAGAAGACATCATTAAGATGACTGGCTAGAGACACTCAGCCCTCAATTCCTCCACAAAGAAGAATTAAAATAACAAATAGCCACAAATCAAATAGAGCATCTAAGGATGAACAATGGAATTCAGCAAGGAAGTGTCAAAGACTCTTTGAGGCACAGAAACCCAAGATAGCAGCATAGAAAGGGAAGCAAAGCAGCCATCTAGTAGGGTCATCCAGTAGGTCATCCAGTGGGATCATAACTCCGGACCCTTATCTTCACATTTGAGTGGCTGCCAACAGTGGGGTTAACAGTCAGGGAAGGAAAATCCTGGCCAGAAGCCACAGCAGGTGCACCAAGTAACCCCTCCCATCAGGAGCAGCCTCCCAAGTGTGGTGGAAGAACTCTGAATAACATATTAGTGGCTCCCCCTAGTGGCAGATCAAGCATACACATCCAGGCAGGCTGGTAGGCAGGAGCTGCGATTTGCCTTTCTCCTACCACCACATTAAGGTGGAATTGGGTACAAGTAACCTTCAAGGGTGGCAAGATCCTTTCTAAAGATCGAGGCATTAGTATTCCTCACCCCAGGACCAGAAACCAACAAAGAGGCATCACATTCCTTCAATAACTGGCTCCTCCACACAATCTACAACCAAATGGCAGAGAGGGTAACCCCATCTTAAGCTATTAGAGGGCAGTGGAGTTATACACAGGTGCGATTCTTCATTTGGGAACTTAAGCTGGGGGACCAAACTCACTAATCTCCACTGGCAACAGGTGAGAAAAACAGGTCAGAGGTAACCCAACTTGCCAAAATACCTCTAAGGCAATACAAGACCAGTGTGCCTCCTCCCACCACTGTTAAGGAACATCCCTTGGGGGCTTGAAGTTAAGGGTACAAACCAGTCCTAGTACTCCCAGTTTTCAATTACCTTGAGAAAGAACCAGAGAAAAAACACAGAGAATATGAAAGAAAAGAGAGAAAAGTCACTCCCAAAAGAAATCACGAGACCCTCAAAATCGGATACTAAATTAAATGAAATGATTACATTGATTGAGGAAGAATTCCAAATACTGATTGTAAGGAAACCCAATGGAATTGAAGAGAAAATGGAAACCCAACAAGAAACCACTTGAACAAGACAGGAAATAAATGAAAAATTCTCTAAAGAAATTGAAATATTATGAAAAAAACCAAACAGAAACCTTGGAAATGAAGGAGGCATTCAAGGAACTTCAAAGCACAGTGGAAAGCCATAAAAATAGAATGGATCATGGAGAGGAGAGAATCTCAGAGCTTGAAGATAATGCGTATGTGCTAAACAAATCAGATGAAGAAAAAGAACACAGAAGCAAGAGACAAGAGCAGAACTTACAAGAAATGTGGGATTATGTAAAGAAACCAAATATAAGAATTATAGGCATCCTAGAGAGAAGAAGAAAATACACAAAACTCCTAGGAGACTCAATGTGAAGAGGCAAACACCACATCACATGATTATCAGACTGGCCAAAGCAAACATGATAGAGGAAATGCTTCACACAGTAAGATGAAAACAGCAGATAACCTACAAAGGAAAACATATCAGACTAACTGCAGACTTCTCAAATGAAACCTTACAAGCCAGAAGGGACTGGGGACCCATCCTCAATGTTCTTAAACAGAACAATGGCCAACCTAGAATTCTTTACCTGGCAAAACTGAGTTTCATCCATGAGGGAGAAATAAAGACTGTCTCAGACAAGCAATCACTGATGGAATTTGCAAAAACCAGACCTGCTCTGCAGGAAGTACTCAGACCTGCCTTATACATTGAACAGCGCAATCACCCACCAAATTAAAAACACTCAAGAATTAAAGTCCAGACCTGGATTCCACAATGGCTCGAGAGGTAAAATAAAATAGTAAGTTATTACCCAACAATATGAACAGAAATCTACCCCAACTATCAATCCTCTCAATAAATGTGAATAGCTTGAATTGTCCTTTGAAGAGACATAAACTGGCTGAGTGGATAAAAAATTATAAGACAAGCATCTGCTGTCTCCAGGAAATGCATCTAACCCACAGAGATGCTTTCAGACTCAAGGTCAAGGGTTGGAAAACAAACTTTTAGGCAAATGGAAACCAAAAGAGAGTGGGGGTAGCAATTCTGATTTCAGACAGCATAAGTTTTAAAATAGCAAAAGTAAAGAAAGACAAAGATGGCCACTATATAATGCTGAAAGGAAAAATTCAACAAGAAGACTTAACATCTCTTAATATCTATGCACCCAACACAGGAGCACCCAGATATATAAAGCAAACCCTGTATGAACAAAATAGCATGATAAACAGTAATGCCACAGAAGTAGGGGATTTCAACACCCCATTGTCTGAAATGGACAGATCCTCCAAATGAAAAATAAGCAAAGAAATAATGGACTTAAACACAGCTCTAAAACAAATGAGTCTAACAGACATCTACAGAATATTCCACCCAAATGAAGCCAAATATAACTTTCTTCCAAAATCGACCACATCTTAGGCCACAAATCAGACCTCAACAAATTTTAAAAAAATAGAAATTGTGCCATGTATCTTCTCAGACCATAGTGGTATAAAACTAGAGATCAATTCCAACAAAAATTCTCACCACTTAACAAAGTTATGGAAATTAAACAATCTACTGCTGAATGCTGGGTGAAGAAAGAGATTCAGATGGAGATCAAAAAATTCTTTGAATTAAATGATAATGGAGACACAGCTATCAAAACCTGTGGGAGGTTGGCAATGGTGGCTCACTCTATAATCCTAGCACTCTGGGGAGCTGAGGCTGGAGGATCACTCAAGATCAGAAGTCTGAAACCAGCCTGAGCAAGGGCAATGCCCCATCTCTACTAAAAATAGAAATAAATTAGCTGGACTACTAAAAATATATAGAAAAAATTAGCCAGGCATAGTGTCGTATGCCTGTAGTCCCAGCTACTCGGGAGGCTAAGGCAGAAGAATTGCTTAAGCCCAGGAGTTTGAGGTTGCTGTGAGCTAGGCTTATGCCACGGCACTCTAGCCTTGGTAACAAAGTGAGTCTCTGTCACACACACACACACACACACACACACACAAATCCATGGGATACAGCAAAAACAAAAGTATTCCTGAGAGAAAAACTAATAGCATTAAATGCTCACATCCAAAAGATAGAAATCTCACAAATCAACAAACTAATAAACCATCTCAGGGAATTGGAAAATGAAGAGCAAATTAATTCTAAACCTAGCAGAAGAAAGGAAATAAGTAAGATTAGAGAAGAACTAAATAAAATTGAGAACAAAAGAACTATACAGAAGATAAATAAAACCAAAAGCTGGTTTTTCAAAAAGATAAACAAAATTGATAGTCCTCTTGCTAGATTAACAAGAACTAGAAAGGAAAGGACTTTAATAAACTCAATCAGAAATGAAAAAGGAGAAGTCACTACAGACATCATGGAAAGAAAAAACATTATCATTGAATAATATAAAAATCTATATGCCCAAAAGCTACAAAATGCGGAGGAAATGGACAAATTCTTGGAAACACACAACTCTCTAAGCTCAATCAGGAGGAAATAGAACTCTTGAACAGACCAATATCAAGTGCAGATATTAGTGCAATAAAAAGTCTTAAGGAAAAAAAAAAGTCCCAGACTAGATGGGTGCGTTCACACCTGAATTTTACCAAACATACAAAGAAGAACCCATACCTATACTGCAGAAATTATTCCATAATATCGAGAAAGATGGTATCCTTCCCAACTCACTCTAGGAGGCCAATATCATCTTGATACCAAAGCCAGAAAGGATGTAGCCAAAAAAGAAAACTATAGGCCAATATCCCTCATGAATATAGATGCAAAAATTCTCAACAAAATTTTAGTAAACTGAATCCAACAGCACATCGAAAAACTAATTCACCACTACCAGGTGGGCTTGATCCCAGGGATGCAAAGGTGGTTCAACATATGCAAATCTATAAATGTAGTTCACCACATAAATAAAAGCAAGACCAAAGACCATATTATTCTCTCAATATGCACAGAAAAAGCATTTAATAAAATCAGTACACTTTTGTGATAAAAATCCTCAACAAATTAGGCTTAGATGGGACATTCCTTAAAATTATTAAGGCCATATATGACAAACCCACAGCCAATATCATATTGAATGGGGAAAAATTGAAAGCATTCCCACTTAGAACTGGAACCAGACAAGTTTGCCCATTATCTTCACTTCTGTTCAACATAATGCTGGAAGTCCTTGTCAGAGCAATCAGACAAGAGAAGAGAATTAGGGGTGTCCGAACGGGGGCAGAAGAGATCAAACTCTCACTCTTTGCTGATGATAAACTATTATACCTAGAAAATCCCAAGGATTCAGCCAAGACACTCCTGGAATTGATAAATGAATTCAGTAAAATCTCAGGGTACAAAATGAATGCACATAAACCAGTGGTATTCATACACGCCAATAACAGTCAAACCAAAAATCAAATCAAAGACTCAACACCTTTCACAATAGCATCAAAGAAAATTAAATTTTTAAGAATATATTTAACAAAGGAGATGAGAGATATTTATAGGGAGAACTATGAAACACTGAGAAAAGAAATTGTAGATGACGTGCACAGATAAAAATCCCTACCATGCTCATGGATTAGTAGAATCAGTATTGTTAAAATGTCCATTCTACCTAAAATGATATACAGAATTAATGCAATCCCTATCAAAATTCCATCATCATTCTTTACAGATTTAGAAAAAATAATTCTACACTTCATCTGGAACCAGATAAGACCTCGTATAGCCAAAGCAATATTAAGGAAGAAGAAAAAACTGGGAGGTATCAGTCTGCCAGACTTCAATCTTTACTACAAAGGCTACAGTAACCAAAACAACATGAAACTGGCACAAGAACAGAGATAGAGACTTTGGAATAGGACAGAGATCCCAGATATAAAACTATCCTCATGTTGTCATCTAATCTTCGACAAAGCAGACAAAAATATACAGTGGGAAAAAGAATCTCTATTCAGTAAGTGGTGCGGGGAAAACTGGATATCCACAAGCAGAAGATTGAAACTGGATCCCCACCTCTCACAAAAAACTCACGTTGGATAACAGATTTAAACCTAAGGCATGAAACCTTAAAAATTCTGGAAACAAATGTAGGGAAGACTCCTTTAGACATCAGCCTAGGTAAATAATTTATGAAGAAGACGCCCAAAACAATCACAGCAGCAACAAAAATAAACAAATGGGACCTGATGAAATTAAAAAGCTTCTGGACAGCCAAGGAAACTGTCCTTAGATTGAATAGACAACCTACAGAATGAGAGAAAATATTTGCTTTCTACATAATCAATAAAGGGTTGATAAGAAGAATCTATATAGAACTTAAGAAAATCAACAAGAAAAAAAATCAAACAAACCCATCAATAAATGGGCAAAGGACATGAACAGAAACTTTGCGAAAGAAGACAGACTAATGGCCAGCAAACATATAAAAAAGTGCTTAACATCTCTAATCATTAGGAAAATGAAAATCAAAATTACAATGAGGTATCACCTAAGTCCAGTGAGAATGGCCTCTATCAAAAAGTTCCAAAATAACAAATGCTGGCATGGATGTGGAGAGATTGGAACACTCTTACATTGCTGGTGGACTGCAAATTAGTACAACCCCTGTGGAAAGTAATTTGGAGATATCTAAAAATAGAAATACCATTTGATCCAGCAATCCCACTACTAGGCATCTATTCAAAGTAAAAAAAAAAAAAAGACATTCTGTAATAACGACATCTGCACTCGAATGTTTATAGCAGCACAATTTATAATTGCAAAGATGTGGAAACAACCCAAGTGCCCGTCAATACATGAGTGGATTAATAAAATGTGTATGTATGCCCTGAAATACTATACAATTACAAAAAACAATGGTGATCTAGCACCTTTTATATTATCCTGGATAGAGATTGAGCCCATCCTTGGAAGTGAGGTATCAGAAGGATGGAAAAACATGCACCATATGTACTTGCCAGCAAACTTGTACTAATTGATTAACAGTAAGGTGCTCACATGGTAGTAATACTCACTAAGCTCCGGTCAGGTAGGGAGGGTGGGAGGGTGGGGGCTAGAGCAGGTGGGGAGGGTAAACCCACAGCTAATGGAGATGGGGCACACCGTAGGGGGGAAGGACATGCTTGTGGCCCTGGCTTAAGTGAGGCAAATGCATTTCATGTAACCAAAATGTTTGTACCCCCATAATCTCATGAATTAAAAATAAATAAATAATTAAAAAACCAAGAAAGACACTTTAACAGAAATTTCAGGAAAAGTATATGCAAATGACCAGTAAGCTTCGATCTTTAAAAAAAATTCAAAATTCTAAATATCTAAAATATCTAATGTATATGCTGAATAATAATTACATATAAAATTTTGACATTTTCAAACATAGATAATAATTGTAGAATTTATGTTTTATTCACAAGAGAAAATACCATGTAGCTAATCTTATAAATAAATCATCTCCGTGCCATAATAAAATTAACATGATTCAAATTTTTATGTAGAAAGTGAACCCCGAAAGACAAATGAAATTTCGATATTTATGTTTGTACATCTGGCATAGAAAGCACAGGAAGGAAGGAAATAAAATTCTAACAAAGCCTGTCAATGGACAGTAGACATATAGGCTTTGTTTTCATTCACATAATTTTTTCTGTATTTTTCATGTTTTCTATTGTAAACATATTATTTTTATAATAAAAAGTAACGTTTGTATATATTATCCTGAAAAGGCTACTATAAACCTTCAAAAATAATTTTGACTATCTATCCAGTTTGGATATTTACTATGATTTCATATGCTAGTTTTCAATTAATGACAAGAAATATTAATAATATGTGTAATGAAATCAACATAAATTAAGACCAAAAAAATTTCTACAGTAATTTACAGCATCTGTACATAGATATAGATATGCTATATATAGATATAGATAGATATAGATATGCTATATAGATATATATGTTTATATTTTATAGCATATGTATATAAAATTAAGCATAGCAAATGTATTCAGAGCAGAAAAACCTGAAGGTAAGGAAAAATAGAAAACAGGAAACATGAATGGAACATACAAATTGAGTTCTTTGTTCAACTAAAATACATTAACACCAAATCAATCTATAGGGAATGACTTCAGCACATGATATACTTTATGACAAAATAACATTTTCAAATGCTTGTACCAAATGGGGAGCATGGAGCTTGGAAAAGTGACCTAACATAATTTAAGCCTTAACACTTGTTCCAGAATTGCCAGTGGGCCCATCAACCACCTGTCCAATGATTTTCAGCAACTGGTTGTATAGTGATAGAGATGGCAGCTGTTTCTTTTCCTACTCCCTTAAGCATTCAGACTATGTGAAAAACAAGCAGAGAATTTCAGATTTATAATAGATCAATCATAAAGTTTGGACTTAAACTCTCAGTATGTCCATAATCATTTATTGAGCACCCACAAATTCCATAGCAGTCTACTAAGTGCCACGACAAAAATAAGCAAAAAAGATAATTTGTAATTTCTATATTTTAAGACAAAAAGGCACGTACTTGAAAATTTAAGATCATTTATATACAGCATAGAACAGTAACAAAATGTTTTAATATTAATGCATGAACTTGAACTTTGTATTATCTAAACAATAAAAATTCATAAATTTAAGTACAAATCATTTTTAAATAGCTTTCATTATTCTAGTGCTTGAACTCTTCAAGACAATTTTCACAAAGTAATTAAGAATACTGGGTTTCTAGAAGTCAAATCTCAGCCCAACAAAATTAATTTCTTTGGTAGTTGGGTAAACAGCCACCTTTAAGGAAGCATTGAGGAAGAAATGGTTTAGTGTTAATTGATAGTTAAGTCCACAGTCTGTTTTAATAAATGCAATCTTCTGAAACAACTTCTCTTCATTTTTTAATCTCTTATAGTTTTACGATTTTGTCCCTCTCCTTCTAAACTGTGCAATGTTTAATAAATCTACCACTGACAGACATGAAGCACCACCACAGAAACTAAATTAGTTGTGGCTTTTGGATAACCGAAGTTCCTTGCAGCAGACATGGCTTTGAAAGAACACTGTTTTGAAATTTAAAATGAATCTGAGCTTGGGATGAGAATTATCCTTTGGAGACCCTTAAGTCTTCTGTCGAGGGGCTATCACAGTTTGCTTATGAAATAATGTCCTCCTCCAGAGAGGGTTGATGTAGCGAACTCCAGTGGCCAGGAAGTGTTCTCCTGCCTTGTGTGGCTTCATTATAAGGAAGTCACTCAATATTTTTCTTTTCCTGGAAAATAACAAGTGTGTGTTGTGTGTGGGTCATTAGTATTGGCATTAATGATAATGTTTGAAAAACACTGGGGTAAGTATTTCCATGTTCTTTATTGGCTCAATAGTTTTACCTAGCACCAGTTTTTAATTTGAGAGCAGAGACTTTACCTTCAATAACTGTAAAACAGCAGGTAAACTGAGAAATGAAGTGAGCCAAACTGACCACTATTCCATATGGCCCTTATTATAAATTGCCATTTTGTTCATCATATAACAAAACATATATATTTATATATGCAGGATGTTAATGTTTAGGTAGAATGTTGATAATTTGCAAAATCCAGATATTTAAAAAAGGACATTACTCTTGGTTTTGAGCAATTCTACAAATTTATTTTGCTAATTCAGAAAATTTATAATGATATATATCTCGAGGATAGACTTTTTGAAGAAGTAGGATTGCATTGAAAAGCATGAATTTTTTGGTGGGGATTCTGAGCATGTCAGATTTTTTTTTCAATTTATATATACATAGATTAAAAAACAATGATAAAAATTTAAATAGTTTAAATTGATAAATTATCTAATCTCTAACCTGGTTCATTATTATGTCTCTCCTTCAGCATTCTGTAATGGGCCAAGTTCTTTCCTTCTACTCCATTGTTATTTTTCTCAATACCATTCCCTCTATTTAGTTTTAGAAAATATTATATTGAAAATAATGAACACAAAAGGATATTTGAAAATAGCTTTTTAAATATACATGTAATATTCCAATTACATATTTAAAATAAATACTGCATCTTCATTTTTGGAGTTCTTTTTTAATTCCTTTGCATTTGTTACTCACACAGCAGGTATCTCTCTTGCTGATTTCCAACTATTTATCTCATGTGGAAGTAGGTCAGAAAACACCATGTTTTTTTTCCTTCTGTCAGCCAGCACATTTAAAGTACTCATTGGGGATCCATGACCAAAAATATAGTTGAGAATATCAACACTAAGTATTGGTCTTAATGCATATATGATTTCCTTCAAAATGTAATAGTTCCACAGTGATAAGCAATATTGTCTCAACTATGACTAGGAAACTGGTATTGCTGATGTGCTTGGAATAAGACAGATTGATGGGAGCAGCAGTTTTGGACATACCAAAGCTTTGCTTGTTCTCTGGTTTTCCAGAGTCCAAAATATTTTCCCACTAAGTTAGAATGTGAATAGATTGAACATGTCATGTAATCAAAGAGCAACTTGCAAAAGGAAGGCTATTACAGGTTCTACAAAGCCCCTTCCACTCATAAGTTTTACTTAAACACTTAGTAATCAGTCTAGATCGGTCTATTTACATAGAAATCATTCAAATAACCAAAATATAGAGAATATATTTACTACAAGTTATTTTCATAAATCGTTTTCTTGTACTTGTAATTTTACCAACTATTATAGATTTCAAAACTATAGGTAAATTTTGAATGTTTTTGCACTTCATATGTATGGCATTATTTTGGAGCTAGTAGGCTTTAAAAATAGTGTTGCTGTACAGATTACAGCTTTTTGGTTTGATCCCCACTCAAAGGATAGTGATTGAGGTTTTATTGATGTAAAGGACCAGGTAGAATGTCCAAATGAAACACATACAATCTCAGGTATCTAAGAAAATCCTTTTTAGGTGGTGAGGTCTGAAGTGACAACAGGTTTTTTTTCCTTATTGCCAAAGAGATTGACAATGTGAATTTTCCCACCTCGTCCCAATAGTGTGGTAAACAAGCTCCTGAATTTTGTCAGGTGTTTTCAGCTACTTCTGTTGGTAGAGGTGTGATGGCATAATAAGCCAGGGCTGTTGACACAGAGGCTTCTGATTTGCCAAACAATAAGATGTTTATATGGTGAAAACTTTAGACATCTAAGGGTAGAGGCTCTTAAATCCTGACCTAGCCATTAAAGGCAAATGGTGGAGGGGGTTAGAACCTCCTAAGTCTTACAAATATATGTTGAAGGCCTTGCTATACAAATCCAAATTGATCATGGTCCTTAGATACCATTATGTAGAAAAGAAATTGGCAATATCCAAGACAGCAAAACAAGTGCCATTAGTTTGTGCAGTGGATTCAGTTATAGCCCCGATGTCTGTGACAACTGAGACTAATAGATTGAAATTAAATTAGTAGGCGATACTTCCCTGTAAACCTCCACCTGTATTTGGCATCTTCACTGGCCATATGGGGTGTTTATATTGAGATATCATATTATTTTACTACACCTATAACATTTAAGTTCTAATTCAAGACTGTGATTTCCCTCTCTCCTCCTGGAATTCTATAATGTTCCTGTTGGAGTGCCTGAGAGTAAACTGGAAGATGGGTGGTGGAGCTATTCATGTGTCACATTAGCACTCTTGGCACTCTTATACATGAGTTCTTCCTGATCAAGAGAATCCTTTTCCCTTTTTTTTCACTTTAATACCTTCACAGAACAAGCAAGAAAAACATAAATAGCAATTACACATTCAGTAGTATAAGCCACAAAACTGTTGAGTTGGCCCAAAGAGCACCACCCAAAAGTTCATGTTCCCCTTCCTTTCTATCTGAGAACTTCACTCCACCTGACCAGTTAAATCTGAGCTCCCCCTCCCTCCCTCCACAAGACTGGATAGGTTGGTGATTTTGGCACCTGCATCCAACAGGTTCATAAACACTTAAGTCTCTCCACTTTCTGAAGTTACCCAACATACTTAGATGAGTTCATATTGCTTTTGGTTCTTCTTGGGGACAATAAGACTGTGGAATCACCCCTCCCTCCCTTCCTCCTTCCCTCCTTCTCTCTTCCTCTTTGTCCCCACCTTTCTGTCTCTTTCTCCCTCCCTGTCTCCCCTTCCTTTCCTCCCTTCCTTCTTCCTTTTTTTCTTTGTAAAGCAGCTAAGCACCTTCATTAGGAAGGAGAGAGAGAGATGAGGAACACAGAAGAGATCGGCTCCATTCCATGAAATGAGGTGCATTTATTTTTAGTTTTCCACATTGTGACAACTTCTCAGGGCTCAACTAAATAAGCTTCAAATGCTTTCGGTGTACTCAAAGCTTTCAATCATGTGATAAGATTTTCATTACTTACATCATTTATTTTAGCTTCCGGAATCCCCTTTACTAAATGGCCATAGTTGTTTGCTTTTGCACCAGAGCCATGAAATTTGTGCTACTCAACTGACTCGGGCTAGACTCACAAATTAGCAACTATTTTTAAGAAGTTCTACTTAATATGGGGCATGTGCTTTTCCATTTCCAACATCACATGTCTTAAGCTCTTACTTACTTTTAACATGGGACGGTGGAGTTTCCCAAGGGGATAGAGCTGACCATGAGAGTTTATTTAGATTTCATTGTATCACTTTCTCATTCTCTAATGGATAGCCTTTATCAGCATTACCCAGGACAGTAAGAGTCTGAATTCTAGTCAATCCTACTTCTAAGCTTTCCTGTGTGAGTTTATCTGGCTCAGGGAAAATTCACAAGAGGGTCAGGCTCCCTTATTGAAACTAGGATGAGATCTTGCATTGTCATATCAAAACTGATCTAAGGCAGACATGGTTAATGCAGGATAGGTAGAGCCAGAAAACAACACAGTTGTTGCCATTGTTCCTTAACAAGCATTACATGCCTTCTCCTCTCATTTACTAAGTAGACCAGCCAACATTCTAACAATCTACCTGATTTATACCTATAATTTTGGTGAGTTTTCCTCCTTTCCTGCTTCATTGTGTGTTTCTGTAAATGTTTTCTGTAAGGAGCCATACATTTCTGTCCATCCAAGACATCGTAGTGCAGTCTTAATTGTTGCAATGGAGCAAGCAGGAGGCTGTCTGCCAGGCTGACAAGTAAGCTTACCCACGTGGAGGAGAGTTAGTACAATCAAGGCAGGGGGCAGATGGCAGCCATTGAACCTACTTCCCAGAAAATAAGAATCAGGAATAAAATGTGATTCATTTTCTAGTGGACCATATAATTTGGTCAAATGTTGACTACCGAATAGGCTTTCCACATATTCTGTTAATCATCAATGATGAACTCATTCTTCATTTTTGGAAAGCTATGTTTCTTTCTTATTTTCACCATTAAAACTTTCAAAAATTATGAAGGGCGTGAAATTTTAACCAACCTGCCAGTTAGCAAGTTAGCCTACCATGGTTTCATGGATGATGACAGAAGAATCAGGACTCCTGGGTCAACAGACAGTTTATAACCCCTACTCCCATCAATAAGAGTAGCCAGAGTATCATTATTCTGGTGTCACTTCATACTTCAATTTGCAAAGGTCAACAGAAGTAAGGCCAAGTGACACCCAGCCATGCAGTAAATTGTGTTAGAAGAGGACCCAGGAGCCTACAGAATCCAAATCTTCATACTTAACATCAGTTTGAAGAATATCACTCCATTTTTTCCAAAGGGAGACACTATCTCTGTCTTAAAGGCTGTAAGCAAATTTGCCCTTTGCTCTGGAAAGAAATACTATCCCTATCTTCCAAAGCTAATTGCTATATAAATATCCGTGAAAAGATAGTCTAGTCTGGGCACAGTGGCTCACACCTGCAATTCTAGCATTTTGGGAGGCCAAGAGTTGGAGACTAAGCTGCATAACATAGCAAGAGACCCCAGCTATACAAAATAAAAATAAAAAATAATTAGCTGTGCATGGTCGTGCTGTAATCCCAGGTAGTCGAGAAATGAGGCCTGAGGGTTGATGAAGCCCAGGAACTGGAGGCTGCAGTGAGTTATGATTGTGGCACTGCACTCTAGCCTGGGTGACAGAGGCGAGACCTTGTCTCTAAAAAACAAACAAAAAACAGCCAATGCCTTTGCTCCCAAAATGTGCAGAAATGCAAGAAATCCATGAGAATCTCTCCCAACAATATATTCTTACTGATTATTTGTCTTTTTGTCCTCACATTTCTTTAATCATGTTTGTTAAACTCCTTCCCTATATTATTGGGTATTTGCATATTTTATTGTTTAATTCCGATAATTTATATGGCCCTACCCCCAGACATGTCATTACAGTTTTAAACTGAGTAAAACAGTCCTTCTCATACCTGTGCTAATAGCTAACTATAACTATGTTTCTTCCAAAAAGAAATAAAGAAAGAGGATTGAAACTTTTAAAGATTATAGTATTGCAGTATATCGTTCTAGTGGCTATTATGCTTTAAATATTTTCCATCATGTAAATCACAGAATGCTCTATTTGTCAAGTATTATTTTCTTCACTTTAGAGATAGACAATCTCAGAAAAATAAAGTAATATTATTCCATAGCATTATTTATATTTTTATTTTAATTTAGGCCTATTATTCCTAAACTGTCCTTTATAATGACATATCTTCAAGCAAAAAATCTGTTGCTTGTTCACTAAAAAGCTCATTTTCAATGATTATTCATTTTCTTTGTTAAATATTACATTTCTTTAAGGTCGACCTTGACTATAGCAATTGATTGTCATGGCTTCTTTTAACAAGTTTTGAAGTGAAAAAAATTTGTCATCCTAATATAAGAGCTTTAAAAAAAAAGAAATTGTTAAGCAATTTTAAGCCCCATTTTCCTCAGGTATAAATTTGGAATGTATCCTACTTCCTAAGATTTGTAAAAATGAATGAGACAATACATGAATGACATATAGTTCAATATATGAGGCATTATATGCTTTTAGTAAATAGTAGCTTACTATTATTTATAAATCTCTATACAAAACAAATGTACAAATTCCAGAATATACATTTGAAAAACATTTTAGCTGGTTAAGCGAGAGCTTTATTTTCCATAATGCCAAGTAACTTCAAGAGAATTTATTTGAGACTAATAATATATGTTAAAGCTGAATCATATTTTCATATCTGGGTTTCTAACAGGCCTGTGTAAATCACACTAAGTATAATGGCAAACAAGTATTTTGCCTTCCTATATAGTTACGATAAGGGGTAAATGGTCCCCTGAAATACATATTATGCAAACACTACATGTATACATAAGGGTAATGGACCCCTAAATCATAACATATCCATCATTTTAACATAAGTGTTTGTAGTTTTTTTTAAGTTATAAGTTCATTTATTTAAAAAAATTGCTAAGTAAACTTGCTCTACCTCAGCCTCTACATAGCAAAGTAGTAAAATTGATTAATTTAGCCATTATGTTCTTTTTCATAGTGTGCATTGTAACTGTCTAATAGTAAAAATGCAATAAAATGATTCCTTCCAGGTAATTTTATAATTTTTTTCTGTTCTTTTCAATTGCTTACTCAAGCATGCCAATAACAATATGTTTTAAAGTTGGCATAACATACAGAAATGAAAAAACAGGGCTCTCCTAGGCAAGATATTTGTCTACACTTTATTCTAAACAGATTATCATTCATAAAGGGTTCAACCACAGCAATATCTTTAAAAGTCCACATAATTACCAGTTAAGTACATTTGTTTCCAAAATTTAGCCAGAATAATATTAGACATTATATTTTTGGATCATTTAAGTGAATGTTTCTGCCAACCAATTTCAATCAACTGTAACTTTTTTGCAATTTTTCCTCTAGTGCCAGTTGAAAATGCATATGCTCTACCATCTCCATTAAATTCTCATATTCATTAGCATATGAGATTAATATTGAAACAAAGCATTTTATCATCATAATAATTTGCATATGCATGGGTCTTTTATGTTTAAAACACACTGCAGATCTCAAAAATTTTCATGTTATAACTTAGAGCAAGGTTTTAGTAATTTTAATAATCAGTCATCTAATTCTTGGAATGACAGAAAAGTAGACTGCCAATGAGAATTTTAAAATAGGAATGAAGCAGAAACAATAGATGATTATAATGAATCTTTGCTTAGTTTAGTATAATGACCCTATATTTAGATTGATCTGACTGCTCTAGAAATTGTATGAAACAAGAACAGAAATTTAAAGATTGAAATTGATCACCAGAAGGATTTTCAGAGCTTATTTTGATAGAATTTAATTTCTTTAAACATTTATTATGAAAAATAATTAAGGTAGCTAATCCACTATGCTATTGTTATAATTTATTGTTAATTTATTTTTATTATTTATTTAATTAATTGTAAAAAATGCTATTCACCGGCAGACTGCTTGTGTTAAAACATACAAATTGCGATTATATTTCTGGTTGCCAAAGTATATGAATTAGATAATATATAATGAACAGAAGATTTGTTAAACAGGTTAAGAAATTCTAGTTCATATATATATGTATATATATATAATAGGGAACATAAAAAACATTTGGTTTACTCTAATCAACTGGAGAATCTTAAAGACAAAACATCTGTAGATTACAAAATTTTTAAAAGAAGAGAATAATTTTCTTTTATATGGCATGTGTTACATAATATGGTACCTGGTATCATTGATGAATATTATAAGCACAGAAATTCAAAATTAGCATAATAATAATTACAGTTAACTTATAAATATACTCTATAAAATATATTAGAAATTTGATTTAAGTGATTTTTTGGCTGAGGTAATATTGCCTGGAAAACAACACTTATAATTGCTCTTTTTATAGTCAAATTGTTTGAGAAGTTGTTAACAGGCCTTGTTAGAAATATTTTTAATGGCAGTAGAATTTTGGTCTTAGAATAAATGTTTAGAACATTTTGACATTATGGCTTACTTTCTAGCAACGATCTTAGAAAGTCTAAGAAATGGAAGGGATGTCCCTCAAAATGCCTTATTGGGCTCAACATAATGGGGAACTTTTATGATCTGGACCCGTGAGGATGTACTATGTATAATAATAGGATATGGAGTCAAAGAGTCTTTTTAACACGTTTACATGAAACTTTTGGAAAACTAGGGAAACATTACGCTCATTCGAATTGATCCACACTTCCAAATATGGTCAGTCAAGTAGGCTGTTTTCTATTTAAGTAAACCTCAAGATGAACAGTCAGAAATGTCTGAGTCTTCTACTCACAAAATATTCCACACCAAGCATTGAGTTATACTAAACTAAGCAAAGATTCATTATAATACTTCATTATAATACTTCCTGGGAGGTAGGTAGTATTATCATCATATTAAACATGAGGGAAATAAGGTTAGAAGATGTTATGTGAGATGTCCAAATCACTTAATTTCTCCAATTTGTTGTTGTTTCTATAAAAGACTGTAGTCTAGTGTGTCAGTCCATTTTGCACTGCTATAAAGAAAATACCTGTGATTGGGTAATTTACAAAGAAAAGATGTTTATTCAGCTCACAGTTCTGAAGACTGTACAAGAAGCATCATGCCAAACTCTGCTTCTGGTGAGGGGTTTAGGGAACTTCCAATCAAGATAGAAGGTGAAGGGGAAGTAGGTTTGTCCCATGTTAGAGAGAAAGCAAGAAAGGAGGTAGTGGTGCCAGTCTCCTTTAAACAACCAGCTCTCACAGGAACTAATAAAGTGAGAACTCACACATTATGTCAGGGAAGGCACAAACCCATTCATGAGGGATCCACCCCCATGACCCAAACACCTCCCACCAGGACCCACATTCAACACTGGGGATCAAATTTCAACATGAGATTTGGAAGGGCCAAATATCCAAACCATATCATCTAGTATTTCCATTTTTGAAGAAGCAAAAGTGGTGAAATAAAGGGTAGTTAATGAAAATCAGGATAATGTGAACAGTTTGATTAATTTCACTCAACTTTTTTTGAAACATAAACATAGCATTAAACAATTTATTTTCTTTATTGATTTATGTAAATGGCACTCTCTATGCCTTTTTAACTTATCCCCCAGCCCTCCTATTCCACCTGGGATATGGGTTCTCTTAATTATATCTCAGTAGAAGTCTTTAAATTTTCAATTGGTTTGGTTGTTAAATTCTCTTGCTATGGCTTTCAAAATTTAGATTAGTGCAATGTACACTGTAAGTTTCATACTGGAGTCAAGACTCTTGTGCTAGTGTAGGCTGAATGTGTGTCTGTAGTGGTGTGAGAGAATGGGGAGCAGTCAGGGGCATGTGCAGCTCTTTCACATTCATCTTTCTTGTTCAATGACATATTTCATTGGTGAAAGGATAAGAAGGAGACAGTATTGAATAAGGAATTTCTTTGTCTGAGTTTTTGGGGGTGTGCCAATGGCCATCATCTTTTTTGTCTGTTATAGTAGAAATCATACAAAATAGGAGAGAATAAATTGTTCCCCATGGCACTCACTTTTCACTTTTCATAAGTGATGTAAGCCATTGTCTTTGGTATTGCTGTAGACCAAACGTACAAACATAGGCCACAGCGGGCCTTGCTGATTAAAACCCAAACGCCTGCAACAAGCATCAGTGGACTCTTAATTTGACATCTGGACAGTAGGCCTAGTGGCATGTTCCTAATATGCTTGGGTCTCTGAATCACACTCTCTAGTTCCAGTAATCATGTAAGTGCCAGTCCCACCTGTCCTTGACAATTCTAACTAGGCAAGGGTGAGATCCATTTTCTGCAACTTTTCAGAAACATGCATTTAAGGATTTACCTTACCTGATCTCAGCCTGGTTATACCATCTTTCCTCAATCCTTCTATTGCTCATCTGATCCCATGCCTATTTAGTATCACAAGTGCAAGTCATTCAGCCCAATGGCCAAGTATATATCCTATTGCGGAAGTAAATAATCAATCTTGCCTTATAGACACCCACAGATATTGCAAGCAATTCACTGGTAACCACGTAAGCCACACTGGGAATGAGAACCAGTCAATAATACTGCCTTAAGGGAAAAGAGTAATGGTATTGCTTATCTTCATGATCTTTGCTCCCTCAAAAAACCACCTGTTTCCCTACTGTAGTTCTCCTAAGTTGAAGAAGGCAGGTGGGAGAAGAATGCATTCAAATTTTTGCTAAAATTGTCCCTCTCATCGGGTTCTGATCTCACAGCTCACTGTTCTCTGAACTCAGAATGTAGGGCATTGATGGTTTGTTTTTCTCAGTTGTAGGCTTGTGAGGAGGATGCTCTGTGGCTAGCTTGTGCTCCAGTGCAGGCTTCAGAAATTGGAAGAAAAGGTGAGTAGCAGCAGGCAGGTGAGACATGTTCTCATGTTCATGTCATGGGGATACAGCAGTGGTGAAAAGCGTGGCCCAGAACATGGCGAGTGCTTATATATGGCTCTGAACAACAGTGGCAAAATGCCATGGGAAAGCATGATTACATGGGCTTACACAGGAGATAACACCTTGGTTACATAAGTATGCTGACTCACACCTCCCCAGAAGGCCAGCTAACCAGTGGGGATGGGCCAGAAAAAGCACTGTGGCAGTCATCTTAGTTTGGCCTGAGAAACCTGTTGCCTCTACAAATATGGTTTCCCTTACAAGGCTGCACTACTCAATTCTGTGAAAACTAGGCAATGTTTCCAGTTTGGCAATTTAATCTATCATGTTCCAAAAAAATGTAATGCATTCTGTCATTAGAATTCTAAGATATTGCAAAGGTAAAGCTTCATGAGTCAGAGCCAGAATGGAAGAAGGGCCTTGGATAAGAATAAGAAATATTGTACTTGCCCTTTTATTCTTTTGTATACTCTTCAAAGTTCATTGAGCAATAATCTCTTTCACCATGTTTTGCTTTATGTTTCCTACAAAGTAGCCTCTCTTGTGAGGAATTATTTTGTGGAAAGTTGAGAAGAAATTGTCAGAGTTTTCTCAAGCTTTAGTGTGTAAAGACTCACTATAATGCTTATTAGAAAGAGAGTCAAGAGAGCTATTTAAAGAGATCTGGTACAGTGACACTAAGGCAGAGAATAAGATGGATATGAGAATCTTATTTTTAAAAAGCAGCTTCACTGTTTCTAACAAAGATTAATAGACCACAATTTAAGAAACAAGGTTTTACTGTGTTTTTAATAAATTTTGGCATCATTTATGGGATATAAAATTTTCATTCTTGGTAAATTTAATGGTCCCTCTAGAATTATATTCATAATATCTCTGCTGCCTTATATATATATACACGTGTGTGTACAAAAATTGAAAATTTCTAAAAGATACATAAAATCTTCTAGAAAAATGTAATATATTCTCATGTAAATAAAAATAGGAATGAAAAATACTGCTTTTTCTAAGAATTACTGGCAACATTAGTACTAAAATACTAAAATAATTAGAAATAATAAAGGGCTTTATAAATGCTTTATTTAATATTAGCTAATTGTGTGATGATATGAAATTTGAAAGTTTTCCAAAGCCAAGGAGAACTTGTTGGCATAAATGATACATATTTTAATTATTTTAAGTAATTTGCATATGTAATACACATTTTAAGGAAGAGTGCAGTGGAGGGTATGTAAGTACAGTGAGAGCAATTTGTTCAATTTTGTCTTTCTGTGAGTAGTTCTATACAAGAGAGTTTTGACAAAACCTGTTCCTAGATATGGCAAGTTAATGATCTGTGAAATACTTTTTAAATAGTTTGAAACAATATTTTTCTTTTCAATTTTCTGACAATTAACAATTCCATCTTTATTCTATATCACCTTATCAATCACTTGCTCTGTTTCTTTAGAATCAGTTCTAGTATTGTTTGTTTTTTTGTTTTGTTTTCACATGTGAGAGAGATATGATAGATTAAAGAGAGAGAATCAAGTAGCAGAAGAACTACTTTCTGTACCTATTTTCACAGCCTTATAATGTGTAATTTTATGTAACAATTTAAAAATATATATTTGCTTGTATTTTTCAGTTTATAAAATAACTTTACATACATTGTCTAATTTTATCCTCAGAGCATACAAAGAGAGAAAAGGAGGCAGGTATTAAACTAACATTGTTTTGTGAAGAGAAAAATGAAGCTTGTAGAGATAGATTATTTTCTGTTTCCTAGTTAATAATAGGACAATATTGTTCCATCAATATTACCTTTAATTCTTCTATCATTACCATTACATATGTTTGTGCTGTCTATAGATCAGAAATCCTGTTTTTCTACCATTCTTTTAAAGTATATTATTATGTACAACAGAGCATTTAAATGTTTGCCAGTTTCAATTAGGGAAGAATCAATATATTTCTCATGTTACTTCTTAATGGGAAGTAAACTATAAACCACTCAAACAGTGTAGATATTATAATAATTCTAACTAAAGTTTTCAGAATGGACAAAAGGATGCAGACCTCTATCTGAAAGCAAACTGCACCTACTTTCTAATCTTTAGTTTTCAGTCCTGAATACTAGCTCCAGGTTCTAGAAACCCGCAAAAGGTAGGATCAAGATTTCAGTAGCAATTTTCTCTCCTTGAAGATGAAAATCAGTTTGGTTTATCCTCTCTAAGATATCTGACATAGAGTTGAGAGAATAACTGAACAGAAAATAAGCCTCTTTCCTTATTTTACGCTTCTTTCCTTCAGTTTTTTGTGTGGCATTACATATTATCAGGTTCTTTTCTCTTTAGGTCATAGGAAACAACAGGAGGAAGAGTAATCTAGCTGTAGGCAAGATGTTAAGACAGATCTCTGAATTAAACTAGAAAGATAGCATAATGCCCTGACTTTATTACAGTGGTGGTACTCACATATTTCTCAAGATCTGATCTGCACAGGGACATTCTTAAACATACTAATTGTTTTTAATAGCACATTTTAGGAATTCCTGTAATTCTCTATCTATATCATTTGTCCTTTCAATGGAATACATAAAAATATCTTTCTAATACATTCCAACTATTCTACTCTAAGATACAATGTGTGAAACCTCTGTTTCTGACCTTTTGACCAGAAGATTCTGGAATGATGGATATTGTCATTTTCTTTATCCCTGATGAGGCCTTTAGTTTAGCAGAAAGATTTTGATCTTTTTTCGTTTCTCACCAAGTATTTGTTGGGTAGTGAAGCCTGCCAAGTTCATCTTTTCCCAGTGCAAGCTGGGAAACTGATTCTCGTCTTGGAGCAGTTAGCTCCCAGGTAATACAAATAGGGCATCTCAAGTGTAAGTGGGTACAAAAAAAAATTACCTTAGCTAATGAAAAACATTTTACTTTTCAGGAACAGACTAAAGAAATCTCCAACAACATTGAGCTACCTATGAAGCTACCTCAATGAGCTTCATAAGTAGATTAAATAAAACCCCATTGGAACACTATTGTCAGAAACATGATAATATTCACCACATGGAGTTATCACATATTGGTGAAAGAAATATCCTCTGAAGCACCATTGTTCAAAACATAATTCACAGGTCTGAGTTGGTATCAGCTGGGAACATGGAATATGGTAGAAATTCAGATTCTTATCCTCAACCCCAAACCTACTAAATCAGAATCTGCATTTTATTAGTGTTCAGTCTCCTCTAAAACAACAGCACACACACACACACACACACACACACATAAGGATACATAATTTGATCCACAGTTTAGCTTAAACGTTGCACAAGAGATTTTTCTATCAAGAGATTTTAAAGTAATTTTGAAATTAATCCATTTTTAAATCTCTTATCAAAAGCCAAATCCACATAACATCAATTTCTTTAATCAATTTACTGATAATCAAATTTATGTTTAATTTATTGGGGAAACGTCATATAGTACATATGTATAACTTGTTATATTCAGTTTACAATGCATATTTTCAAAAATAGTACCTGTAGTGAATATAATTCTTTTAAGTTATATAGCAATATGTTTTGACTGACAGAAAATAATGAATAAAATACATCGATGAAAGACAGACTTGGTCTGTTTAGGATGAGTGAGGGTAGCAAAGGCTCAATCATGCAAAGAAATGTAATTAACAACAGCCTGGAGCAAAGTTAAGAAAATACCCCTACAGAAGTCCAGATGCCTTAAAAACAGTTGTTTTCAAAGGGTGGTCTAGGGACTTGTGCATCAGAATCATCTTAGTTACATGTTATAAATATAAAGATTTGGGCTCCATCACAAACCTACTGAAGCAGTCATTGGATGTGGAATTCCTGAATCCTGAGTTTTAACTTCCCTTGTTATTCCTATTAAATTGGCCACTCATTGATTTTTAAAAAACAACCATATTTTATTGTTGTATTATGGAAAACTGAATCTATATCTCATTCATTAATAATTGATTGAAAAAGAATTAATTTTCTCAGCCAAATAATGATTGAAATATGCCTATAAAATTTCTCAGAACAGTTCAACAGACATATAACAGACTGTTTAATGATTTCTGCTCTCTACATGAATTCTGATTCTTTCTAGTATTTTCCATTTATGAACTTTATGGGAATATATGGTTCTGTGAATTCCTACTGGGAAGAAGAGAATAAATTGCCTGAGTTCTTTCCGTTTTATGGTAGCTACTCTTTCACAACTTTACCTTCAATTTAAATGAACACTGCAGGACAGTTTCAAGGATATGATACTACTCTTAGACCAAATAGTTTTTAGAACTGTCACTTAAAAAGAGGGAGAATAAACCTATGGAAAGTTGGTTTTAGTTTCAACTTTTTTGTCTATTGATGTAACCTTTGGAAATACCATTTAACCCCTCTCAGCCTAATTTGGAACATGAAACAGCTAGAATAGAATATGCCTAATGCCCCTTCCACTTCCAGTAGTCTATGATTCCAAGTTAATTGTATTTAAATCTTCATCTTAGAAAGTATTATTTTTAAAGAAACTAATTTCTATAACTCAGTAGGAACTGTTTTCTATATGTTTTAAACAAGTCTCTATAAAAGATTCTTGTTTGTTTGGGTTTTTTTTGTTTGTTTGTTTTATCGAGATAGGGTCTTGCTTTGTTGCCTGAGCTAGAGTGCAGTAGCGTGATCAAAGCTCACTGCAACTTCAGACGCCTGGGCTCAAGGGATCCTCCTGCCTCAATTTCTCAAGTAGCAAGACTACGGGCATGTGACACCATGCCTAATTATTTATTTATTTATTTATTTATTTGTAGACATGGTTCTTTACTGTGGTTAGGCTGGTCTCAAATTTCCGGGCTCAAGTGATCCTCCTGCCTCAGCCTCCCAAAGTGCTAGGATTACTGGCATAAGCCACCTCTCCCAGCCCACTATAGAAAATTCTCTTAGGATAATTTATAATGGAAATTTGTGGTACTGACTTTTGCAAGTATCTTCCTTTGAGCAACAAATTCACATCCAATTAATTCTTGAGCTAGGTCGCTAGTGGAACTTTCCTTAGAACTAAATATGTCAAAATCTTACAATGGCCACATCTTTTGCAGTTTATATAGAGCACAAGGTTGCAACCTCACAGATACACACTCCAATATGGTAGATTAGTTTACTTTTTGTTTTAATGGCTATGTGTGCCCTCAAATTAAAAATCTTTTCAATAATCTAGGTATAAAACTCTTCTAAGGACAAAATTTTACCAAACTCCTCCACACATTCTTTAGTTTTATTTTTCCAAGTATTTTTCATACTCTGCTTGTCAGTGGCCAAACACCTTGAGTTAGAGTCACTACATCTGTAATTGAAGTTAAACCAGGCTAAAGTATGCTGGCTTTGAAATGGAAACTATTCACTTAATGTGTCATATTGAATCATATTTCAGTACTTCTGTGATTCTGAAAAGCATTTAGAATGTAGAAAGCCCCACATAATGTAGCCTCTTGGCCCTCTCTTGCCTCATCTCTTACCATAACTCCAACAACCACTAACTTCTTATTTTTCCTTGAAAACACAGTGTTTTCTCTGCCTTAATGATACCCCCATTGCTTCCATTATCTGTAATACGCTTCTCCCAAATTGCCCAATTTGCTTGAAGACATTTGGTAATTTTTTTGAAAGTTTTTAATGAAATATAACTGTGCTTGGTCCAGTTATGTCTCCAAAAAATTCATACGTTGAAATTCCAATCCCTAGTACCATCAGAATGTGACTCTATTTGGAGACGTGTTTTTTAAAAAGGGAATTATGTTAAAATGAAATCGTTAGGGTGGGCCCTAATCTAATCTGCCTGCTGGCCTTTTAAGAGAATGGACTTTGGACACATACACATACACAGATGATCATGTAAAGACACAGGAAAGAGTGATCCATATAGAAACCAAGGAGAGAATTCTCAGAAGAAGCCAATCCTGCTGACACCTTTATCTTGGACTTCTAGCCTACAGAACTGACTGTGAAAAAACACATTTCTGTCATTTAAGCCACCCCATCTATGATACTTTGTAGTGGCAGTCCTAGGAAACTATTATAATAAAATACACAATAAAGTGGAAAGACTATAAGTATAAAATTGGATGACTTTTCTCAGTCATTTAATGGCAATCAGATCAAAAAATAGAATATACCAAGCATCCTCTAAGTTTCATTCACGTTCCATTCTACTCCAGAGGTAACTATTATCCCAACCTCCAAGAGAATTATCATTTTGTCAGTTTTTGAATTTTATATACATTGAATCACAAAGTGGTTACACTTTGGTGCCTGGCTTATTTCCCTCAACATTATGATCATTCATACAATTACATATAGCTGCGATTCATTTATTTTCTTCTGTATAATAAGCTTTCCCTTGTATGGATATCATAAAAGTCATGTGCTGTTGATTGGCATTTGGGTAGTTTCTAGTTTTTCACTCTTGCAAATAGCATGAACAAGTTTAATAACATTCTCGTGCATGTCTTTGGTGAAAATATGTATTCATTTTAGTTGTGTATATAATTACAAGTAAAAGTTCTAGGTCACAGGACATGTTCTTTTTCAACTTTAGTAGACAATTCCATTTGTCCAAAAACAGTTGTACCAATTTATACTATATCTGTAGAATATGAATGTCTCAGTTATTTTGAACTCTCACTGACATTGGTATTCTTCATTTTATTCACTTCAGTCATTCTGGTGAGCATATATGATATGTCATTGTAGTATTATTTTTTATTTCCCTAAATAAGTAATTTTTCCATATGTTTATTGAGCATTTATATTGCCTTTTTATAAAGTTTTGTTCAAGGCTTTAGTCCTTTTCTTATTTAGTAGATTTTGTTGTGGTAGCGTGTTTTATTTTTTTGTTTTTGGTAATTGCTTTTTAGGAGTTCTTTAATTTTTTAGATAAAAGTTCTTTGTCAGATAATCATATTAGTATTACATGTATACACATATAGTAGTATGTTGGCATTATATTACTAATACTTTTCACTCTCACTCATGTGCCTTTGATTCAAATTTACAGCAAAGTTGCAATAAGAACAGGACAAAAGAATACCTGTATATCTATGACCTAGATTTACCTATTGTTAATATTTTGCCATTTTTGCTTTACCATTTGCTCTTTCTATATACTGCAGTGTGTACTTCCTAAGATTAGGGATATTATGCAAATTTAGCATCATGAATACTAAACTGTGTTCAGTATTTCCATTTGGAAATGAATCAATATACTTAATACTTTTTTTTTTTTTTCAAATTTTCTCTACCAGTTCAAATACACTCTGGAATTAGGTCTAACATTTAGTTGTCATATCTTTTTTTGTCTTTTTTAATCTGAACAGTTCTGTAGCACTTGTTTGTCTTCTATAATATTGATATTTTAAAGACTGCTTTCACTCATTTTTTTCAATAGAATATTTCTCATTTAGGATTTTCATGTCTGATGTTTCTTTATGTTTAGATTCAATTTATAATTAGTGTGATTGCTGCATAAGTGATTGTACATCCTTCTAAATATCTCCCATCTGGAGGCATATAATGTCTATATGCCCCTTTCATTGGCGATATGCAGTTTCATCACTTAGTCATAGTGTTGATCAATTTATCCAGCGTATAGTTAACATCTTTTTCCATGTAATTACAAAGCAGTCTGGGAAAAGACACATTATGAGCATTAAAAATATTCTCGTCCTCATCAAAATTTTGTATGGAGTTAGTATCTATTAATGATTCTTGCTGGAACAAATTTTTATAATTTTAATGGATACAAAATGATGATTTTCCAACTCCAGGACTCATTTCACATTTACCAGTTACCATTCACTATTCCATTAAACAAGAGCATCTTCATTCATTCATTCATGGGTTCCCCGATTTTTAAAACATTATATTTCATTATCGTATTTAATAATTTGGTGGTCAAACTGTTCTAAATTTAATTTGGCTTCTTTGTGATATATCCTGATGACTTTTTAAATGTAGCCTTATTTCTGGTATGACAAGATATTCCTTGTTCCTCTAGTACCCACCCTTCCTATGGCCTGGAGAGACATTCCTCAAAGGAGTTCTAGTATCTTTTAATGATCTTTAGACCAAGACCTAATCTAAATATAAATAGCCATGTTTCTGAAATTGTGTGTTCATACATTAATATACATTAATATCTTGAATGTTAATATATTGTCGTGGGTTCTGTCTTATCATTTCAAATTCCATATTGAGACTTCCTTTCTCTTTCACAGGGAAAACCATCACTCTTAGTAGTATAAACATCAATATATTTGCTCATTCGCTCAATCTTATATATTTAATAGATCCAAAATTGTTTTGCTCATACCACAGTTTAAAAATATATTTAAAAAAAATTGAAATTTGTTTGCTTTTCTCCTCTAACTCCCATCCCTGTCAACCTTGACAGAAGCTGATGATGTACAGTGTTCTATTACGTTTGGGATTAATTTTTTTTATCTATTTCTCCCTTCAGTGTGGCTATTTGAAATATCATTTTATTTATTGGTTTTATTTCCTTTTTAGTTTCCCTCTCCTTTCCTTTTCTTATGATTTAATTTTATTTGTTTTTGAATATGCAGAATATTAACTTGCTTCCAAAGACAAAATTATGCAGTTATGCTCAAGGACGTATCACTCTCTCCCACTTCTTTTTCATCCCGATTCACCTCTCAGTTTTTGTAGGTAAGCAAATTTATTGTTTTGTGTTTTATTCGGATTTCTTTTTGTAATGACTACCAGGTGCATGTATGTTATGTATGTATGTTTTCTTCTTCTTTCCTTTTTTTTTTTTTTTGATACACAAAGTCACATACTAAATATGCTTTCTTTGCATTTTACTTTTCACACTTAAAATATCCTGAAGATTACTTTACGTCAGATCATGGATTTCTTTCTCATTCTTTTGCATGAGCTGCCAAGTAGTCAGTTATGTGATGTTCCGTACATTATGCAACCAATCTCTTGTAGTTGGACATTTACACAATTTCCAACAGTTTGCAATTACAAATAGTCCTGCAGTGAATAATTTGTGCATATGTACTGCCACATTTTTAGAAGCATATCTTCAGGGTAATGTCTTTTAAGTCATATTGCTGAGTGTAACAGGAAAATGGATAGCTAATTTGGTTAGTTACTGACAAATTTTCTTCCATTAGGAATATAATCACTCTACACTCAGTAGCAATGTATGAGGGTACCTATCTTTCTACAGCCTTACTAACAGTCAATTTTCAATTTTTGCTAATCTAATGTTTGAGAAATTGTATCTAATTGTCATTTAAAGCATTTCTCCTACTCTGAATGAGATTGAATATTTGCATGTTTTTAAGAGCCACTTTTATTAATATAAATCAGCAAATTATCTATATATGAATTTACCCATTTTATATGGAACTTTTGTTTTTATTCAGTTTTTAATAGTTCTGCGTATATCCACTACATTACACTTTTATTTGTGTTTATGGTGTTTTGTGTCATGCAAGTTTTTATGTAGTCTATTCTGTCATTTGTTTTTTATTTCCTATGTCTGTAGTTTTTTCCCTACAAAAAACTTTATTTATTTATTTTATTTCAGAATATTATGGGGATACAAACATTTTGGTTATATATAATGTCTGTACTTTTAAAATCATGGTTATAAAGTTTTCCTCAACAGTGTGGTTATGAAAGAATTTGCCTGCATTTTCTTCTTGTATTTGCATAGTTTGCTTCTTTCATATTTAGATATTTGATACATTTGGAATTAGTATTTGTGTATTGAATAAGAAGTGGATCTTTTTTCCCCCTAATTTCTGTCCAGTTGATACAACATGATTATTTAAAAATACTATCATGGCCTCAAAATTTTGAGATTTCTATATACAGATACAACTATGTTTTTTGAATTTTGTATTCTATTTCATATGGCAGTATCATATTGATTTAATTATAGAGCTTGTAATATTTTAATATCTATTAGGGCATATCTTCCATTATAGTCTTCTTTTTCAGGGTTTTCCTAGATATTCTTGTATGTTTATACATTCATATAAATTTCATTATCAACATGTGAAGCACCATTTTAAAAAATTGGTATTTTTATTGGGATCATATTAATTTTATCAATTAACCTAGGGAGGTAATTTGAACATTTCTTAATGAATTTCTATAGATATTTTTGATAAATAAAATTTCTTAATTTTGATATAGCCCAACAAAGGTTTTTTTAATGATTAGTGAAGTTTTCATGCTGTTTAAGCGCCTTTGCCTACTCCAAGGTCACAAAGATATTTTTCTGTCCTCCTTTAAAATTATTATTTTATGTTTATATCTATAAACTATCTGGAATTAATTTTTTCCATGTAAGAAGTAAAGGACCAAATATAGTTTTTCCTTATAGATATTAACTTTGTCTTTAATATATTAAAATTTATTTATTTTGCTTTTTTACTGTGGTGCCCTGTCAGATGACTATATCTGGGTTGAACTGTTTCTGGACTCTCCTATACATTTTATTTGCCACCAACTTCGTCCTATTCTAATATAACACTGTTTCATTTATTCTAGCATTGTACTACTTTGTATAATCTAATGTGTAGAGTGTGTGTGTGTGTGTGTGTTTGTACTTGAAATGAATCTACGGATCAGTTTGGGAAAATATAGCATATAAGTAAAGATACTTCCAATTAATAAATGTGTTGTGTATCCTGCTAATTTGTCTTCTGTAATTTCTCTCAAAAATATTTGTAGTTTTCATTAGCAACTTTGCAAATATTCCATTAGATTTATTCTAGATATTTGATTTGTTCCTGCTTCTGTAATATTACCACTTGTTCAATTTAAGTTTTGTTGATATTGTATAAAATTATAATTATTTTATATATACCATTAGTAATAATGCTAAATACATTTATTAATCCTAATTTTTTTCTGTAGATTGTCCTAAATTTTCTACATGTAAAATCATATTGTCTACGATGAATGATAATTTTATTTATTCCTTACATTTATTAAATTATTCTTCAATTATTTTGCTATCTGTACACACAAGGGAGATTGACTTATAATTTCCTTGTCTTAAAAAGTACTTATCACATTTACTATCATTGCATTTCTGACCTCATAGTTCACATAAGGAAATATTTAATTGTTTTTCAGTTCTCTGAGAGATTAATTGTAAGATGTTGTAATATTTTTCTTTAAATTTTAAAAGAATTGAATTTAAAGATGCATAACGATCTGTGACAGAGAGATTTTAATAATAATTTATTTTTAAAAAATCCATATGACCATTCAGATTTCTTAATTCTTCCTGCCTACATTTTGGTTGATTATTTTTTCTATAAATATTGCAATTTAGTTATTAACATTTTTATCATAGTCAATTAGTCAGGTTATCTACTCTTGGGACTTCCCTCAGGGTGAGGAACTTGCAGCCTTCTATTTTAATAAAGTCCTTTTATTTTTATTAATACTTTTTTGTTCATCTTTTATATTTTTAATTTATTTTTAAAACAAATCTAGGATTTGTTCTGTAAAATTTGAATTCAGTCAAAAAGCTGCACCTAAGGACCTAGAAGGGACAGAGAAATAGAAATTACGAAGGCTTCTGTATGGGAGTTGTATTTGTGTAAGGTTTTAGTTGCAACTTCTCTCTGGTGAGCAGAGTCTTCATCTGCCATCCATGCATGGTTTTTTAAAACCTTTTGGTTAATTTTTAAAGATTAATTCTAGTATCTGTTCTCTAAGCTTCTTCTACTATCCCTTGATCCCAATCAGAGTAGCAACACAAAAGATGAAATACCAAAGTCAAACTTAATAATTTTTTAAGATTCATTAAGAAGAAATATAAAATTTTTATAAAAGCAGAATTGAAAACATGGAAGGCATGAACTCTATTATTTTTGTTTATTTTCCTATCCTTATCAGTGCACTGCCAGGCACATCTGTTAAACATTTAATAAATGTTAGTGAATACATAAACTAATAAAATTTA
>VBSM01002121.1:21527099-21541752 GCA_008086735.1 Cheirogaleus medius
GTATATTTCAGAGTTGAGCGTCCAAAACAGAGGAGACAATAATTCTATTCTGACAAATCTTCTGGATACCTACATGATGTACCAAGAATCTCAGAATTTTTAAGAATCATATCCTATAAAAATGGATGGTTGTATATTTCACAGCTAAAGTTCACACCCAACAACTTCACGTATACATTTACTTTATCACTACTAGGCATTGTGTTAAAAAAAAATGTATCTTTATCTTGAGGACTTCTAATTGCCTAATGTCTTGCATGACAATCCCCTTCATGGTCCATACCTAAATATAGGATTGCTACAAAATAACGCATGACATAACATAGTTTAGAAAACCATGAAGCAGTTTAGAAGAATGAGATAAGAAACCAACAGAAGGCTCCTACTGTGTGGGAGGCTGTTCTATCGCCAGGGTTCTGAAATTTGGACTTCTCACTGGTTCCTGTAGTACATGGCAGCCACTACATCCACTGGCTGTCAACATTCACAAGTAACTCTCTCAGATTGACTATGCAAAGATTTCTTCCATTGAACTGCTTGACATGGCAAAGTCAAGTGTGAACTTTCATTAGGTTCTTCTGGTACGTAGCACAGTGACACTTCTGCCTTTCAGTGAATCATGGCTGTGCCTTTCTTCAACAGTGTTTGGATCTCAGCCTTCTAGAGGGAGCTCTGCCTTGGGCACTCATTTTAAGCCCAAGCCCTGGTTTAGTGGATGCTCCTTATTTCCTGTATTCTTTAGATCTCTTTTTATTTTTTACTAGTAAATTCATTATTCCTTCAATTTCCTGTTAAAGTTAATAATTCTTTTTATTAAACTTTCTCTATTCAAATTACTGTGTGGCTTCTGTTTTCTGATTGGACTATAACTAACAAGTGCTTAGCACCTCACGGGAGCTCTACTGATATTATTTAAATAAACAAATGGATGAATGGGAAATCTTCACTAATTTTCAAAGCAACCAGCAGAGAAGATAGGCAAAATCAAAACAAAATAAAACAAAACAAAAAAACCAAAAACTAAATTCTTGGGCATCATTATGACTGGCTCATAAATGATTTGGCCAATGCAGCATGTAGCACAGACTTAGTAGCTTTTTCTGAACAAAACCAGGGAAAGCAGAGACTGATAATATCATTGCTACATAATGCTGTTTTTCAGCCAGACTTGGCAATAATCTCAGTTAATTTGTGAGCAGAACAGCAACCAGTTCAGAAACTGGCATGAAAAGTTATACCTTGGGAAGGGTGATCTTTAGTTCTGGAACAGGAGGAACACTATTACAATGCAATCACTGAAACTGATCCAGTGAAAAAAAATGCTTACTTAACTACACCCAACAAATTATGTTTGAATAAGGTTTTATCGATTTCTTTCTTTTTTCTTTTTTTCCCCCCAATTGCTGTGCTATTTGAGGTGCAATTTCAGAATTTTTGAAGCATACAGCTATTTGGCTTCAACCTCAGAGCAGTTATCTGGGCATCTAATTGCCTCCAGATATTTCCAAAGGAATTGAGAATTTTTGAATACTCTTGAATACTCATTGGCCTCAGGCTAATCAAGAGGTAGGTAACTCTAACCTCCCACAAAGTTAATGCTTTGCTTTTCAGTGTCATTTTATAGCATAATAATTCTTGAAAGCTGTCTTTAGCTGTATTGAGAATGGTTGATCTAGGTATATCCTGCCAGTTTGTTCATAAATATTTAAGGGTAAATTTTTTTAATGAAGTCTAGCAAGAAAACATAAGAGAAAAAGATGACAGACTAATGTGCTGAGTATTTAAAACAAATAAAGCTGAGGTCTTCTCAATATATTAAAAATTCACAGGTAATATTGATAGTTAAAATCATATACTACCATAGAGTAAATCAAACATAATAAACGAATGATTAAAGTTGGCAAGGCACAAACTTTGAAATTGGTGATTGTTTTTATTGAGCATCTTTTGCATTTTCATATTTATGTTTACTTGCTGGTATACAGATTGACATTCCCTTTGGAACAATGACAATAGAAATTTTCCACGGCCTTGGAACATTAGTAATAGTTCAATATGGGTTATGGGATCTAATAGTTAAAGGATTCTGAAAAGAAGTCTAGGGAAAACAAAAGAAGGCTGTAAGGATGTAGAAAAAAGGTCTGAGAGATGCGGTGAACAGTGTGGAGGGGAAGGGCATACCTCTAACCTTTGCTAAGTAAAGGCAAAATTATAAAATCTAACCAAAATGTAATTTAAAAAAAAAAACATTTATCGGGTGTCAGGCAGGTAGGGGGAGGGTATGGGTTTATATATGTACATTGTAAGTGCATTGTGCATTGTCAGGGGCATGGACACGCTTGAAGCTCTGACTCGAGGGGGGAGGGAAGGCAATAGCAATGTATGTAACCTTAACATTTGTACCCCCATATTATGCTGAAATAAAAAAAAGGAGAGAGATTTAGAAATACAGGATAGGAAAGGTGGAGCTGTAGAGAACAGGAAAAGAAAATAATTGTGCATTTCAAAATGAAAGTTGACATCAAGCTGACACCATGGGGTGGGTGTGTGCTTTGACGATTTAAAATTATCTAAAATTTATGCACACTTTTCTTTTTAAAGTTATGTATCTTTGATACATGGAGAATCACCTAACATACCTTTAAAGACTCTGTAGTTAACTGCTTTTTGTTATCTATTGATTCACCATTCCCCTTAAGGTGAATTATCTGAAATAAATATTAACTATTTTCTTTCAACAAGAAGTTAGCTTTTCTTTTTCTGAGCCAACCAGAATTTGTATAAATTCAGAGCAGAGGGCATTTCCCATTAAATGTACATTTTATATTATTATTTTAGGAAAGCATTCAATGTGTTATTACCCTATATATCCTTTTAAGGGCTAAGAAACATAATTTTGAAGTTTACTCTTACAACTACATTACTGAAAGGAAGAAAACAAAGGTAAATTATTAGGAATAATTGATATTATTCAAGATGGCAGAAACGTATACATACATGAGATTTACTGAGGTCTCAACTAATTAGGATATTAATATTCTTAAATTTTTCTCCAATCATTACTTTTAACTATGATCCCTAGGTTCTCTCTCTCCTCACCCACAAAAATGCCTCAAGAATATCCTATAGGTTACTGGTCACTCTTTCTTGTTAAATGTCTAGAGTAGTTCTGTTTAATTAATCTTCTGTTAGAAAATGTTATTTTTAATTTTATGACTGATTAATCCCACACAACCCACTCCTTCAGGCATAGTCCAAGCTGATTTCTTATTGTAAAGTAGTTGAAATAGAAAGAGGGCATTGAACTGCTCTTTCATTTTTCTTCCTCCTATCCTAGCAGAAGAAAGAATGAGAGTATTATGATCTGATTCTGAGATGCATTCTTCCTCTCTGCTTTAAAGATTTTACCATTCTGGGATTGAAGGATTGACACTAAGAAGAGCCACTGAAGAGACAGTGAACTTCATTTGTTCACCTTGTTTGGGGAAGAAAACATCTATGTTTTGAATCTGGCTTGCTTTGGTTTTATCTCCTACTAATGGTTTCAGGCCATAAGGTTCATGAATTTCAGGGAGGCATCTTAGATTTACCCCTGTTCCATCTTTCTGTGAAGACCTCTTTACAAAGGAGGAGCTCTATCTCAATATTGCTCCAGCAGTGGTCCATTACAGACCATTTCTGGGTATTGCACTGCTGTTTCTGATGCAGAGGCCTTGGGCAGCCAGCCATGTGACACTCCTCATGGAGACCAAGGAGCCACTAAGTGCTCCTCATTGTCTTCTTCCCAGGCATGGAAGCCACAGATCATTATTGCTCCCCTGCTTTAAGCTTCTCCCTCAAGCTATATCACTGTCAAAAAAAAAAAAAAATACTAAACACCAAATGCAGCAACATGTGTCAAGTTGTCCAATCACCTCCCTCATAGTGGCATATGGGGTCAGTCTAAGACTCAATGGCCTAGTAATGAGAGATCAGTTTTTCATCTTGCAGAGGCCTCCAGCAGCATCTATGTCTCTAAGGATGAATCTATAAATATAAGTTATTCTCATTCTGCTTGATAAGGAAGAATCCTACTTCTCTCCCAAATAGGTAGGGGAGATAAACACCATTTTATTCCTGTCACTGATTTTCCCTGAGTGATAACAGGGATTTTCTTACTTTTTTCCTCCTTGCTGGTGTTTTGATTATATATGGATGGGTGGAGCAGGAGAGTGGAGAAAAGTACACTGTGAGAGAAACTGTTTTGTCCCATTTTGTAACCCTTAAAATATTATATATGGCCCTAATTATTAATGGATCTTTTTAAAAAAATATGGGCCATCTAGTGTTTGTTGTTTCTGGTGATGACTCTGGTGCTCTTTGGCAGGACATCAAAAAATATTTCATTCAGTATCCTGCCACATACATATCCCTTCAATCTCATGCTAAGAAAAGTGCTTTTAGTGTTACTTCTATTGTTACTTCTCCCTATATTATTTTTCCTATTTCAATAAGTAGCAACTTAATTTTCCAGTTTTACTGGCCAACTTGAAGTGATTATTGACCTATCTAATTTTCTTACAGTTTATATCATGATTCATCAGCAAATATTTTGGACTGTACCTTTAAAAATATCCAGAAAGGGAATATTTTTCACCTGGAACACCACTACTACACTGGTGTAAGCTATTCTTAAGTCTCTATGTCAATAGCTTTCTAACCTGGATGGTTGCTTATGCCCAAGCCTTCTACCCTTCAGTGAATTATCAACATAGCAGACAGATAATGTCATTATTTAAAAAGGAAAATGTGATATTTCATTTTATTAATATATTTTAAAATCTTCCAATGATTTCTCATGTAATTCAGAGTAAATCTAAGGATTTTAGCCTGCCTCCTGCCCTATTTACCTCTTTGTGCTGTTCCTTAAATGTCATTAGCACATTCTAGCTCCAAGACATTTGCACTTGCTGATATCTTGGATTGGAATTATATCCCATAGATATGTACATGGCTCACTTTCTCAGAAACTTTCAATATTACCGTCATTGTGAGGTAATCCCCGATGTCCTTTAAAATTTCAATTCTATCTTAGTAACCTCACTCCTATAATAACAAAGGGGACACAACCTATCAAAATCTATGGGATTCAGCTAAAGCATTCCTAAGGAGAAAATTCATAGCCTTAAATGCCTGCATCAAACAGACAGAAAGATAACAAATTAACAACCTAATGATACATCTCAAGGAACTAGAAAAGGAAGAGCAAACCAAACCTAAAGCCAACAGAAGAAAAGAAATAACTAAAGTCAGAAGAGAACTAAATGGAATGGAAAATAAAACACCAATACAAAGAATAAATGAAACAAAAAGTTGGTTCTTCAAAAGGGAAAACAAAGCTGATAGACCTCCATCTAGATTCACTGGGAATAGAAAAGAAAGGACCCAAATAAGCTTAATCAGAAAAGAAAAGGAAGATATTACAACTGATAACACAGAAATACAAAATATCATCAATGAATACTATGAAAATCTCTATGCATATAAATTAGAAAAGTTGAGAAAATGGGCAAGTTCCTGGAAACATACAATCTCCTAAGACTCAATCAGGAAGAAATAGAACTTCTGAACAGACCAATAATAAACAGTGAGATAGAAATAGTAATAAGAAAATATTCCAAACAAAAAAATCCCTGGACCAGATGGATTTACAGCCAAATTCTACCAGACCTACAAAGAAGAGCTGGTACCCATTATGCAGAAATTATTCCATAACATTGAGAAGGAGGGAATCCTCCTCAAACATTCTATGAAGCTAGTATCACATTCACACCAAAGCTAGAAAGGACACAACCAAAAATGAAAACTACAGGCCAATCTCCCTTATGAATACAGATGGAAAAATCTTTAATAAAATAATAGCAAACTAATCCAAAAGCACATTTAAAAGATAATTCAATACAACTGGCTCTCATCCCAGGGAAGCAAGGATGATTCAACATACATAAATCAATGTGATTCACTAAATATACAGAAGCAAAAACAAAGATTGTATGATCATCTGAATAGATGCAGAAAAAGCATTTAACAAAATCCACCACTCTTTCATGATAAAAACCCTCAATAAACCGGGCATAGAAGGAACATATCTCAAAATTATAAAATCCATATATGACAAGCACATCACCAACATCATACTGAATGGGGAAAACTTGAAATCATTTACCCTAAGAACTGTAACAAGACAAGGGTGCCCACTGTCATCACTTCTATTTGACATAGTGCTGGAAGCCCTAACCAAAGCAATCAGGCAAGAGAAAGAAATAAAGGAGATCCAAATTGGGCAAGAGAGGGTCACACTATGCTTCTTGCTAATGATATGATCTTTTATCTAGCAAACCCCAAAGACTCCATAAAGAGACTCCTGGAATTGATAAATAAATTCAGCTAAGTCTCAGGTTGCAAAATGAATGTACACAAATCAGTAGCATTTCTATATACCAATAATAGTCAAGCTGAGAATCAAATCAAAGACTCAGTACCATGCATAATAGCTACAAAGAAAATAAAATACTTAGTAATATAGGTGAAAGATTTCTACAAGGAGAACTGCAAAACACTGAGGAAAGAAATCATAGGTGACACAAATGGATAAACATACCATGCTCATGAATTGGTAGAACCAACATTGTTAAAATGTCCATACTACCCAAGTTGATTTAGAAATACAATGCAATCACAATGTAAATGCCAATGTCATATTTCACATATCTAGAAAAAAATAATTCTACTCTTCATTTGGAACCACAAAAGAGCCCAAATAGCCAAAACAATCTTAAACAAAAAGAACAAATCTGCAGGCCTCACATTACCAGACTTCAAATTATACGGCTATAGTAACCAAAACAGCATGGCATTGGTACTAAAATATAGACATAGACCAGTGGAACAGAAGTAGAAACCCAGATATAAAACCATCTACCTATAGACAACTGATCTTCAACAAGGAGACAAAAACATACAATGGGGCAAAAAAGCTCTATCAATAAATGGTGCTGGGAGAATCAGATAGCTACATGTAGAAGAATGAAACAGGACCCCTATCTCTCACCACTCACAATAATTAATTAAAGATGGATAAAAGATTTAAATGTAAGACATGAAACCATAAGGATTCTAGAAAAAATATAGGGAAACTTTTCTACTTATTGGCCTAGGCAAAGAATTTATGACTATGGCCCCAAAGGCAATTACAGCAACAACAAAAATAAGTAAATGGGACTTGTTCAAATTAAAAAGCTCCTGCACAACTAAGAAAATAATCAACAGAGCATATAGACAACCTACAAATTAGGAAAAAATATTCACAAAGCATGTATCCAATAAAAGGCTAATATCCAGAATCTACAAAGAATTCAAACAAATCAGCAAGAAAACAATAAACAGCCCCATGAAAATGTGGACAAAAACATGACCAGAAGTTTTACATAAGAAGGTAGACAAATGGCCAACAAATACATGAAAAAATGTTCAATGTCACTAATCATCAGACAAATGCAAATTAAATCCACAGTGATATATCAACTTACCCCAGTTAGAATGGCTTTCGTTACAAAGTCCAAAAACAATAGATACTGGCATGGGTGCAAAGAGATAGGGATGCTTATACACTGTTGGTGGGAATGCAAAACAGTATGGAGATTTCTCAAAGAACTAAATGTAGACCTACCATTCAATCCAGCAATCCCACTACTGAGTATGTACCCAAAGAAAATAAACCATTTCATCAAAAAGACACCTTCCCTCAAATGTTACACTGCAGCACAATTCACAATTGCAAATTTGAGTGCAGATGTAAGAAAAAAAAGTATAACACATATATACGTACACTACATAATCTTTGATAATGAAAATAAATGACTATGTTACTGGTTTGTGTATTTACTGTTCTATACGATTAATTGTTATTTTAGAGTGTACTTCTTCTACTTATTAAGGAAAAAAAAGTTAACTTTAAAAAAAGCCTCAGGATGGTCCTTCAGGAGGTATTACAGAAAAGGTATTGTTAAAATCACAGATGAAAGTATCATGTGTGGTATTGCCCCTGAAGGCCTTTCAGTGGACAGGACATGGAAGTAGAAGACAGTGATAATGATGATCCTGACCTTGTGTGTTTGCTTTTTAGTTTTTAACAAAACAGTTTAAAGAACAAACAATTTTAAAATAGAAAAAAGCTTATAGAATAAGGATATAAAGAAAGAAAGTATTTTTGTACAGCTGTACAAAACAAGTTGTGTTTTAAGTAAATGTTATTAGAAGAGTCAATAAGTTTAAAAAGAAGTATTTATAAAGTTAAAAAGTTACAGTAAGCTAATTATTAGAATAATAATTTTTATATAAATTTAGTCTAGTCTAAGTGTACAGAGTTTATACATTCTACAGTAGTGTACTGACAGTAATGTCTTATGTCTTCACATTCACTCACAACTCACTGACTCACCCAGAGCAACTTCTAGTCCTGTAATCTCTATTCATGGGAAGTGTCCTATGCAGTATTTCTACTTTTTGTCTTTTGTACAGTATTTTATTGTACCTTCTCTATGTTTAGATACACAAATACTTATCACTGTGTTACAATTGCCTACAGCATTTAGTGCAATAACATACTGTACACATCTGTAATCTAGGAGCAATAGGCTATCTCATATAGCCTAGGTGTGTAGCAGGCTATATCATCTAGGTTTGCATAAGTGCACTCTGTGATGTTCACGTAACATCAGAATCATCTAATGATGAAATTCTCAGAACACATCCCCATTAATAAGTGACAGACTGTACACATATATGTATATACTGAAAAGCAAATAGTGTCTAAGTTCTTCTTCATTCCCATTTTCTAAACAATTGAGTTAAAAAATCTATTAAGTGGGACTGAGTAGCACAGCCCTTGTGGAAGCCATAGTAAGGGGAGGAAGGTACCCATATGGCAGACAGAGGCCCTGTGTTAAGATTTCTTTTCAGAAAATTTCATCCCCGCTTCTTAATTCTATTTTCCTTATTGTATCTTCTTTCTGATCCATGTTATCTGGCTCACTTTTCAATATGTTTTCTGAGGATTTCTATGTGTTGTGTTTTATCATGTCATATGTTTTTCTGATTCATAGCTCTACTTTAACTTCCTTTGGAATATAAGGAAGTGCTCTTTTTGTTATTGTGTTTGCCTAGTACACGTGAGAGGTCAAGTGAGCCCTTTCTGAGGGAGCCCCTTGACATTCCGAACATGCACAAAGATGCCATTGTTTCTGGTTCTCAGTGTTCTGATAAATAGCCAGCAAGACAACCTCAGTCAGTCTCTTGATGTGAGGATATATTTTAAGACATAACAAATTATAAAGGAGAATGAATAAATTCACCACCATTACATCCTTTATCCACCTGTTTCTTCTTCTAATTGTATGATGGATTAAAAAAAATCTTTCTTCACTACTATCAACTTACCAAAATATTTTATTAACCTAGCTGGTAACCATTCTACAAGGCAACTCAATTTCCAGACCATCATGTAGGCTACTGGTCAGAGGAAAGGTGACCATTTCAAGGTTCAACAACATTTCCTAGTCTAATCACTAAGCTGTGGTAAATTAATTTGGTACAAACTATGATGCCTATTCATAAAAAATCCCTCATGAGAAAGTTGCAGTTATACCAGTCTACCTGAGGCTTCTGAAAAAGGCAGGGTAAGAGTTAAGAATGTTTTTTCCATTTTAGAACTTCAGCAAACAGACTCTCCATTTTCACATTCTATAATTCTCTAAATCTGCAATATTCCCTACTTCACCTAATCCTCCTACAACCCCTGCCATATGCAAATTATTTTTTGTTGTTTGAATCTGTGGTTACCAACCCCTGGGCAGTGGATAGGTACCTGTTCGTGGCCTGTTAGGGACTGTGCACAGAGCTCCGCCACTCCCTCCCCCACCATCCATGGAAAAATTGTCTTCCATGAAACTTAGGAACCTGGGCCCCAGAGCAGGAGGTGAAGGTGGGCAAGGGAGGGAAGCTTCATCTATATTTACAATTTACATCTGTTCCCCATCGCTCCAATCACTCTCATCACTGCTTGAGCTCCGCCTCCCTCCCCAACCCCACCCCTGTCCATGGAAAAATTGTCTTCCATGAAATCAGTACCTGGTGCCAAAAAGGTTGGGAACGGATGGTTAAATCATGGCTGCATCTCTCCCTAGTGCATGAGTTTAAATGTGTCTTTTTTATTATTTTTAGTTTGTATCCTAGACTTACTTAAACCTATAAAAGTGAAGATCTATTAATCAATATGTAAATATAGAAAATGAGTTACCTTTTGTGCATCGATCAAAGAGATCAAAAGTATATTATTTAGAGTATTTGACACTGATGATGGAATTTCATTATATTCTAAATTCACGGGGGTTTAATGTAAAGTACTGAAGAAGATTCAGGAGTTGCTCATTTCAATTTGATCTCTGTCTCCATAGACTTAACATTTTAGAGGTTGGGTAGACATTTTAAATCTTCTCATCAGATTTTTCAAAGTTTTAGTTTATAGTAAGAGTCAAAGATGATAAGTAACTCTTCCTTGAGTAACAAGTTAAATTTCTTAACTTCTAGACGTTCTACTACACTAATCTCATTAAACAGTTGTGTTATATCTTCAAAGTCATAGCTTCTGAGCTTTAGTTTATAAGAGGAAGACTGATTTGATTTTGATTGTCCTTCTTAGAGTATGTGATTGTGAACTTTGTTTTTTTAATACTCTCCTAGTAGGAGACATATCTTCATTAGACGTATTCTCTAATCCCTCTCCTCTCATAAAGAGAATAAGGAAACTTTAAAGTGCACTGAAAACACGCTAGAATCCATCCCAGTACAGCTACTATTGCCATGCCAGTTTCCCAGGTTATGCATGTAGAGTTAAGTATATCACTGCGTATGGCTTTATATGAATGTATTATTATTGACTTTTCTTTTCTTTGTGGTTGGACACTATGTTTTGTCATCTTATTTATTTGCACTGACCCGGGTTCATTTCATGTGAGGAGTCTATACTCTCCCACATATTCACCATTATTTTCATATTAAGCACATGAGAGTAGGCATTTTAAAGTGTAATACTTTTTTAGAGAATAGCAAATAAAACACTGTCATATATACTAAATGTTATTTCCTGAGCAAATGCTAACCAGTAGGATTTCATAAATTTAAATTTTATTCGTAAAACTATAAGATATAAAATGTTATCGTTGTAATGCATGAGAATAGTAAACAGTAGGAAAAATGACCTCTGCCGTCAATTAGCAAAAGACCCGGAGATTTGCTGCTCCTTGTCCCATCCAAAGATAATAAGCCAATATTTATATAGATCATAGCACAGCAGAATTTTAAGACAAAAAATAACATTAATCAGTAAACATCTCCATGTTACTAGTAAAGAAGATGAAAACTATATAGGTGAAATGATAATGACATGAACAATAAAATAGTATTGATAACTAGCGTTTATTGAACATATAATTATGCATTTAGCTTGCATTGCTCCATTATATATACAAAACAATGGTGAGGTAAAACTTTTACTAAAAGTGAATTACGTATTAAAATTGTGGCAGAATTTGAAACTCTGTTTTCATAATCTCAGCACAGTATTATTTTGAATTTTGAATTAGAATGTTGAACGAGTCTGCATCTTGATTATAAATATCCCTGAAACATTTTTTTTTCAGTTTCTGTGGCTTAAATGAGACATTTTAGGCTAACTCTAAATAGCAGGTAACATATTAAAACTAACAAGTACAAGATCATAATGACTAAATCTTGTTCCTAATAAATTTATTGAAAGAAAAGAATTTCAATAATTCCTGTTTGAGCTGATATCCTGCACTTAGATTAGGCATAGCCACCCACATTTCTGAGAAATATTCTGAAGTTTGTGATTCACCAGTAAGAAAATGCTATGAAAAAACCCAGCTCTTTAAGATATTCATGACTGCTTCATAAACTTCATATCAACGATATTTTAATTAACCATGGAATACTTTGGCAACTGGTAATTTTGGGGGTGTGCAATACAGATAATTTTGATTCAAGTCAATCATTTATACTAATTGATTCATCCAGGAGTTAAACTATATTTTAAAACCCATAGTTTAAATTTAATTTAAGGTTTTATGATGTGCTAGAAAGAAGAAGAAAGATAGCAGGTATATATATAAAATAACATTTCTAAAATTTCAAAGCAGAGCTTTTAGATTTCTCTTACTTCCACTGAATTTATTTGAAGGAACTATTCATTGTAGTTTTATATCTACTAAATCATGCCTACAGTAAATCCTCATTTTCTAAAAGATAAGTCTATAATAAAAATGAGATGAAACATGATATACTTTGGAACACAAATACCATTTAGATAATTTATACATCCATCTATTCAACATTATTTATTGAAATTTCCTATAAACAATGAAGTATGATATTCATAGTATATAATAGGTTCCATAGAGAGAGGGTTATTGGGAGGAAATTGGTGTATGTGGAGAAATGTACATAGATCAAATATAGTCTATGCCCTCCAGCATCTTATGTTAAAAAGAATGGGTTAAAATAACTATGCAGATAATAATTATACAAGTTAAAGAGCAATACTTGAAATACGAGAGCTATAGCATAATAAAATGTAGAGAAAAGAAAGTTTGCCTGCACCCCAGGAGTCCCACACATGTGTGTGGACATCCCAGCCCACAAGGGTAAAGTTCATCTGAACCCCCGCAGACAGCTCTTCTTTGGCCACTATTTAGGGGTGCCCATACTAGGGAAGATAGAATTGTGGAAGAGAACTAAGCAGATGCTAGAAATGAGCTCAGGACTGTAAAATCCAGAAAGTGGCTGGTGGAATCTAGCTTATGGTATGCATGTCTTCTTTACCCTGGGGACTCCTTGGCTCTGAGTGAGGATGGAGGGAACCATGGAAAGTATAGAAAGTATAGATCCAGGTCTGAGATGGTATTGGGAAGAGGATTCTAGCAAGGAATGAATTTCAGATAAAAAACAAGGTTGGTGATTCTTAGGTACTACGTGATTCTTGACCAGAGTCTTTGACAGAAATAAGTGAAATGACATGAATATTATGAAAACAGCTGAAAAATAATGCTAGACACTGAGCTGAAATAAGATGAGATTACGGGGAACATTTTTCTGCCCTTATCAAAAAATGAAAGAATACCCTAGAAATAAGAGAGGAGGAAGCTTACATATTCTGGTAAAAACACAGCCAAGCTGGTTCAGAGGGACAGTGTGCAAATGTCAGCATGTTTAGAATTCTGGCAGAATGTGTTTGTGGCTATAATATAAAAGTAAGTTTATAACACATATGATGTATCACTGATGAAAAACCATTATTTCCTCATTTTTATCAGGTGGCCATCATCCCTCTTCTCTCATCTATGGCACAGTTATCTTGAACTAAGTATAAATGAGTATTAAATATAGCTAATTATTTTCTGCAACAATTAATATGTCTGAATTGTTGAAATAAAATTATCCTTATTGTCTGTAAATTTTCTGTTAGCAAATTAATTTTTGTTTTATTAAAATATTCTTAAATTTAGGTTAATTAAAAAGCCTTGGATGTCTTAAATGACTAATTAAATATTTTATATTTTTATAGGAACATGATTCACTTCCAAATCCTAGAAATACATACTAGCTTTAAAATTTCAATAGGAAAGCCACTGGTTTGAGGTTCATCCACAAGAATATATGTTTAAGTGCTACACATAACTGGAACATAGAAGCTGAAGTACACATTCAATGTCTAGCTGCATAACTATACAACTGAAAACAGCAGAAGTGATAATAATACAGCAAAGTATGGTGACAAAAAGAGAGATGTAGAAATTAGCAAAGAATTAATTTTTGAGATCATAAATAGAGAATTTAAAATAGATGCTTCATAGCCAGGATGATGGATTCAGAATAAAGGGGTAGGAAAAGGTAAATTGGACTTTAAGGAAGGCTAATACATTCAGAACTAGCTACATTTTAATTTATATTTTAAGTAGTTAAACTTATTAAATGAATTAAACATTTAAAAGAATGAATTTGTTAAATGAATAAAAATTGTTTCTTTAAACTACCTAGTTAATATTAATCTACATGAAATCCTTAAAAAAACTTAATATAATAAATACATATGAGTGATTTTTAATTATAACACCAATTATATTATGTAAAATTAAGGCTTTGGAAGACCTCCAAGATGCTTTCAGTTTTTGTGCCATAATATACAGTAAATAATAGTCTCTTTCAATATTGTTTATTCCAAATAGCTATGTTGTCCTTGAAAAAAGATTTTCCAAGAAAAGATAAACTTCAGCCAAGGTGTCAGAACTTCAAATTTGAAATAACTAGACTACAAAATAACATACATTTTTATACTTAGAAAAAGAAATGTGACAGGTAATACTCATGTATGATTTCTTGGCTACTTTTTTTATCCATTTGTATAGCTAAGAGCAAAGTACAGGGAATCAGGTATAATTGAATTGCTGCCTGTAGTTGGACACATTCTAGCTATGTGATATTGGGCAAGTTGCACGGTCTATATATCACACAGTTAGCTTTTGTTTTACCTGCACCCTCA
>VBSM01002121.1:21541852-21572453 GCA_008086735.1 Cheirogaleus medius
ATATATATACCCATCCTCTCCTTCCCCCTCCCACCTGCCTGACACCCGATAAATTTTTTACAGTCCATTCTCTTCTTCTGTACTAATGTGTGTGTAACAATGGACATGAGCATACTATACTTATTATTCTTCTTTTCAGTCATTATATATGGCCATGAAACTAGTTTTTATGAAACAACCATGAAGTGGAGAGGCCTTATCATTTACTGTTTCAAGGCTTTTAAAAGAGCAATATTCCCTACACTCTGTTTTTAATTATGCCAACAAGTTGCTTGCAACAAGGACCTAGAATAGAACACAATAACAAGGTAGAAGAAACTTGAGGTGCTAAATAATCTGTAAGAGCTGACCTTCTGAGATGAATAATTATCTATGACTTTTATGTGAGCAATGAGTGAATTACTAATTTGATAAATAATTATAATCTGTCTTCTATTTAGTATAGCAGTAGCTCTAAATTATATAAAAAATGGATGTCTCAAATTTCTCATCTCAAGATGCAGATTATTGGACTTATTAAATGTGATTGCTGACAAGATTAAAATAAACTGTGGCACACTTAATGCAATGTCCAAAAATATTTATCACTCATTGAACACTAATATTGTTATTATTTTAGAATTATAATTTTACTATATTATTTTGTCAGTAAAGGGAACAGAAACATTGGATATAACTATTTTTACTTTTACTATAGTAATATATTAGGTTTTGCATTTTGTTTTATAAAAGTGCTTGTATCCTGTTCACAAATCACTCTAAAGTGTTGAAGAGAACATTACATTTACAGTCATGCATCACATGAGGACATTTTTGGCAATGATGAAATACAATGGCAGTCCCATCAAATTCTAATAGTATAATTTTACTGTACGTTTTCTATGTTCAGGTATGTTTAGGTATACAAATACTTAATATTGTGTTACAATTGCCTACACTATTCAGTACGGCAACATGCTGTATAGGTATAACCTAAGAGCAATAGGTTATAGGTTATATCATGTAGCCTAGATATATATCAGGCTATACCATCTAGGTTTGTGTAAGTACACTCCGTGATATTCACACAACAAAATCGCCTATGAGCGCATTTCTCAGAATGTAATCTTGTCGTTAAGCAATACATGACCTTCATTTAAGACTGTACTTATTCAAATAAGACGTGATGCCATGTATAAAAAATACACAAGATTTTACATAAATTCTAGTAGGCTTAACTAATAAAGTTAATAAGTTTGCTGAATTAATAGTCAATGGGCAAAATATTAATTAAATTTCTATATACACAGCAATTGTCACTGAAAATTAAGTTTTCAAAATGTCATAATAGCATTGAGAAACATCAAATACCTAGGAATAAATCTAGTAAAAAAAAAAGTAACACCTTTATAAATAAATCCAAAACCGCTATTGAAAGAAATAAATAAAAACTCAAATAGATGAATGGGCAAAACATGGTTCATGGCTTAGAAAATCCAATTTTGTAATTATTTCATTTCCACAAATTGATCCATAGGGTCAATGCAATTCCAATCAAAAACCAAAATCCTATATGTGTATAAGTTTATACACAGATCTCAAATTCACCTTCAAATGTTATGAACAAAAAGTTGTCGAGATATTCTGAGGGAAAAAAGCAAAAAAAGTGGAGAACTACTCAATTAGAAATCAAGAATTATTATACAGGCAAACTATTTAAGACAGTATAGGTTGAAAAATATAACAAAGAGAATGATAGGATATATCAGAAATGGGCCAACATAATTTTGGATATTTGATTTGTGATCAAATTGTCACTATAGATAAAATTGTATGTATTATACATTTTTAAAAATTTCAATAGATTTAGGTGGTAAAAGTGCAGTTTGTTACACAGATATATTCTATGGCGGTCTGTACTTTTAGTGTACTCATCACTATAATACTCTATATTGTACTCAATAGGTAATTTTTCATCTTTCAGCCTCATATCACCCTCCCACCTTTGGAGTCTTCAATGTCTATTATTCCACTCTGTATGACCATGTGTACTCCTAGCTTAGCTCCCACTTATAAGTAAAAACATGCGGTATATGACTTTTCATTCCTGAATTACTTCACTTAGGATAATGGCTTCTAGTTCCATCCAAGTTGCTGAAAAGAAATTGGATTAAAGTTGTGGATTTGGAGGAAGGTGTGTGCCTTATGGACAATTTTACAGAAATACCTTTCATTTGTTAAATATAACACAATTACCATATAATATTCTAATAAACTTAAATTATTTTGTAATTAAAATGCTTAACATGACAGTTTTGTTGTAATGTGTTTTTAAAATAATTCTCCATAAAGAATTACTGGTTTTCCTTTTCATATTCTACTTTCTACTATTAGAGATGTGATTTATATGTTAACATTTATAATGTATATACTTTATGTTCTTTCTAAAATTATTTATCACAAATTATCTCAATGATGTCCACATTAAAATGGGTATAATTATAAATCTTGTCAATGATCTATATACCAAAAAAATTCACAAATCGATATTTATAAAAGATATTAATGGGGTTAGAAAATCAACTATCTTATTTGGAAATACTGTTAAAATATTTTCTCATTCAGAACTTCTTATAACTATCAAATCATAAATGAATGAATTTTATTTCATTTCTCTTGTCTTTATTCTTCTATTAACTTTTTCTTCCTTTCATCAAAACCATTTTTACAGTACCTACAATTTGACCAGCACTTTGATAGGCATTTTTTGCCCTAGATCTACTCACAGTAGTTGGATGGGCAAATGTATAAAATAACCTAGGTTCACACAAAACTCCATTAAAGCATAGTCACCAAAAGATAAAACTATAAACCTATCAAATATATTTCCTTCCTTGTAATGGAGCTGGATAGACAATGTTTTATGCATGGAGAATAGTATCTAGAACTAGGAATATCTGCAAAGATCATGAATCTTCATATGGAAATTTTAAAGATCAGATTGCTACATAAGTATAGAAATATATTCCTATTCATTATCATGATAGAATCAGAAGGAATGATGGAGATTAAGGCTAATTATTGCTGAATTCACATACTGAAACTTTCTGTTCTCATTTTGCTCATTAGACATCTGTCTTCAGTTATTTTCTAAACGCTTTCTTTTCCCAAAACTGCAACCACCCATTCACATTTTGACCGACTTCATCGTATGACTGCACAATAATGCTACTGGCTAGGCAAAAGGAGGAATATTCAGTATATGCCATAGAACCTTTAAATATTTGTTAATATCTAATAAATTAGCTTGTCAGTCTTTTCCTGAGCATTGAACTGAAATTTAAAAAAGGAGTTTTATTGAAAGGACATATCAAGCTTTGACATCAGAGTCCTGAATTCATATCCAGGCTTTTCCACTGTTCACTTTGGGTAAGTTTTAAAATGGCAGGACCCTACTTTTTCTTTTCAGAATGAAGAAAGCAGCTCATACAATTGTTGAGAATGTTACATTAGATATTATATGTAATATCTAACACTGACATGAGAAATAAGTGAATTAAAAACTGTGTAGTGCCAAACATAGTGCAGGGCATATAGTAGATATCCAATACAATTTATCTACCTTCATCTAATGAAATGTATTGGAAACATTGTAAATACTATCAATTTTAAAAATAAGTAAAATAACTGAATGACTTATACAGTTCATTGGTTTTTCGAGTAAAATAATAATGTACTCAACTGTTTTAATAAGATAGGGCAGTGTATCTCTAATGTCTCTCTGTGACCTTTGATATTTATTTGAATTTATACTTTGCTTAAATTAAGTTGAACTATATATTTAAAAATCAAAAATATCTAAGAATCTTAACTTGTTATTTTAATTTTGGTCCTAAAACTATGACAGTTTTGTCACAAAAATAACCCTACATTAAATAACAATATCTTAAATAATTTAAATTAAACCTAAAGGAAGGATAACATAATCTGTTTTTATAGGCTTAATTAAATATAATTATAATACAGATATTCAAGGAGCATTTACTCATCTCTTAATAGAGTAGTCTAAGTAGAAAAGGAAAATATTTGATTTTTTTATTTTTAAAAGTAATTGTATAAGTGTGCTCCCTTACAAATACATCAATTATCACTGATAAGGGTAGAAGGAAAGTTGGACCATCACTTTGGTATTTCTTCTATATTTCATTTTTTAGCAGGAAATAAGAGTTTACAAAATAAGATAAATTATAATATTTAATTACTACTTTCAGAAATAATAATAATGGTGTATAACATTTATTGGACACTTTCAGTGTACCTAACTCTAAAATATATATTTTACATGGGTTATCTCAGTTATTCCTTCCAACTCCTTGGGAGGTAAATCCTTAGTATTATGCTGATTTTATACATCAGAAAACTGAGACTTAATTGTCCAAAATGACATGGCTAATAAGCTTAGGAGTTAAAATTCAACTTAAGAATGTATAAAAGAGTCTAATTGAAAAATTATTGTACATTTGTTTTTCTAAGGCAGGCAAATTACATTCTGATGTTACCTACAGAAAAAAAAACACAAAATATCTGATTCAATAGATAAATATGTGAATCTGGTCCTATTCGTGTGATGTTTATTTACCCTGAAATATCCCAAGCTTGTTTTCTTGACCTTCCATGATTTTGTAAAAATAACATGGAAATATGCATATTCTTTTCCCATTCATTTTATATATTAACTCATTTGCAATAGAGTCATTAAATCGTTTAGAAGCATGTACTGTATACTTTAAATGAAATACCGACTGAAAATTCCTTCCTCTGTGAGAGTATTATGCTATTTGAAGTGAGCTAGATGAAGTGGTGCTAATTAGACATCTGGCATTCAATCTCACTTTACTCTTTCCCTATCCAAACAACATTTTGTAAGGGGACTTGAGTACTTTAAAAGATTGATGAGTAAAAGAAAGACCCCAAAACATGAACATTTTAGTGAAATGCAACTTTGCTATAAACTTACAGATAAATTTGCAAGGTTTTACTCATTCTTATGCAAAAACAAAAAATATATTTTAAATAGAGCAGTACATCATTAAACTGGTACTATTACCTTTGTCAGAAGAAAAAGTTATTTGTAAAATAATGAAACATGGTCTTTCTTTTAGGAGTCTATAACATTAAAAATAGTAAAATAGATTACTTATCCATGTATATGTGAATATATTTAGCATATGCACATGACTACCCTAGAGATCCTACAAACTATTTAATCACTGAGTGATGATCAAGAAATACATGTTTAATATTGAACACAAGAAAAGATATTTACAGACTGTGACAAAATTATTTTAGATGGAATCATTAGCTCTAGGATAATGACATGGTGCTGAAAATTAAGTTTCCCTCAGCTTTATTGTCTGGTGTGGGATTTTAAATTAGCTAATTAATGAAATCTCTTAATGATGGGCTCTGAACCAAATGAAAGTTGACAAAGGAATTCAGAATAGTGGATTAAACACAAGGATGCACATGCTATATCTTTGTGCGAATGAGCATAATGCATCGTTCTGGCCTTTGCCCTGTATGACAAGGAATTTGATAAGTTGTATAGTTTATATTTTTGTACTCAGTGGCCCCTCATCCACATATCTTTGTGCAGGACAAATGGCATAGTGATATGCAGCTGCCCTGCTTTGCCCTGAGGCCAAAGTGGGCTTTCTACTGCTGCCTGCCCCTTGATAAATGAATTTCTAGTACTAAAGCTATCACAGAGAGGAATTAGGAAAATGCAAGCTTTCCCACATTACAGAGAAGTCAAGCCCATTGACAGCAATAATGGGAATGATAACAAATGTTGCTTTAGGAAAGCAGATCTTGTGAATACAATGGAGGAAGCATCTAAATCCAAAAGGTCAATGGACTTCAGGCTCACTCCAATTATAAGCATTCCTCCAATTATGGAAGAAAAAGTTAGGAATGTGGAGAAAATCAAGGCAGGTAATAATCTTCTAATGTTGTTCTCTAAACAAGAGTGAAATTAATCATTCCTCTCTGGAAAGAAAAAAGCTGCATAAGCATTTATCTACCTGGAAAAAGGGCATGCAAATTTGGAGAATAACTTAAGATTTGCCCAAAAAAGAACACAGTTTCAAGTAAATAACATACCTTTTAATTAAATAAGAAAAATTTTTATCAGTGCCAAATACAGATAGTAGTTTTATCAGTAAAAGGATAAATTACCAGGATATAGTAAAATCTCTTTAGGTTAATCTTTATTGGCAAAATAATTTTATAAAAGGAGAATGACCATTCATTGATACTCTTGGTAATCATAAACTCTCCCTAAGAATTCATTGCAGAATGCAAACCCATCATTTTGGCATTTCAATAAATATTTATTGTGCACAAATGCTGTGCTGTGCTTTGTGTTAGGCCCAGGCAATTCACAGATATGATTTATTGTCGTCTTAAAAGAGCTTGTATTCAAAGATGAAGAGACAGACACCTTGACAATTATCAGAGGATGTCTTAAGTGCTTTGATGGAAATAAATCAGAGTGTATTGGGTAATATTAGTAGAGCACCCAACAGAGACTTGGTAGTTTAGGTAGTTTCTAAAATAAATCATATCTGTGATGAGTTGTGAAGGGGAAGTGGAAATTAGCAAGGCAAATTAAGAAGGTTTAAACAAAAACTATCATGGATGTAAGCACACTGAGACAAGAAAGAGCCTGATAATATATAAACATAAAATATTTCATGATACCTCAAGGTAAAGTGGGGAAGGGGGAATGATGCGGGATAAAGTTTGATCAGGTGGTCTAAGATTATAAAGGGTATTAGTTTTCTATTGCTGCTGTAACAAATTATCACAAATTTAGCAGTGTAAACAACACAAATTTATTATCTTACAGTTCTGTAAGTCAGAAGTCTGGTTTGGTTTGATGGTTTCTCTGCTCTGGGTTTCACAAGGCCAACATCCAAGGTTTTAACCTTCTGGGCTCTTATCAAGAGCTCTGAGATAATCTGCTTCTAAGGTCATACTGGGTTGTGGAAAAAATCCAGTTTCTTGTGGTTGCAGGATGGGAGTCCTATTTCCTTGCTGAATGTCAGCAGGGGACACATTTTGTTCCTGCATAGTTCCTGCATTCCTTCTCCTGCCTCCCTCCAGCAAGGGAGGGATGCGTTCCTCTCTTATTTCAAATCTCTCTGACTTTCCCTTCCATCACATCTCTGTGATTGCTTTTTCATCTGTATTTTTCTTCTGCCTTCCTTTTCTTTTTTTAAGGCCTTGTGTGATTAAATTTGGCCCACAATGATAATATAGGATAATTACTCTATTTTAAAGTCAACTGAATGGTAATCTAGTCTATTCATAGTAGTACTTAGATTAATGTTTGATTAAATAGCCAAAAGATGATTTTGGGAGGATATCTTCAAATTGTGACTATGGGAAAGGTTATTTTTATGTGAAATAAAAGAAATCATCTTTTATTTTGAAGCAATATAGTTTAGAGAAATTATTCTATGCACAGAAGTAAGAAAATCAATTATACATATAGAAATATCACACTACTAGCAGTACACAGCTTAAAATATTAGATTAGGGAAATTTGGATGGCTTCAGAGAGGCCAGTTAAAATGCTCATTTAATAATTAAGTTTAGAGATAGGTAAATAGGATAATAAGGCAGTAGTAGTGATGAGATATGAGAGGGGATAGATTTGATTGACACTAAGGAAATAACATCTGTTATACTTTGCTTCATATTGGCTATAAGAGAATAAATAGAGTCAAAGATGACTCCCATTTCTGGTTTAGGTAAGTAGATCAATAGCATTTACATTTATCAAAGCAGGGATAATATCCAGAAGAACATACTTGAGTAAGAAGGAAATATTATATTTAGGTTTAGAGAAAACTGATGCATCCTTATTTAGAAATCTTGATTTTCATATGCCTGTGGTATAAGCCAAACCTCTTTATTTTATTTATGTTTATTTATTTATTTTAAGATATGGGGGTCTCACTACATTGCCCAGGCTGGACTCAAACTCCTGGGCTAAAGCAATCCTCACACCTCAGCCTTCTGGGACTACAGGTGTGTGGCACTACACCCAGCAACTTGTAATCAGTTATTATATACAATAAGATTTCATAAAAAGTAGAGAGATGGTTTTGAGATTTGTGAATAATCAATGATTGGTGCTGCAGAAAAAGTTCCTCCTCTAAGAATAGAAGTCAAAATCAGAATTTTCTGAAACATTATCAGCAGGGTAGAGAAGGAATGATCAGAGAAAGAGTGGACATAATATTAATGGAGGATGGGAAATTATAAAGAGGGAATAGTTAATAAAATATGGTACAGTTTGGGGATAGAGATGTTAGGAAATACTAACCAGTTTATACATATTAACATGTAAAATAACCAAGACATATAACTTAATGAAAAAAGGCTATGTTGAAAATGTAGCATATATTTCTCTATTTGTGTTGATAAGAAGGGAAATACTTGAAATATATGCAAATATATTCACAAGATATTTAACTCTGTATGTTGAGCTATTTTCATTATTCTTACTTGTGTCCATTTAAAACAAAACACAAATGTTTGCATTATTTTCAAAATTTCATAAAATAAAGGGAAAATATCCATCCATATGATGCAATTCTGTATAAAAGTACTGATATATTAGAAGAATATTTAATGATAGGAAACATGTTCATGATCTATACTGGTAAAAACTGTAGGATTCAGGCCACGTGGCTCACGCTTGTAATCCTAGCACTCTGGGAGTCTGAGGTGAGAGGATTGCTTGAGCTCAGGAGTTCAAGACCTGCGTCAGGAAGAATGAGACCCCCGTCTCTACTAAAAATAGAAAAAGTAGCTGGGCATCATTGTGAGCACCTGTAGTCCCAGCTAATCGAGAGGCTGAGGAAGCAGGATTGCTTCAGTTCAGGAGTTTGAGATTGTAGTGAGCTATGATAATGCCACTGCATCTACCTGCCAGCGACAGTGAGACTGTCTCAAAAAAAATAAAAAATAAAAAAAAATAAAGAAAGAAAGAAAGAAAACTGTGGGTACAAGATTATTTAGAGTATATTGTGAACTCTGTGAGACACATACAGCAGAGAATAAACATATTTTTTAAAAATTATATTCCTAATTTTTATTCTTGAAATCCATTACTTTTAAAAATGAAAACATCACTAATTTTGTTACCAAAAAGTGAGGGAAAATGTTTTCAATAAAAAATAATATATGGGAAGAGAAGTAAATTGCTGATATCAGGTTCCTGTCAAAATGGGAGGAGAAGGGATTCAGAGGACAGTTGCAATTATTGCTATTCCACAGCAGTAACATCTGCTCCACTAAAACTGGGAGGAAGGGTATAAGGATGATTGATGATGCCGATAAGTTTGTAGGTAGAAGACCTAGAAGCCATTATATTCTCTATGAAGCAGGGAAGGTATTCTGCTGAGAGTAATGGGAAAAGTGGCCAGGGCAAAGGCTGAAGGAATACATAGTAATGTTTAGAAATAGATATTCTTGTGTGGGATGGGCGAAGAAGGTGATTAGAGGAAGAGAACTAGTTGTCCTCTGAGACTTTCATATAGTATCAAGAATCATTACAGAGCTATAGTAATTAAAGCAGTTTGAAAATGATGTGAGAATAGACAAGTAAAACATTGGTACATATATAATAGACAGCTCAGAAACAAACCCATATACATAAACACCATACATCAAAGGGATGCTATTAAAACAATGGGTTAAGGCTGATCTTTTTGATAAATGATATTGACACAAGTAGTTATCTATAATTTAAAAAATGAAATTGTGTCAATTCAAGGGATATCAATGATTTCAATCTGAGAGGAAAACTGTTAAGAATTTTGAAGTTATTATGGAAGAATATTTCTCTAACTTCATGAAAGAAAATGATTTATTATTTTAATTAAAGTATAACTAGCAAAATGTAAACTTAATAAAGTCCTACTCAATAAAAATTAACTTAAATCCTACAATAGAGAATAAAGACTTCAAATGTTCAATATGTCTTGACTATCATATACACTTATGTAAACATCACAACAAAGTATAGAATGTTTTCATCACTTCAGAAAGTTCCCCTGGGCTTATTGCCTACCAATTTCTACTAACCAGTCTGACTAGCAATCATCTTGTGATGTCAATCACCCTCAGTTAGCTTGGCTTCTTGGACTTAATATAAATGGAATCATAGATCAGGTAACCATATGTGTTTGGCTCCGTTTGTGGCAGTAGTTTATTCTTTTCTATCACTGGCTAATATTATATTGTACAAACATACCACAATTTGGTAACCTCCTCTTGAACATTCTTTTGGTAAACAAATATTTTTAAATCTCTTGGGTAAATAACTAGGAATAGAATTACTAAGTCAATGGGTAGATGTCTGTATACATTTACGAAATAATATTAAATAGTTTTCCAGAGTAGATGACTAGTTTACATTCCCACTAACAGTATATGAAAGGTCCAGCCACATCCTTGCCAAATTTAAGATTACTCTTTTAAAATTTTAGCTTTTCTGGTTAGTTTATAACAATATGTCATTTTGCTTTTAATTTGCATTTACCTGAGAGCATTGTTAAACTAAATATCATGTGATTATTGGATATCCTTTTGCTATGTATTTGTACAAGACCCAAGTCAATTATTTTTTTCATATGGATTTGTAAGGGTTCTTTATATGATACTAGATTTTTAAAATACATGTGTATTGAAAATATGTACATTGCCTTTTTATTTTCTTATCAGTGTTGTCCATTTGTCCACCAGATCCTGTAACATTTAATCATGGTTATTGATACCTGTCTAATAATTTCTAAATTTGGATCATCTCTGAGTGTCTTTCCATTGGTTCTTTTCTTGAATGTGGTGTATATTTTCTTGCCTTCCTCTTGTCACTAATTTTGGGGCACTTAACTGCTTCACTGAACACGGTGTGTGATCACACTCTTTACTTCTCAAGTTGTATTAGACTCTTTTTCCAAAATGTGAATAGCTATACTTTCTATGTCATCCTTTCAAAGTCTTCTTATAGCATAGAGTTATCAAAGTTTAAGTTTTTATCTTTGTTACAAATTTTCTGATAGGTGAGTATCCTTGACTCTTGCTTATTTGTTGGTAATAAATGTTATCCTATTTAGCTTTGATTGTCAGAAATTTTCTAGATTTCTGTTCAAGAATTCAACAATCTTTACTCTACATAGGGGTAAAAAGAATTATTTTTAGTAGTTAGTACTGTTAAGTTCATCCCTGGTTCTTTTCATATGTCATTTCGTATGACCTGCAATCTGAATATGCCACCGGAAGTGCAATGCAGAGTTGTATCTGTGCAGCTTACGTGACACACTAATGACTGGAGTTAGTGATCTCTGTATGGAAGGATTAATGGCTCCTGCTGACATTTAAAAGGAGCGTACCTATCAACCACAACAAAATAAATACTATGGGTCTCTACTATAGATGTTACACGACAGGAGGAAGGGGGAATACTATTCATTAAGGGATCAGTTTCTTGTACAAGGTTTTATTAAAAATCTTTTGATATTTATCATCTCATTCTGTCCTTGCAAGAAAAATATCAGGGATGTTTTATGGTCATTTTATATGTAAAGGGAAAAAGTGAATAACTTTAAGTAAATTCCACTAAATTGCATTATCATTTGACAGCAGAGCTAGAGATAGGGTGGCTAATGATTCAGGATGCTTCTGGCCTGATTTCAACAAGCTAACTTGGAGCCACACTTGTCAATGTGATACTTACCAGAGGCAATGCAATTGGAATCTTTCTAGAAGATCAAAAGAAGTAGACATTAAAATCTAATGCGGTATCCTCAGTATCTGTATTAGAAGTCTCAACTCTTCTATTCTCACATATAAGCTATAATTATAATGGTGCCTGAAAGAGGGGTGCAAGAGATGCTTCCACTTTTGCCACATTAGGTAGTTTTCCCATGTTAAAGGTTGAGAAGAGCCAGAAAATCTAGCATTATTTCAAAACTCTCCTTCCTCAGTGCTTTTGGAAAGACTCAAACAGCTTCTTATATACCCACATGAGGACTGATTAAGCTATTCAGGATATCTCACACAAAAATACTTTAAAAGGAAACTTAAAAGTGTAAATTACACTTCACTTAATGATTAGTTTTCTGGAACATTCATCATGGAAAGGTACATGTGCATCTTAAAAATTACTGCTATTTTAATACAACAAATGTGACAAGCTAACAGAAAAATTACTTTTTAAATACTATAATTTTTTCATGTTCTTGACGCTTACTAATTTAAAGTACTGGTTTCTTCTTATAAAAATAATTAGATTTATAAAAAATATTGTTCTTATTTTGTTTCCATTTTAGGCATTTCCTAAAAAAAGTATCACTAATGTAATATTTCTAAATGTTTACATAATTGAAGGCCTCTTACCAGTGGCCTTGTTTAGATTCCTCCAGATTATGCTAGATTGCACACTTAATTTAGTTATTAAAATATAATCTTTGCAAAATAATTATTTCATAATTGATGATAATTACTGCATTAAAACTCAAAATGCAAGCTATACAAGTTTATATATATTAATTGCTACATTGTAGTTTTTAGTATATGTATACATGCACCTTGAACTGATTAGTAGATGAGAAGTTCTTAATCTTTCATTGGTGATGTAGCATATGATAATTTATCTACACTCTCTCTGCTTGAAAATTGTAACCTATCCTGAAACTTCTCACTTATAAAGCTATTTTTAATGAGAGTCTTTTTATTTTTTAATGAGTCCTCTTTCAAAACAGAAGATTCCCAGGAAGGATATTACACCTTAACCCATTATGGAAAAAAGAGGAGGTTTGTTTATTTCTCCTCACCTCCTTGCTATCTCTCCTGAACAAAGAAGAAATACTAATATCATGGCCACTCCTTTAATATGTGGTGGGACCAATGCATGTTAAAAGTTCACATAAATATATTTATCTCTCATTTGTCTCTTGTCCAGATGGCTCTTTGTATTTCCTTTCTTTCACCACTTCCTTCTTCACCCTCCCCATCTACCCACTTATGAGTTGCCCTTTAACATTTCAAGTTTTTATTCCAGCTGATGGCATGATTTAAATCTTACAAGCAGGGAGTACATGGCCTCACTTAGACCATGAGCCCAAGTTATCTGGTTCAATCCTACGTACAGTACTGGTGTATCAGAACTTTGTTTTTTGTTTTCTTTTGTTTTTTAGTTCTTATTCTCTGTGTGTAAATATCTCACAGTAAAATAACTGGTCAAGCTGTTTTTTGTTTGTTTGTTTGTTTGTTTGGAAGAAAATTACTACTACTAAACATTTTTCACATTTCCCGATTCAAGTTCTCACATGGGTGCCTGTGTTGGAAGGAACTATCCATATGCTTACTTTTCTAGAGAGCCTAAGAAATGTCTTTTTAAAATTATTTTGTTGTATTAGATGTCAATCTAGATTAGGGCTGAACTTGGCAATGAATACCTCAATGTGCAGAAAATTATGTAGTGGGCAGGGCAAGATACAGACATACCTGTGTTCCTTTATTAAATATGATAAATATTCTACTAACAGCCTTATCATATTAATATAACTTCAGAACATATAAACAAGTCATAGCACTTGAAAGTAAAATGTATTTTTGTTTACCCCATTGTGAAATGTGTTCCCACTTATACAGTGAAGCATAATGGATATAATCCCTAAGAGTAATGTGAGTTTCACTCATGAAAATTGTGCATTCAACTACAGTGGATATTCTTAATGAATGGATAAAGGAATGTAAGAGTTCTTATGCAGGTCTGTATCATCTTCCTAGATGGTATAAAAGTCTTGATGATGGAATATAATAGTCTTAATGAAAATATAATTCTTAAAGCAAGGAATAAACAGGAAAATGAAAAAAATACATTATTACTAAAATATTCTTGATCTAACAATAGAAGTAGAATAACAGCTTAAAGGGAAAATAATGCTTTGCAGTTAAAATAGCAAACTTTTCAATATAAATAAAACATTAAACTGACTCCATGGTAGAATTTGAGGTTGGAAAGAATTTCTGTGGGAGAAATTTTTAGTCTCTGAGGCTAGTCGTTTTTATCTTATATCAGTCTTTTAAATCCGTTCGCAACTGAAATACTTCTCTACAGAATATCCGTACTTAAACAGAGCCAACATGTAAAGAACATATTTTCAGTAAACATATAAGGAATTTTAATAGAAAGGCTTTGTAATATGCTGGCCATTATTTGATATTCTAAACTGTGCGGGTAGCTAGAGATTGGTAATATTTATACTCAGGTGAAGGCAGCCAATTGTACTAGTGCTGGCATTGGCTCAGCTTTAAAATAAAAATGCTATTTTGCTTTCCACTTACAATGGCAACTTTATTCTATAATTTCTATCAGAATTTTGTTGGGCACGATGGGGATAAAGTTGGGACGTGTTAGTGGAAGATTGTGATTCTTTTTTTTTTTTCTTTTTTATTCCTCCAGCCATTAAAATTGCTACAAGAACTACTCTCTTAATCAGTGTCTTGCTGGGTCAGTTAGAATTCTTGTGGTTGAAGTAATTAATACTCAACTTAAAATGGATTAAAAAGTAAACAATTTATTTTTCCCCAAATTACTAGTCAAGATCATATCCAGAACAATGAGCTGACTGACTTGGGACTGACTTATTTTCTTATTTTTAAAGGGATATAAAAGAAGAATGAGATTATCCTGATTGGATTTAGGAATGAGATCAATTCCAGGGTCTTAAGAAGGCAATGAAAATGTCCATTTATAATAAAAGTTTCATTACTGATTTTTGACCCCTCAGAGCTTTTAAATCCCCCAATTTTCCTTTAATCCTTTGTCCCACATCTATGCAATCTGAAAAGAAAGCCCATTCTTCTTTGTTCCCTTGGCATCCCCCCAAATATCAAACCATGTGAAATTCAGGCCACAGGAGGGCACCTCAACCCATGCTCCACCCTTGACAACAATTAGAAAACCAAAACTGATCACCCTCCCCCTGATTCTAGCACCCTCCCCATACCTTACTTCCTCTTTTGTTTCATTCCTGACTGAGCCTGAGCCCTTCCCCTTGGGGAATCCTTTTGCTATTTACTAAATGAACAATAAGATTTATGTCACATCTATTGGTTCCTGCACGCCATTCATCAACATCCATAAATTAAATTCATGGATGAAGACAGGTCCAGGGGTGTCCAGCAGCTAGCAGGTAATGCTAGATGCCCCATAAAACACTGCTGCGCCAAATAACTGCAATGAAGTAGGATAGATGGATAGATAAAATAGAAGATTCATTTCCGTACATAAGGAAATGAAGGGATATCACAGGGTTGTTACTGGGAAGTGAACAGTAGAAAGTAGAAATGAAACTTTACAATTAAACAAACCTAAATTATTATGATGTTCTTAATACATAATTTTGTTTAAGGTTCCTTTTGCTCATCTTAGAGCATTTAAATATTGTTGTGAGGTTTGATTTTTAGAAGTTATCTTTCGGTCTATTTTTTTCTTTTTACATTTTGCTTACATATAATGCCTTTGCATCACCCAACTTTTTGCACAGACAACATTTGGGCAAATTAAGCATTGCCATGGTAAACTGTTTACAGGTAGGGAAAACCATTTTAAGTCTCAATAACTGATTTATACTAAACTTAGCAGGTCACTTAGCAAAGTAGGATGAGAAATAAGAAATGATATGAAATGAAAAGAAGTTAAATGAAACACCTAAGAAATATATCCATGAGATTATATATATTTAAAATATGTTTTGCATTTTGCATATATATTAATATTATATATGTTATATATAATGTTAATGTTACGATTTCAGATGTTTGTATACAAATATATGTAAATATAAATGTATGTAAAAATCTGTGTTTATAAGTTGTGAGTTAAGTTGCCTCTTCACAAAACAACCACACTGAAAACAATTAGAAAACAGGGAAATCATTCTGTCAGAATTGATAGATAAAAGTCAGATTTTCATATGATTAAATCTTATATTGTTTTTTAATGTTATTTGAATGGTTTTTGCTTATTTTTTCATCTAGATTATTTCTAGAGCCTTCAGCATTTTCCTCTTGAAATATAATTGAAAGCAACAGTAAACCTGAAAAATGCTTTTGGGAAGCCTGAGAGTTCATCTTTTTGTTTTGTGTTTTGGGAAGAAGAAATGCTCAGCAGGACAATTTTTAAGAGCGATATAAAATCTTTGTTCTTTGTGATTTTCTTCTATTACTGGTCCATAGATACCAGTAAACATATGGCATAGAAAACCCAATGATCTTAACTACCTCTTTCACCACACCCCCATCAAAAACTAGTAAATGATTGCGTGAGGGCATTATATACTTCTGCATTTTAAAACTGTTAAAACCTAAAAAGAAAAAAGAAAAAAAAACAGCAAAAACATATTTCCAAGCCTTACAAGTGTTTGGGTGTGACAGGACTGACTTGTTTTTGACATCACAGTAACTATAATGTCTGAATTCAGTTTGACAGCTGATTTTCCCCAGGCATTTTACTTTTGCATTCATCCTATAGTGTTGTGCGGCATAAATAAACCACAGCATTCAGAAACAAGTAAACAAAAGAAGCTGGCCTTGTAATAAAAAATTTAAACAGAAACTGTCAACCAATTATTTGCAGGTGTATTTTTTCCCAGTTTGACGTGAATCGAAGTGCATAAATGTTTTCTCCATTAATTTTGACTTTACATTTGCCATGACTGCAGTTCTGATTTTGAACTTAAAAGAATACGGCTCCTTTCTTTGCAAATTTAAGCCTATATTTCTGTCTCTCTATCCCTGTATCTATTAGATATTAGATTAGATATAGAGATAGATATAGAAGCAGAGCTAGAGATGATAGAGGCAGAAACAAAATTATGGTTTCTTGCTCTCCTCAAGGATCTTTGGTTATGTAATAACATCAGTGATTGATGCTACATGGTTCAGCATATTGGTGAAGAAGATTATTCAGGAAAGTATAAATTCTGAGATAGATTTTTGAAATTGTAGAATTCTATCTTTTTATTTTACTGAAAAAAAATAAAGCAAAAGTCAAGTTTAAGCAAGAAAATATTATTTCTTTAAGACTGTAAAGGTGTTAAAATTGTATTAGTGCTAGGCTTTCCTAGTAGTCCTTGTCAAATAATATATATCATTTTTCACATTTTTTTTACCAAGCTATGGGAAAATGGAGGTGCTTAGAACAATTGAATGGCCAATTAGTTGTTATGCAAATAACAAATAGTGAAAACAAACCAATGTACATGAAAGTTATCTTTTCAGATTTTACATATAACTAAGTTTGATGTAGGAATATGTTAAAATGCTAAAAAATGGCCAATGTGATTTAGAATTAACACATATTTTATAATCACATTTAAAATATGAATTTTCAGGAAATTAAAATATAAATATACAGATGTTCGATTATATTTTGCATTTTCCTTTGGACTATATTATACTTTATTAGCATTTACATTTTTCATTTCTACCTATACATGTAATTTTTTAATGGCACTCAGAAAATGTCCATGTGCTCACTTGAGTGCAGACCAACTCAAGCTAAATGGGTCACATCATGTTTTACTGAATAACTGAGAGAGAAAATGCTAAATTTTCTCCGATGAAATCTGAGAGAGATTGAAAGGTGATCTGGATGGAGATAGAAAGAGAGAGAAGCCAGTAAAGAGGAGGGCAGTTTAAAACATACTGTGAAATTAGGATATACAGTTAAATTATTTGAATGTGAAACCCAGTTGCCTCCTAATCCTCGGTGATGTGTGGATTACTGTTCTCAATTATTCTTGCCCCTCCATGTAGGAGGATAATATTTTTCAACCCTGTTGGACTCAGATGTGGTCAGGTGACTTGCCTTGCTTTGCACTATGCAATATGAGCAAAATGGTGCATCACTTCTTACTAGAAGTTACACAAGCCAGAATATGCTTCACATAGATCTTTTCCCATCTGGCATAATGAATTATTCTTGGTAGGATCTATGTGTCAGCTTGGGTCAAGGAAGAAAGAAAGTGTGGAATAGAGGTGCAGTTGTTTGAGATGTGCCTTCAGCACGAATTAGAAATAACTCTTTATTGTTGTAAATCACTAAGGTTTGAGGATCACTCTTTACAGCAGCATAACCTATGATATAGAATATAAAGACTAGATGCATATTTTATTTATTATTTTGCTTGCTTTATAGCAGCTGAAATTAACAAATAGGATGAGTACCAGTTTTCTGAGAAAAATGGTTGATGAGACATATATGGTATAAGCAGAATGATGAGATGGTCTATAAACTAAACACATGAAAGAGCACAGAACTCAAGATATACATGAGAGCATATGCCCCCCATGACTTACAGAACCAATCAGAAAATAATTGTAAACTTTGTAATTTATGAAATGAGAATTAGAATCATTATTAACAGTACAGGCTTATGATTAGTAAAGCTGCATAGATTATTAATTGATTACTTAAAATAATTTTTCAGCTCAATTTGGATGAAAATATCTCTGATACATCTTTAAGAAATCCTCAAAATTGGAATATTGTATCAGTTTTCTTTCTCCTGGTATAATTATCTGATCATCTAAACATCTATGAGTAAATCAGCCTTCCTTAGTAAAATTTGGAGTTTATTGTATTTGTTTGTTTCCTCTGGAAGACAATTTGTAGGTTTTTAATCATTGAGCCATAAAAAAATGTTAGGTTTAAGATGTTCTTTCAGAATTCTAGGTAACTGTATTAAAAATAGGTATATTATATTATAATAATTGTAATCATTAGAAGAGATGAACAATGTGAAAAAAAGAAAAAACATTAACCTCCTTAGAAACTTTTTAAATAATTTATTTGATTATGTTTTAGTTTGTTCATTTACCTTGCAAAAAATGTTTTGTAAAAATATAAGAACAATAAAAGTGAGATATAAATTCGAGGAAATTTAGATAAACTATTATCAGAAGAGTTTCCAGTTACCATTATTTATTTTTATTTGAATGTTCATTGGTCTCATGTATATAATCGAATTATATTTTAAACATCATATCAAATTGTAGCTTCTACATTTCCTGTAGTGATCTTTAAAGCATCAACAAGGAGATTAAAGAAAATCAAAAATACTTAAAGCCAAGTGCAAAGTTTAACTAAAATTAGAGATAATTGCTGGTAGGATAAATTCCTCTACATAAATTGTCTTTACTCCAAATTGTAACTGTTAAGCATCCTCCTGTGCTACAACACTTTCTGGTTACAATCCCATGAAAGGAATGTAGCCGCAGAAGGGATCACAGAGATTAAAAAAAAAAACAAAAAAAAAAAAAAACGGAGGAAGGGTAGTTTGTGAAATATCTTAGCAAGTTTTGCTGACTATCATTAGAGGCATCCATCATATAATGACTATATGCACATTGTGTCAGTAATGATATTTAAAAAGATTAGGAAAAGGATGTTTTGTGGCAAAGTAGATATACATATTCTGGAAAACAGAAATGTTATAAAATAATATTCAGGTTTACATGTGGCCATGTTTATGTTGAGATGAAGACAAAATAGGCAGAAATTAAAAAGAATGAGAGGTGAGTTAAAAAAGTATACAACTTGATCATCATAAAATTATCTTTTGTGGGAATCAGTTCAAAATCAAATAATTAAATAAAACTGTTGGTTAGGGTGCCTGTTAAGAAATAATATTTTAACTAGCTAATTTTAATACATTTTCATTTACTTTAACTTTAAGCTTCCTTGCTTTTTATTTGTCCTTATCTTTCTAATCTTGTCTGAAAACGTTGCCAACACCGTTTCAATTACTTTCTCCAACTTTAAAAATTTGCCTTTCCAAATGGAATGATATTTGCAGTAGTATATCATTTTCAAATTCTGATAAAAATGTAGTTCTGTCAGGATCTTACACTGGGTGAAAACAGGACTTACATTTGTTTGCTGCGTGTGCTATATGTAGCAATTAATTTTGATTATAGAAAAGATTAACTCATTCACCTGGGGAACATGCAAATAAAAATTAGTGAATATATCATCATATAAATCTATATCAAAATATTTTAGCAATATTGCTTCTTAAAGTAATTATGCTGTTTTAAAATTTAAATAATTGCTATAAGAATTTAGATGATTTTCTATTCCTTACTCAACAGCCTGCTATAAGATAAATATTAAATTTTAATGAAAAGTTACATCAGAGCCTAAATATAGAGGTTGGTTAAAATTGCAAGGATTTTAAATCTCTAGGGCCATACAATTTATATAATGCAGTCCTTATCTGAAGATTATTTTTATGCTAACATTTCATGTTTTCTAAATAACGATAATATGTTTTGGTCAAACCAGTAAACCATGCTATAAATATTTGGTAAAATCTTCCATTTGTCTATATTAAACATATACTTTTATGGTTCTGACTTATTTTCTTCTGGAATATCAAGTACAGTGTTTAAAGTGTTAGTGAATTTACGAATGTTACTCAGGTTTTGTTATTCCTGGGCTATGTGAAGATTTTACTCTACACTGAACATCAAGATGACATATTTTCATACCTTCTCACATATCTGATCTAGACTTAGGTTTCCTATGAATTTTCTTGTAGTCTAATCACTGGTAAGAAAACTACTGATCAGACAAAAACTTCTGGAAGTTCACTAAAGTATAAATTTAAGTGGAACTTAAGTTACACAAATATAATGTTTCTTGACCTCATGAAGAATTTGGAAATAAATTAGGGGGAAAAATTGGCCTTTCTCCTTTACATTTTCTCTCTATACTCACTTTTACTTTACATTTTATTGAGCATCTTTGTTTTATTTATTTTCTTTTTCTATTCTCCTCCTTTTAAATTCAAATAATAATCCTGATGGGCCCCCTAAAGATCAGGATGAAAAAATCTACTGCTAAATCAAAAACCTGTTTTACCTTATTTAACTATTCCTTTAGCTCTCCTTAGCTAGGAACGGCTTTGAAAGAATGGAGGTAGCTAAACTATACACAAATTTAACTGCTGTTAGAAATTACATTATCCAACATAAGTTTGATCTTATTTTAGTTATTTGTTTCTACTGTTGAAATAAATATTTGAGAACAATACTGGAAATTTTCCTTTTCTAATTGTTAAACCCGTTATTGGTCCCATTATTTTCTGGCAAAACCTCCAGTTCTTAATAATTGCTTTCTCTGCTTTGTGCTGAATACAGAACAGTTAATGGTAGGGCAATGACTTATGTGCATACATGAATTAAATACATTCCAAAATATAGGGGACTCTCATAATAGAAAATCTTACACATCAGTGGGTCCTGGTATGAAACTAATTTTGTCCCCTTTTACTTAATAATACTTTATCATGTCTAAAGGAATATATTGGGGGCCAGAGGACTAGGGGTTGGTGAGCACTGAATAGTAATGACCATAAAATGTCAGTCTTTCTTGAAACTTTCATATTTATAGACTCATACACTTCATTTCTTATAAACAACATCTATCAATATATAATTTATCACTCTACTTCATAAACAAGATGCTTGTTAAGTTCTTAATCACCTCTTACATAGACTTGTAAAAATTTACTGATCCCTTTTCTTGTCCTAAATACTTACTCTTCAAAAGTTGTATTCTACCTTATATATAGGAGTAGGTGGATTATTTATTCACAAGTTTAATGACAATGAATACTTATAACACCATGATAGAAAATATATGTCATTAAGACCATGTAGATACTATAAAATAGTTATTTCTTCAAAAATAATTACATCTTCAAAGAGTCCACAGAAAATGCATATTATGAAAAAATTATGCATGGATTTCAAATTTTGTACCAAAATAATCTTGTACTAACTTTTTATAACATGTCTGAACAAGATTTAGTTTGAGGCACTAACAAGAAAGGATAAGACATCAGTTTGAAGAGTCCTTATCAGAACAACATGAAATTCTGCTAAAATTAAAGCAAGAACAAATGGCCAATTCATGGATGGTGATGCTTGTGTGGAAGAAAGGTGAAATCACTGAGGTTTTATGAAAAGTTTATGGGGACAATGCCCCAAATACATCAGCAGTTTACAAATGGATAACTCATTTTAAGAAGGAACAAGATGATGTTGAAGATGAAGCCCTCAATGGCAAACCATCCATTTCAATTTGGGAGGAAAAAAATAATCCCGTCTGTGCCCTAATTAAAGAGGACCTATGATTAACAGCAGAAACAATAGCCAGCATCATAGATATCTCAATTTGGTCCAGCTTATATAAGTCTGACTAAAAAATTAAAATTTAACAAACTTTCTGCTGGATGGGTGCCAAAACTGTTATACCCAGATCGGCTGTAGAAAGCAGAACTTGCAATGGAAATTTTAAACAAGTGGGATCAAGATGCTGAAGGATTTCTTTAAAAAAAATTGTAATGAAAAATAAATAAATTATAATTAAGAAAAGAATTTTAATGGCAGATGAAACATGGCTTCATCAGTATGATCCCAAAGACAAAGCACAATCAAAGCAATGGCTACCGAAAAGTAGAGGTGGTCCAGTCAAAGAAAAATTGGACTGATCAAGAGCAAATGTTATGGCAACATTTTTTGGGATACTCAAGGCATTTTGCTTGTTTGACTTTCTGGAAAGCCAAAGAACAATAACATCTGCTTATTGTAAGAGTGTTTGAAGAAAGTTAGCTGAAGCTTTAACCAAAAACACCTGGGAAATCTTCCACAGAGAGTCCTTCTCAACTAGGGCAATGTTTCTGCTCATTCCTCTCATCAAACAAGGAAAATTTTGAAAGAGTTTGGATGGGAGATCATTAAGCATCCACCTTACAATCCTGATTTGGCTGCTTCTGGATTCGTTTTGCTTCCTAATCTTAAGAAAATCTATAAAGAGCACCCAGGTTTGTTCAGTTAATATAAAAATCTGAAGAAAAATTGAAACAGTTGAATTGCCAGGACCCTCAGTTCTTTAGAGATAGACCAAATGGCTGGTATCATTGTTTACAAAAGTGTCATGAACTTGATGGAGCTTATGGTGAGGAATAAAGTTTATATATTTTATTTTTATCTTTTAATTCCAGTTTTCTATGAACTTTTTGAGGTTCTTTTATAAAATAGTATGTATGTTATATATTATGTAATATATATATAAACAAATAAACTCAAATGTAAATATGACACTCTCTATATAAAACTATGTCTCTATATCTAGGTAACTAGGTATATATATACAATAGTATGAAGGGAAATAAATTATGTAACGTCTTATTATAATTTTGACTTTTTTTACTCACATTACATCAATTCGACTTTTCATCATAGGAAATGGTTGCATTTTTCTTGAAATGTAATGTGTTATTCTGTTTAAAACTAAATCCATCTTGACATTTTTATGCACAAACATTTTCAGGTGTTTATGGGATGTACTGATCTCATTATATCTGGGTCAGCTGCCACTGAACAGTAGCAAAAGTATATGGAGCCCTGACTGCTAAGTAGGGAACTCTGCCAGTCTAAATGTACTCTACCTGATGTCCATAAGCCACCATCTGGACAGCAAGGGCATGTCTCCAGATTCTTGATATTGCAGACAATAACAGCCTTGTGAACTATAAGTTGACTAGGCAGCAGGAAAATTAGCCCCTGGGAATAGGGGCAGGTGGCAACCATTTCTACCAAAACATGCTTATGGAATAAGTGCCTACATTCAAATAACTTCTGAATCTGAGCCAACAACTGCCTCTTCCCTTTTTCCAGCTAATGGCTCACTATTCAGTCTCCTCACTTGCATCATTCCCCTGGGAGCTATACAACCAGTACTCATCAGATGTCCTGCTGGAGATGGTTCTATTGTGACAAAGAGAAAGCAGTGAGGGTAAATAACTGGGTAAATCAGTGTAGATATAAGCAAAGTCTTCTTGACTATGTGTTTTTTACACACTTCTGCAAAGTAATAAATGGATACACTGTATGTAAAAAAAAGTCCTTTAGAACAGAACTGCTTTTTCAAGAACTTTATTGTATACATTCAAAATATAGTATAGACTAATTAGAATAATATAATTAACCTCTATATAAAGTATGCATTAATTAAAAACATTAAGTTGGTAAATACAAAGACTAACACTGATCAAGGTATTCCTGCCTCTGCTAGCTGATAGCTTCTGCTTCCTTTTCCTTGGTTTTGTTTTCTTTCTCCCCCTCAACTCCAGGTTACATAAGGATCACAAGTGAACACTTTTCCTCCTTAGTGGCCATCTACATTTTATGCCCTTGCTATGTAAAATATGGTTCATGGACCATCAATAACAGTACCATTTAGAAATTTTAGAAAATGTGAAATCTCAGACCCAACCCAAGACCTAATCAAAATCAAATCAAAATCTGCATTTTAAACAAGATGTCTGTGTGATTCCTTTGCATGTATTTATTGATTAGTACTGGTCTCTGTCAGTGATTCTCAAGGCTATGTTCATGTTAGAATGAACTGAGGAATCTAAAAACCTACTAATGCTCTGGACACACTGCCAGATTCTTATTTAATTGGTCTGGGAAAGTGCCTTAGAATCTGTTTTTCAAAAACCCCTCAGGCGATTCTAATTCACATTTGAGGAACAAACCTAAACATGGATTTCTAAACTGTATTTTGAAAAGCTTGAATTTAACTATATATTAGTAAATTCAGTTCATAAAGGATTCTGAAAATAATATCTGTCCCTAGAATAGAATTAAAGAAAGAGAAAATTATTTTGGTGCAGGAAAATATCTTTTGTAAATTATAGAAATATTATAAGTGTTCTGAGTATAGTGATATATATTATGAATCAACTATGCTTTAAGACTTAGATTTTAAGAGGATATATCAATGCATTGGTAATAATTTTATCTCTTATTAATAACTATAAAATGATACATTTCTTTTTTTAATTAAAAATTCTAGGAGGTAAAAGTGTTTTTTGTTACTTGGATAAATTGTGTCATGCTGAAGTCAGGGCCTTCAGTGTACCTGTCACCAGAATAGTGTACATTGTATTCAATAGGTAGATTTTTACCCCTCAAGCCCCTGAAATCCTCTCCCATCTTAGGTTTCAATATCTATTAATGCACTTTATGACAATATATCTCCTTCATTTAGCTCCCAATTATAAGTGAGAATGTGTGGTATCTCTTATTCCATTGTTGAGATAACTTCATTTAGACTAAGGGTCTCCAGTTTTATCCAAATGGTTGCAAAATACATTATTTCATTCCTTTTTATGGCTGAGTAGTACTCCATGGTGTGTGTGTGTGTGTGTGTATAAAATGCTACCATGTTTTATTTATCCACTTCTCAGTTGATGGGCACTTAGGATAATTACATATCTTTGCAACTGTGCATTGTACTGTGTGATAAACATTTGAGTGCAGGTGTCTTTTTTATAAAATGACATCTTTTCTTTTGGGTAGATATCCAGAAGTGGGATTGATGAATCAAATAGTAGGTGTACTTCTATTTCTAGCATCTCATTTTGGATTTAATTTGTATCTTTCTGAGGATTAATGAATGATATTGAGCACATATTTTTGCCTATTAACCTTTTGTATATCTTCTTTTTTGGAGTGTCATCATATTCTTTTTTGGGGGGAGAGAATAATGTTTATTTCTTATTAATTAATTAGAAGCTTCACTTATGAATTCTGAATACGAGGCTTTGATCAAAAATATGCACTATGAATATTTTTTGCCATTCTGATTTTTTACTTTTTAGTTCTCCATATTGTTTTTAATGTGGAGAAAAAGTCTTAAATTTTTCATCATATGTAATGTAGCAATATTTTATTTTATGGTTTATCATTTTTCTGTACCATTTAAGAAAACTGACAATTTTTTTTTCTACATGCTAGAAGAATTTTATACTCTTAGCTTTTACATTTTTATCTATGATTCATTTGAGTTACTTTTTTTGTGTGTACTTTGAGGTAGGCATTGATGTTCACTTTTTCCATAAGGATATTCAATTACAGTACTATTTATTGAAAATACTTTGTTGAACTCATTTAATTGTCCCTGTACTTTGTTTGAAAATAAGTTATATGAGTTTCTTTCTTAATGTTGTCAAATTAGTACTGATTTTACATATTGTGCCTACAGATCAATATGCCAATCATCTCATCGATAACATAGAGTCTTAATTACTATAGCTTTATAATATATTTGAATTTAGGTATTGTAAATCCTCTAGCTTTGTTCTTTTAAGAATTTTTTCTTTGATTATTCTATATGATTTTCATTTTTATATGCCTCTTAGAGTGTATAGAAATACCTTTCAGAGATTTGGTATTACATTTAATCTATAGATAAATTTTATGAGAATTGATTTCTTATAATAAATATCCTTGCAATCTCTGAGTATAGTATACCTCCCAATTTCTTTAAGGTCTGGAAACATATAATATTCATGGAATTGGTAAAGTTCATAGAAGAGCTATTATATACAATAGCTTTATACAGGGACTGCTGTGAAGTTAACCAGTAAAAGAAACCCTCTTTTAATTTGAACATCAAACAGAAAGTAACTCCTCTTGCCAAAGTGTATTTTAAATATGTTTTTCATGGTCACAAAGCAGAAACTTGAACTTGTGGAAGGAGCTGGCAAAAAGAATAACACAAAAAGAATAAAATAGTAACAAAGTGTTTATATTTGAAGGACAGAGATAATAATGTTACTCAATAAATAAGGTCAGTAAAATTGTGTAAGAATACTCTGTGTTAAATGACATCTTTCAAAGAAATTAATTAGCACAACTTTTATTTTAAGAATATACTTTCAATAATTTTATAAACTAAGTCTGAAGAAAGAATTTCAAATAAGTCTTCAATGATTTTCTATATTGTTAAATGGTAAATATACATGAAAGGAATATTGATATGGAGAGCCTTTAAATTAAATTACATATTGGTTTTAAAAGGGAGATAAAGTTCTTTCAGAAAAAGAACTTAGACATGCACTTTTATTCAGACATCTCGGAGAACCAATGCATCATTTTTACCCTACACAGTTACCTCAAGGTGATTAATGTAAATTATTTCTATAATATAACTAATTATAACATTTATTATAAATATCTTAATTTTGGTTTTATTTTTGCATAATTTTGTTTTAGCTATAAAATATACATAAAGGATTCTATGGTTTACTTAAATATTTTAAACATTCAACTCTGAATTTTCGCCACCAAAATAAAATATAGTTTTAAACTAACTATACATTATGGTAATTAGTATGATTTTATTAGACTTATTGTGTATCAGATCTTATTTTTTGAAGGGAAAACATCAGCTTTTCCAAGTGTTACACAGAATAGTACTGTTGTGCATCTTTGGAGACAAATAAGTTCATTATAATAGGAATAGATATAGAATGAAACAAAGGAATACCAATATCGAAAACTTTTTATTGTATTTTGTGAAAAAGCCCTATTCTATCTATATGCTATGTTAAAGATGTAAGAACTATTTCAGAGGAAGAAGTAGAAAAAAGCCTGGAGACCTCTTCATAATAGAAGGTTTTGCTGTCAGAAGTGGACTGTGCAGCCTGCTTTATAACAAAAGAGAAAAGGCTTTGGACTTTCGGCATTCAAGGCAGATGACAGGGATGTTTTCCTCCCAACTTAACTAGTATTGAAATTTTCTGGAAAGTTATCTCATTAGGGAGTCCAAATTTTCCTTTTATTTTCAACTTGATTTATTAAATTTCTTCTTAGAAAATGAGTGTATAGTTTCCTGATTAGAAAAAAGAGAGGGAGCTTTCATGTCGATTTGTTTAAGTTCTTACCTTTTTCAGTCTGTAGGAATAGTTCTTTAGCCAATTAGACCTGTTTAAATTATTGAAAAATATGACGTTGGTGATTCTGGCAGTGGTCCCTGGGAATCAAATCAATACTTGATATGCTTAAGAAATCATAACTATTGTGTAGATTTAAAGGTTTGTTTCACTTTACTGCCTCTGTGACATTTGCCCAATTACAAAGAGATCATTCTACTATGAGCAAGGCACCTTTAAAACAACACCACATAATATCCTAAAATTAACACACACACACACACACACACACACACAACTGTGTGTCTGAATGCTTTAACAGAAATTTTTCTCCAAGCTGTTTATAATCCAGTATTACTGCAGATCACACACTTCTTTTTAAATTAAGAAATAATAATTTCTTTAAAATATAACTTCTTATTGATATTTGTAGCTTACAGGACATTTCTCCAATATTGTATTAAGAAAATAAACTTAAATCTCACTTCTTCTATTTAAAACTGTATAATACAAATTTCTTTAATAATTAAATTTAGATATACAATTGACCCTTTGTATATACTTCTGAATTCACAGATTCAATAAATTGCAGATCAAAAATATTTGAAAAAATCAATAACAAATAACAATACAACAATAAAAAATAAACAATACAGTACAAAAACTATTTACAGAGCATTTACATTCTATTAGGTATTACACAAAAATCTACAAATGATTTAAAAAATATAGGTGGATGTGTATATATGTGTGTGTGTGTGTGTGTGTATGTCAAAATATAAAATTAGGAACCAAGTTTCAAAATGGAGGCAGAGGCAAGCTGGCTTCACTCTGCTCCACAGAAAACAAAAATAAATACACAACACTGAGATTTACACCTGCAGCAACTCAGAGCTCAAGTATGAGGATGAGACAGTTCCTAGGGCCACAGAGAAGTGGAAAAACTCTGAGGACAGCATAAGAGAATCAGACTTCCACATTTATGATGTCCATTCCCCCATTCTTCCCAACATCAAGTGTGCAGAAAATCTCCCCAACTAATAGTTTCTACACTGAAAAAAGTAAAATTGACGTGGTCAACTAGTTTCCTCACCCTCTTGGGTTCCTCAGTAGGATACCTGCCCTTGCTTTAACCCATGGATTCATTGTGACTGCCTGAAGGGAGAAATATCCCTGAGGACAGACAGGGATAATTGGGGGAGGTGGGACTACCATCCCCAGATATGGAAACTCTGTTCTGTAACTCAGCCAAAGAAGATACCAGATCAGAGTGGCTGCTCAGCAGCACCATGCTGCAGGATGCTGTAGGAGGTATATTCCCTACACTGGGCATGAAACCCTAGCTACACTGTTAGGATAATCCCCTTGGAACCTGTCCCAAATGGTGCTCCAACCATTTATTAGAGCCAAGGTAAACTTGGGTTTAAGGTACCAGCTAGAGCTGAGAAAAAGGCAGTGACCTAGCAGTGAAGATTCACTAAGCATATCTATTCAATAAAAAACAAAACAAGTTATATAAAAAAAAACTGAAATAATAACTAATGCCACAAGGCAAAGGCCCCCAAACAAACAAAAATTTAGTAAAATATATGATAGCCATAGCAATCTGTTAAGAGATAGGTAATATAAAAATATGTGAATTGAGACAAATAAAAGTCAAAATGGGGGTGGGGTGGAATTTTATTTTATTTTATTTTATTTTATTTTATTTTATTTATTGTCTAGTACCCTGGATACCGCCCTGGAAGAGAATTCTATTTGACTCTAAGCCTGGCCTCACTAAATAGGCTTTTTTTTCCTTTTTTTCCCCTTTTATTTCAGAATATTGTAGGGGTACAAACATTTTGGTTACATGTAATGCATTTGCCTTGCCCAAGCACCTTAGTGTTGATTAGTTAGTACCAATTTGATGTTGAGTACATGTGGTGCTTGTTTTTCCATTTTTGTGATACTTCACTTCCAAGGGTGGGTTCCAGCTCTATCCAGGATAATATGAGAGGTGCTAGATCACCATTGTTTTTTGTAGTTGAGTAGTATTCCATGGTATACATATACCACATTTTGTTAATCCACTCATGTATTGGTGGGCACTGGGTTGTTTCCACAACTTTGCAATTATGAATTACTGCCATAAACATTCAAGCAGTGATGTCTTTATTTTAGAATATCTATTTTCCCTTTGGGTAGATGCCTAGTAGTGGCATTGTTGGATCAAATGATATTTCTATCTTTAGCTCTTTCAGATATTTCCAAATTACTTTCCATAGGGGTTGTACTAATTTGTAGTCCACCAGCAGTGTAAGAGTGTTCCAATCTCTCTGCATCCACACCAGCATTTGTTGGTACTTTTTGATAAAAGCCTTTCTCTCTGGTGTTAAGTGATATCTCATTGTGGTTTTCATTTGCATTTCCCAAATGATTAGAGATGTTGAACATTTTTTCATACATTTGTTAGCTATTAGTCTATCTTTTTTTGAAAAGTTTCCGTTCATCCTTTTCCCACTTTTTAATAGGGTTGTTTGATTTTCCTGAGTTCTATATCTGGAAGAAATAGAATTCTAGAACAGACCAATATGAAGTATTGAAATTGAAGCAGCAATAAAAAACCTTCCTAAAAAGAAAAGTCCCAGACCAGATGGTTTCACAGCCCAATTTTACCAGATCTACAAAGGAGACCTGGTGCCTATCCTACAAAAATTATTCTACAACATAAAGAAGGAAGGAATCCTCCCCAACACGTT
>VBSM01002121.1:21577839-21608335 GCA_008086735.1 Cheirogaleus medius
TTTTTTTTTTTTTTTCTGAGAAAAGGTCTTGTTCTGTTGGTGGGGCTGGAGTGCAGTGTGTCATCATAGCTCACTGCAACCTCAAACTCCTGGGCTCAGGTGATTCTCTTGCCTCAGCCTGCTGACTAGCTGGGACTATAGGCATTCACTGCCACACCAAGTTAATTTTTCTATTTTGTTGTAGAGACAGGATCTCTTTTGTGCTCAGGCTGGTCTCAAATTCTTGGCCTCAAACAGTCCACCTGCCTTGGCCTCCCAAAGTTCTAGGATTACAGGCATGAGCCACCACACCAGGCCTTGTAGTATTTTGTTGTAGCAGCCCTAGCAAACTAAAACGATTCTACCCCATTTTACTTAATTCTAATTGTTTATTTATATTTTAAATATGTTAAGCATTCACATGGTTCTGAAAAGCATAACTATATAAAAACACATAGTTTAAAAAATGTCTGTCTCCATCATGTCTTTTACTTTATTTCCTTTTCCCATTACACCATAATTTCTAACCCATCATTTCTAATGATTCTCTGTAGATCAACAATCTCATTATTTTTTTTGTTTACCCTTACTCTCCTTTTTATATTTCCTTCTCTCTCTCTCTTTCCCCACCTTTCCTCCCTCCCTCCCTCCTACCCTCCTTCCTTCTTTCCTTCCTTTCTTTCTTCTTTCTTCCTCTCCAAAAATATTAACAAGAAAACATGGAATACTCATGTTCACTTGGAGTCAGAGATATGATTAAAATTTTAAAAAGACTTTGTGAACTTTCAAAACCATATTATTTATTTTAATATTATTTAAGTTTGGCCGCTATCTAAAGGAGGAGCCTCAAATAAGAGATGCCTATCATTCAAATATAAATTTAAATTAATAAATTTAGACAGCCCTCTGTTGCACTGTAGTGGTAAAGTACTTTTTGTATTTCCAATAGTATGAAGCAAGAGCTGTGTACTTCCAAAATTCACATTTAGCAACATTATCATGGTTGGCTTCAACCTAGCAGCAAAATAATCTGACAGGGTCATTTAAAAAAGGGCTGGAAGTGGATGATATGACAACAATTTGCTAACTTTCAAATAGTAACATGATTACTGGTCTGGAAAAAAAGTGCTAATAAGGTGGCCTGCTATCTGACTCTGTGCTTTATTTTCAGTGATCTGTGGTTAGATTCATCATAAGCTTCATAAAATGATGAACATGGTGGTACATTTATGAATAAAATGACTAAAACGTCAAAATCAGACCCATTAAGCAAAGTGATTTTAGAGGCTAAGGTGCTAAATCAAATGAAAGGATCTTATTTGGATTCAAAAAATAGTATTAAATGGGACTGAAACTGTCATATGAAAGAATGAGGCTGAGCACAAGAATATAATGGGCATTAATCCTTGTTTTATAAAAATCAAGGACACTTTACATCTGTATAAATTTTGTAAGGGTGACAAGATAGACTACAAATTAAACCTGACTTTAAAAAATAGTGTAATAATAGATATAAGAAAGTATGATATTAAGAAAAATAAATCAATAATAGGAGTTAAAATGATGATCACATTTACTATTCTGGTTTTGTAAATACAATAATGAAATAGAATGTCAAAAACAAGTCTTTGGAGGTTTTCAGTTGAAGTTAAAACAAAAATGCCATATCATATCCTTATACATGAAGTTTGATATATCTTTTGAATGTTGCATGAAGTAGAAATTTATCTTTTGACTTTACTTTTAAATGGTGTTAATTTAATAGAAACTTTTGAGAAGTAAATAGTTTAACATTTTATTACAAAAAGGAAAATATTTTCTATAAATGTAAAGAATAAAAAAAGAAAATGGATTTTAATAAATACCACACAAAATGAAATATTTCTTGTCTTAAAAGTTTAAGATATATAATAAAATACTTCATTATTTGATTATAATAGAATTTTCTCTCTATATATACCCACATATACACACACACACACATATATATATATATATACACATATATATTTATACCTGTAGATATATTACAATTATTGTTAAGAATTCCCTATGGTATTTGGAGGATAGTGGGTTGTTATAAGCAGTTTAAATTAAATACCCAAGATCTTATTCTTTAGTCAATGTTCTTTATTTACTCTACTTTTCTATCTTTGTTTATTGCTTTGTAAACAGTGCATTTTTGGATTTTATTATTTTTCCAAATGTAGAATGGATACCTTAATAAATGCTGCCAGATGTGAATATCTATTTTATAAAATAAATAAATATATATATATAAAATATTTAAACAGCAAAAATTTATATCACTCTAGTAAGTTTTGGCCCTGGTATATATCTCTATAGATAAGCTTTAGGTTATAATATGTTTGTCTTTTTTGTAAGTAAAATGCAGTAGAATCCCTCAAATAAATTTATATCTCCCAAACTCCTCCAGATATTTTGAAATACCAAGGTGAATTCAATTTAGGCTTAACATTGGATTCCTGCTGCATTAAACTTTAAAATATTTTAGAATTTTATGTTTCAAGAAAACAAAGCAGTTTTTGTCAAAGAGACAAACAATACAAGGTTGAATTGTTTAAGCATTAAAAGATTGAGCATCAAAACATCAAAAGATTGAGGAGACATTTTGAAACATAGATTTCACATTTAAAATATTATGAAAGTAGGAGAAAACATAAAACCACCAGAAACCATGATATTAGGTCATTAATATGAAATGTCCAATTTTGAATCGCATGTAAATTATTATATCTCAAACAAGAAGCAGTACATTAATCAAAATATGCACCTAAATTATCAACACAGTTTTGCCATCTTAATGGTAGCTTGTTTGTGCCAGAAGCAAAGAAACTTGGAGAGTGAGTGGCGATGAAATCATTAAAGAGGTTTTCCACAGCTTGTTGAGAATTGAATATTTTTCCTTGCCAGAAGTGGTTCAAAGCCTGGAAGAAGTGGTAGTCAGTTGGTGAATGTGGTGGTTGATGGAAAACTTCCAAGTCCAGCCTCTGTATTTTGGGAAACATTAATTGTGTGACATGTGGTCAAGCATTGCCTTGCAAGAAGATTGGCCTATCTCTATTGACCAAATTTGGCTGCTTATAATTGCAAGCATCCTCATCATTTCATCCAATTGGTTGCAGTAGACATCCTCTGTAATTGATTGACCAGGTTTCATGAAGCTGTAGTGGATAATACCAGCACTGTTCACCAAACAGACACCATTATCTTTTTTGATGAATATTCGGTTTTGGACTGTGTTTTGTTTGGCACTTCATCTTAATCCAACTGTTGTGACAAACACTTGTGATTGTCAGTAAGAATCCATTTTTCATCACTCGTAACAAGACAGTGTAGAAGTGGCTGAATAGGTAAAACACAGGGATTTTTAGAGTGGTGATACTATTTTGTATGATACTGTAATGATGGATATATGACATTATACATTTGTCAAAACCTGTAGAAACGTACAGCCCAAACATTGAAACTTAATGTACTCAATTTTTTAAAAAAATGATTTGGGAGATTAGGGAATGCCAGGAGGGAATGCAAACTGTAATTTTTTATAAATATGATCTTATTACAGATGTGTTAAATAACTTCACTGAAGGTGGTAGGAGAAAATGGTCCTGAATTAAAGAACTTTAGAAATAAGTGGAGACTGTAAGACTAAAAGCAAAAGGAACTCAGTCATATCTTGATTTGGTTCCAGGACCCCACAGATACCAAAAATCCATGCGTACTTGACTCTACTAGCATACATGGATTTGTTCGCAGATGTGGAATCCTCCAATATGGAATGCTGACTGTATTTACCAAAAAAAAAGTCCACCTGTAAGTAGACCCATGGAGTTCAAACTCATGTTGTCAAGAGTCAACTGTATATACAATGTATATACAATGTATCCTAATTGGTAAAACTATTTCCCATTGGATATGAGTATGGCTAGAATAATCTATATGGTAATATATTTGAAGAACTGGCTTATTTTAGGGGGAGGGTAGGGAATATACAAGATGAACCTGGACTATCTTGTAGTGCCAGAAAGCATGACAGTGCTCAAAAAGCATAATGATGGGGGTCTGTTAAAGGAACAAAGGAGCCAACTAAAAAGTTCCCAATGCCCAAAATTGCAACAATTTCAGCAATGGAGTCAATAAACTGGTATTAGATTTTAACCCAAAATACAAAATCAATATCCATGAGTCAATAGTCATATAAATAAATGTTTGAATACATACATAAGTATGTAAATACATAAGTGGTAAATATAAATATAAATTTATTATATATAAATAAATAAATGTAAATAGGATAGGTAAATCTGTCCAGAATTCCATAAAATTTATATAGATACTCTGCCTTCAAGGAAATTGTGGGCAAGGAAGTGTGACTTCCTACCAAAGAATATAGAATGGAAAGAGGGTGAGATAAAGTAACTTTACAGTGGAAAAATATGACAAACATCACCTCAATGAGGTGAACAAGGTTAATATAAATGAGATTAGTCATGTTGATAGCATGTACCCTTGATAACATTGTGAGGAGACAGGCACTTTACTTCTGTGGTCTTCCTCCCCCAAATTATTATAATAACCCCAATGTAATAATGATACAAACATCACACAAATCCCAATGAAGAACATTCTATGAAATATATATTCATTTTTCCTCAAAATTTTCAAAGTCACCAAAAACAACAAAAGTCTTGGTGAATTATTTTTTGATTTGCAGTTGAATTCGCTTTGCTAAGATTTTATTAAGAATTTTTGCATCTGTACTCATAAGAGATATTGGTCTGTCGTTTTCTTTTTTGGTTGTGTCTTTTCCTGGCTTTTGTATCAAGGTGATATTGGCTTCGTAAAATGAGTTGGAGAAAATTCCTTCCTTCTTAATTTTATGGAAGAGTCATCCATCTGTTTTGTTCTGTTGCATCTAAATTTGTAAAATGTTTGAAAAATATAGAAACATTTCCATTCCCACTGCCTCAATTCTATTTCATGTCAATAATGTCTCTTTCCTTGGTTATTGTATCAGCCTCTTAGTTAATTTCTAATCCATTCTTCACATACAGTCAGAGTGAGCTTAATAAAAGACAAATTTGATCATATCAGTTTCTTACTTAATGGCAGTCAAAGACTCCCAATACCCTTAAATACATTTCAAAATGCTTAACATTTACAAAATGCTTCAAGTTCTGTACTGTGTCTATCTCTCCAGTGTCATCTCTCATATATTTTAGCCAGTACTCACCTTCTATCACTTCTGTCTTTCCTTTTAGATTTGTATTCATACGTGTCATTTCTACACTTAAACAATTCAGCCTTCCTCATCTTCACATACTCTTAACATTTGTCAGATTAATGCTTACCCATCTTTTAAGTCTCACCTTAGCTATTATTATCCCCAGAAAGCCTATTTCTTTCATTCCTACATCGTTGAAAGGTGTTTTGCCTATGTATTTCTATAATTCTTCTATCATAGATCTAAAGCAAACTTAATTATAATATTATAATTTGCTACTGTAATGAATAAGTCTGTTTATCTTGCTCATTTTATTTTTTTATTTTTTTTGGAGACATGGTCTCACTCTTTTGCACAGGCTGGACTGCAGTGGTGCAATCATAGCTCACTGCAGCCTTGAACTCCTGGGCTCAAACAATCCCCTGGCCTCAGCCTTCTGAGTTGCTGAGACTATAAGCAGTAGCCACCATGCCTGGCTAATTTTTCTATTTTTTACAGAATTGGAGTCTCAGGCTGGTCTCAAACTCCTGACCTCAAGTGATCCTTCAGTCTTGGCTTCCCAAAGTACTAGGATCCCAGGCTTGAGCCACTGAGCCCAGCCTCATTATTCTTGACATTGAATATTACTTTATTTTAATCCAATTTTAAGTTCAATTTAATTTTTAAAATGTAGTTTAATTTTATTATTTAATTTTAGCTTAATTTTGAGGCTACACTTAAATTTGAAATTCTATTGCATAATATTCTCATTTGTTGAATACATGTATTACATTGAAAATGTCTTGTATTTATACTGCTGAACAACTGTTAGTAACAAATATTATTGTGAAAAATTCATGAGAATTCATATTAACAGTTTCAAAAATCTTGCCCTAATTATTACTATTTTAAAAATAATGCTTTGTCAGGACAAATAAAAATTAATCTATCTCATATGATCTGTATTACTGAAAAATATACTGTGCATTTGTAGTGTTTGTGTACAAATGGGGAAGTAAAACATAATATAAATCTTTTTGAAATTGCATCTCTGAATATATAACAATGGGAAAGTTGTACCTACTATACCTTCTAGAATACAAATGGAAATACTTTTTATAATATAGAATGAGATCTGTATTCCACCTAGTTAATTATTATAAATTATATTAATATTTATGGTACTATACACAGATCCATTCCAATAGTAATTTAGATAAAGTTTTAAGAAATATTTTAACATGAAAAGTGTTAGATACATTTTCCAAGATGTGTAATGTTCATGGTACTGTTAGTTTTCAAATGATATTCTTGTTATTAACATAAAGTTATTCAAAATTAAGAGAATTACATTAGCTAAATGTATACCTGCAAGAAATTAAAATCAAATACAGAAGAAATACTTCACATATGTGGAAAGTTTCCAATCTTTGTAGTTTCTCTTACAGAGTTGTTTCTCAGGTAAATCACTTTATAAAGTACTTTCCCTGTAGAGTTTACAAAAATATTTTTTTAAAAGAAAGTGTTATCAAGTATCCACATGAGCGGAAATGTACTTGAGAGCCAGGAAAATCAAAAGTAGGTGACACTAAAATATAATGCAAGTAGAGTGATACCAAAAGACCAATAAAAGAGTTATTGCCTGGACAGGTTGATGCTTTCTCTGATTGGGCTAGCGGCACATGGTATGAACAGCTGGGAGTCAATAAAAGTTTCATTCTGTACTACTAAGAGTAAAAGTTGCTCAAAGGAAATGGAAGCTCAGCATTTTGCAGCAGGAATTTTCAACATGATTCTGAAAGACCATTATTACTGTCAATTGACAAAAAAGAGACAGCAATTGGCACCCTGGAATAGAGAGAAGAGAAGGTAAATGGGAAAAGCTATGAGATAAAATTATTATTTCTAGAGGAAGAATGATAGAGTTGGATATTTGCCTCGGACCTTATAAAACTTTCATTGTTATACTCTCAGAAGCTGGGATGAAAATAGGCATGCTAATGTTCTTAGTGTAGCTTGCATGTCAGGTGCTCCTTAATATCCAGATAAGAAGGATTCAAATGCTGCCACAAGTCCTGTGTGTAACTCAGTGTCCTTTAATTCTTTCTCAAGAATTCTCATTAGATTTCTATTTTCTATTCATGTCTTGCTCTGATTTCTAGCTTATGCTGTATTCTTTTATTCCACCTGTGTGTAGTGAGCCAGGGTTGACCCAAATTGAATACATAAAATTCTTTTTGTTTCCTCTGCCCTAGGTCACAAATAAATACCACTGAAAGGTAGTATCACTGACTGTACATTCAAGTATAACTTATAGGAGACGCTATATGACAGTACTCAGAAGATAGTTTTCAAACGACACCCAATGCCTTTGCTCCTACAATGGGGATTCAGCGGGGCATTGTAGCACTTGCCTGTAGTCCCAGCTGCTCAGAAAACTGAGCCTGGAGAATCGCTTGAGACCAGAAGTTCAAAACCAGAAGTTCCAGTCCAGCATGGGCAACATAGCAAAATCCCCATATCTGGGAAAAAAGGGTGAGGGGCTTCGGCCCCTTCTATCAATCCAAGCACCATCATGCAGCCATACATTTCATTCTGCCTTTTCTCCCCCTCTCATGTTTCACTCTTTTCTCATTTTTGATCTGTTCTGTTCACTTTCTAGTAGATGATTTAGATAGATATTTTAGAGTTTCCTTACATCCCATGTCCATGATTACTCGGCTTCTACTCATAAGGGATTTAACAAGTATTTCCCTAACCAAAGGGAGTTACTTAAAAATAAATGTTGATATTAAGTAGTTAAGTCAGAGTTTTTATCCCAGTAAACTAACTCTTTCTTGTGGACATACTTCTTAACTCAGTTTTCCAACCATAAGTAAATTGAATAGAAGAAATCCTTCTCAATTCTATTCATCTCTGTTTCATTAGTATTTATCACAGGCCTTAGAACACAATTGATGCTTAAAAAATGGATACAAGAATGAATGATTAATTAACTAATTAAAAATTAATTAATAAATGCCGTTTGGGTTATCTGGGATGATCATTCATCCCAGATTAGAGGTACATTCTAGTTGCAGTCCTTCCAGGAGTCAAACAAAATGACAATGGCAATTTTGCTAATAATGATACATATGTATCTGCAGCTAAATTATATCTTCCTAATGAATTTTTTTTATAATAGGAACAATAATGTCACTGTGTATGGAGATCCAGTGCAATTTTTGTGCTTATTATTTAATAGTATATGTCGAACACCTAGGTTAACATGTAGGCATTAATAGTAAAATTAATTTGGGACTTGGTTTTAGCTATTATTATCCCCAGAAAGCCTTATTTCTTTCATTCTTACATCGTTGAAGGGTGTTTTGCCTATGATTTCTGTAATTCTTCTATCATAGATCTAAAGCAAACTTAATTATAATATTACAATTTGCTACTGTAATGAATAAGTCTGTTTATCTTGCTCATTTTATTTATTTATTTATTTATTTTGGAGACATGGTCTCACTCTTTTGCACAGGCTGTACTGCAGTGGTGCAATCATAGCTCACTGCAGCCTTGAACTCCTGGACTCAAAACAATCCCCTTGCCTCAGCAAGGGGATTTTAGTTTTAGGTAATTTTGGCATTTGATGTAATCAACTGCAAGTCTCTGAAGCCTTTTTGTTAGCATAGGGATAATTGCTGCTCATAACTAGAGGATAATTTTAAATGAATTTGTTACCAATTGCCTTTCTAAAATCAGATTTTTCCAAATATACTTATGAATGATACTCTTGTCGAATTTCAGGGCTTCTAGAGTCTCTGACTGCCCATACAATTTTTATAAGCCTGCTTTATTCTCCCATAATTAACCTTGACTTCCTATGCCTGCAGTTTCTGTCAGATCTTTGTGTTTAAGCTGGACTTATGGCTCTAGTAATTCTTGATCAACCTTGTCCTGTTGTTTCCCTGCCTACATAGACTACCTCCTTCTACACACCTTTTTCTTATTCTCATCTGCCTTATAAATCTAAACATGATTCTTACCCCCAAATTTTCTTGTTCTACATTCTTACTCTTTCTCTTTAATCTCTATTTTCCCCTTCTCTTTTACGTTCTTTTATATTTATTCTTGTCCATATTTTTTTTTCCTTTTTCCTACTTTTCTTTTGGTTGATTTTTCCCCTTCACAAATAACAATCTAATAGCAATGCAGAAGTGGTGGTGCATATTCTATTTCATTTGGAATGAAATTAGTTTGTAAAGTATCTATACGACTTCAGAAATTAAAAGAAAAAATGAATCATCCAATAGGCCTAATATAATCTACATTAAAACCTGTTTTTAGTAAGTTTTGGTGCAAAATTCTTGTTATTTCACTGATTCCAAAGCAACACATGTACAAAACAGGTATACATTAAACAATGTTACATATGTAGTTTGAAAATATGTAACATTTAGTAGTTGATAACATACTCAACATAAATTATGAAAACATTTATAATTGATTATAATGAAACATTTGTGATTTTAATAGGTAGTTTGATAATGTCAGAAAAATAGAGCATAGTAATCATAAGAAGTTAATTCTACTTAAAAAATTTCTGGGCTTCTCAGACTTTTATAAATAAAAGATACTGACCTGTGTTTTTCATTATAAAGAGACACAACTGTTGTAGAAACATAGAGGTAAAGCATTTATGTTGTTATGAAAATATTAAAGGCTACATGAACGTGTTCAAGATGATAATACTTCAATGAGAAAATGTATTGAAATATCATATATAATTTAGGAGAAAGCATTTATTTATGAAGGGTTTTATGAAACAGAATTCATCATATTAGCAACACGGATGACAAGCCTGTTTTACAAGGGTATTCTAAAGGGGGTTGTAATTTGTTTTTGTAGTTTTATGCATAACACATAGTTTTGAGCTCAAAACTTGTGGCTGCTAAATAATACCACAATCTGCACTCCAACTAAAAGTCCACTTGACTAATTATCTTATCAGATTTTTTTAATCAAAAACATTTTTATTTCTGCATTTCCAAACAAAGCTATCACTGCACCCTCTAACAACTATTGCTTAAGACACAGACTTAGGGACAGCAACATTTGAACAAAAGTATTTTTAACAAAATATAGGCAGAGTATCTTCAACAGAAATCACACTTTTTAAGAGGTGTTTGACACTATGTGACCATTAGATTATGACATTTTATTTGTTACCATTAATATCATATAAACATAACAGTCAGTTAGCTTGGGAGATTTTCTTTATAATGTATGGGTATTACCTCATAACAAGGGAAAATATAAATAAAGGGGTTTGCAATAATTATGTAGGAGAAAATCTGTTTTTTAAAATAATGTAGAATGTAAGGATAGCAAAGGGAAATTTACCCAGAGAAAAACTGTAACAATATATTTTATCTTACCTGTCTTTCATGTCACTTAATGTTTTCAGAAAATGATCCTAACTTAAAGCAAAATTGTCCAGGGAAGTCAAATGCTGATCATATTTTCTTTACTATTCTAAGAAAATCATTATACAAAGAAGGCAAAACAGGGAAACATTCAACAGTTTTTACCAAGAAGTTTAGTCCCTCAACTGCATCTCATTTTCCTGTCTAAAATAAATCAAGCTTTACTAATCAAAACTAATTCTTAACATCATTAAATTTAGAGTGACATGGTTAATTTTAGCATCCAACAATAGATCAAAATATTAAATATTAAAATTCATATTAGTTTAGGTTCGTAAAGTAAACTTGCCTTTTCAATCATATGAGCATTAGTTCACTTTCAGAATTATTTCCTAACAACTGTAGGCGTACAGCTTATATGAATTTTCTAGTTTTAGAAACAAAACACCTTTGAAAATTAAAGAAATTCTGTGATATTCATAAAGCCATAGGGCTCAAATTGAAATCAGTCCATTTTAGGAAAAAACAAGTGCCTTTCCTTCAATAGTGTCTTATTTTTAAACGTTCATATTTCAACTTCTTTGTTAGTAAATATTACATTATTTTAATTGCCACTGCATATGTGTCTACCTTCATATTCTGACTTACAAAAAAAGAGTTGTATTTTAACACCATCCTGTTTATTATTTAGATAAGTGGTAATAATACATAATTAACAAGTGTGATTTGAATTCCCACCAAAAATTTTGGAAAAGACAAATTGTACTATTTTTTGCTAGAAATGCAATGAAGTTAAAAGCAACTGGTTGACATTATCTTTCATTTTAACTGAATTAATTCAGCTATTTCCACTTAAATTACTAGATCTGTTTAATCTTTGGAGCACAACACCTGACAGTGACAGCAAAACTGAACACATTACATTTTGTTGACAATTCTTGTTTGATTATGTATGTTAAAAAGAAATGAAACTGGGTCAAATATTTTGTTTCTAGTTGTTATATTCTATTCATTTAATGGCTTAAAAGTATTTTTTAAAAGCCAAAAAAAATCTTCATTATGCAGTGACTATGCAAATAAATGAAGAAAGTAAATGGATTATGTATATTTGGCTGTGAAATCATATATATATGGCCAGTACAAAGCATCACATTAAAACTGTGCCTCAATGATAACTTTAAGAGGAAGAATTTGGCAGAAACCCAAAGGAAAAATCAAATAACAATGGTCCTTATCTGAGTCATAACAGTTGCTGTTCAACTGCAAGGCATTTAGTTAATTAGTTGTGATGCTGAGAATAAAATCAGAAATCAAGTAATTTTACTTTCAGAAGCTAGTCATTATAGACAGCCCAGGAGTGAATATATCAGGCCACTCCCAATAGAAAGGTAGCTTGTTGAATTGCCTCAAAAAAATGTTGTTGTTACCTTTATTTAATTTTAATGCCATTAAATATTCTAACCTCATTGTTTGAATTGCTGTTTTTAATGTATATGTATAACATTATACTAAACTATTTATTCTTTATACATAATTTTCTATGAACTTCATATGACCATCTGTGAGTTCCTATGGCTGTAGGCACCCTTTTGACGTTCATGAGATAATGCATCATTTCTACAGGAAATAGAAATCATTTACTTGGTAAGCCATTTTTTTTCTAAAATGATTATTATCTTCTCAGAATGCCTGTAGTATTTATTGCCTTTAGCATTATTTTGATTCTTTCTGTCCTATATTTTCATTGTACTATTCTAGTTCATAAATTACCTTACTTTACAAAAATATTAAGTTTAAAACCCTGAGAAATTATTTACTCCTATATATTTTATGCAAAATTTATCTATGCCAGGATAGCTTGCAGAGTGTATTGCACAAAGTATGTAATTTCTAAGTATTTATGCATGGGTTTTATCTTTATATTTGAAAACAAAACCCCCATGGAGATAGTGACTTGTATTTTGCATATTTAGTTGAAAAATCCATTATATGATTAGTATTTATTTCCATACTATTATAGAATGAAAAGGTTTTTTTCCCCTTTGTTTTCTAAATGCAGAGCTAAGTTGCCACTGCTTTTAAATTTGTAATTTACTGACTTTTCCCCTAAAAATATTATCGTGCTCGTAATTAATCCCAGGATTATTCAATTCATTTAAAATTAAGCTGTGAAATTATAGAAGAAATTCAGAATCACAGGAATTCATATCAGACAAACAACCTGATTGCCTCAAGCAATGGTAGAGATTTGTAAAAGACAATCGTATCAATTCCTACCAGCCCAAGCTTTGTAAAACTGTTTCTAGTGGCATAGAATTTTATCTATTGGACTACTTATTCCTTTTATTAAAGAATAAGGGTTAATTCTCTTTTGCAAATAGGACTATTTATTTTCAATAATCCAAGGGTAAGATCCTCAGATTCTGAATTTTAGGTTTGAACCATATTTGTACATGAAGCCATATAAGTAATTATTTTATAGAGATGATAATATCTTCTCTGAAATAAAAATGTCAGGAGAAAAAGAAAAAAATAAACCTAAGCCTAAGAATAGACTATGTTATCCAATCAACTAAATCAGTACTCCAATTACTCTGACTTATATTGAGATAAAAGGCTTCCAAACTATGCACTAAAATGCACTACTCTATTACAATGTTATAAACATATTTTTCTTTTTAAGAGGAGGTTTGCAACCAGATGGTTCATTACCATTAATGAATATCTCTAGGTTAATATTTCATTATATGTCCCTTATCAGACTTCCAAAAGAAAGCGTGTCCATAATGAGTACTAACTATACTGAGTAAAATGACTCTTATCTAAAATTATTTTATTAAAATTATTATTTTGTTATTGAAAGCCCTATATATGTAAGGCATATTTCTGTTATTAATAAATGTACATATATGTTTTTATTAATGAAGTACTATGTTTAGTATTTATTAGTATATTTACTAATATTTATTAATGTTTTATAAGAACCACAGTAAACTCTAGGCTTCAATCAAAAGCCAGCTGACTTTCATATTCTAAACAATTTATTCTTAATACTAGGACTCCTCTCTTTTTCAACTCCTTGCCTTCTACATTATAATGCAGCAGAATCTAAAAATGAAATTTCAGTATAAAATTCTCTCCATGGAGAGAGACAGCTTCTTAAATTTAGCGGTATGTGTGTTGTTTTAATATGCAAAAGGATATTCATAGAAATTATTTACTTAAATTTTAAATAATTTACACTTTTTTATCTACTGTAATTCCACTTAGCTCACAGAAAAAGGGGTAGGAGGGGAACTAATTACTACATTGCAGTTTTTACAAGCAAGCACAAAATGATAGATTATTTCCTTTAATGAGCCTAGAGAGTATATTTTAAGCACACACTTGAGACAAGAGACATTTCATCAAATATCTCTACAGTATATTATTTATCATTTAAAATTATTCCATTGTCTTCTCTCTTAAAATTTAAAAAAGCAAATTGTCAGACAAAAAGTACAGAGATATATAAGCCCTTCTTTAAATTTTATTTATCTTCCTTTCCCCTTATTTTTTTTACCTCCTTGAGATAAGTATTTACATTCAATACTTTCACTGCTTCATATCTCTTATACTCCACCAACTGAAATCTATTTAATTCTCTTAATATTCTGACAAAAAATAACTTTGTTGTTTTTTTGAGGGGCGAGGGATTGGTCAAAACCACTATGCTATCCTGGTTGTAATGTGCAATGAATTACTTTTAATACCTTTGTGCATTAGTATGTCACTTCAGTAACTCCAAGCTCCAACTATATTTTCAATATTCCCAGGTCTTTATCATTCTACCTGAATTATATCTTGATATAATATTACCCCCATATTGCTGGATATACATACTGAAATCAACAAATCAAAAGCATAACTTGGTATTTTCTCTTAGTATATATTCTACATTCTCTGTTTTAGAGAATGAAATCGACATCATCCAGGTGACCAAAGCCAGAAGATGAGGTATCATCTTTCTCTCTTTCTCTCTCACTGCTGCAACTCTAGTCATATAAATTATGCCTCAGTTATAATCCTCAGTTATCCCATTTTTCCATTACTGTAGGATCCTTCTTTTCTGAAGGAGAACCATCAAGTGAATAAATGATGAACCCAGACTAGAGTCCAGAGAGTCAGTAATGTGATAAATCCAATCTAATTTATTAGCTCTATGTGTGTCTGGAGTGTGAGTTTTGGAGCAAAGGATATTTCTTAAAATGTTATACAAATAAAATGCTAGGAAATTAAATGAAATTGTAATCAAAAGCAAAGATTATATAAATAATGAGAAGTTATAAGTGAGACCAAACAAAAAGTGACCAAAAGTTCATAGATATACAAATAAAAGAGTATTAGAATAAATAGGAGATAATGGATCTAAAGAAGAAATCAGGTGAAGCAGGTTTGTCTTTTTTAATATAAGTGAACTAAAATTGTGAATCAGTGAAACAAGTGATTTTAAAGTTACCAAATTAAGACAGACACTTATGAATATAATGTTAATTATATCTGTTTTATTTCCTCTTTGAATTATGCAATTCGTTTCTGTGTTGTACTTGCTTTACTATACTTTACATTTCAGAGTAATAGATGTAAAAGACGGATTTTTATCCTGTCATTTTTATTTCAGAATCCTTTACATATTGTCTTATTTTATTCAGAACGAATACCAATATACCTCTTATGCCTTACCTTAGAGTTTCCTTCATGATCTGGCCACTATCAACCACTGAAATTTATTTCTTACCATATTTTCCACCTGAACCTTGACCTCAATTATACTAAAATACTTTCAATTCCCCGAAGATGCCAAGCTCTCTTAAGTCACCTTTCTTAATATCTATTCATTACTCAAGTTTAGAAGTTTTCTGTGTACAATTCCTTTAAATCATATCTTATTTTTTTGAGGAAGATTTTCCAATTTATCCACCCAAATATCTAGTATTTATTTTATTGAAATACTCATCTAATTACATTTATATTGTGACTTTTAGGGGTTCATGACATTCTAAGCCTTTTGACTGTTATTTATCTCTATTTTCCCCTCCTAGAAACTACTTCTATAACAGCGCCTAGAAAAATTACTTACTAATTATTTGTTTTACTTCTACTCTATACATAATAAGAAATATTTTATTATATAAGGTATAATAAAAAGTTGATACTGTAAGTAAATATATAACAAAATAATTGAAGTGAATTGTAGCTTATAGCTTATCTATTTATGCAGACACCAGTGTAAATATTTGGGACTAAGCATTTTGGCATTTCCAATACTCTTGGATCTTTAGAAAAAACTGAAGTTTGATTGCAGTCTTATATTCTATAATTTAGTAAAACTTGCATAAAAGCAGTTTTTTAAAATTACAATGTTAAAAACTTTTAAAAGCCAAGTTATATAACTATAAGAATTACTAAGGTAAAGAACAAAAATGAATAAGTTGAATCATTTTTAATTGAGGTCATTTGTTATTACATGGGAGGTATTCAGAAGACAAATTTCTAACATTCTTTATGCCATCATTATCTTTTGGCTTCCAATTTTCTAATGAGATATCAGTTGCCATTCTGTCATCCACTTATACAAATTTTGGTTGTTTCTTTTTCTGGCAGCTTTTTCATTCTCTTTGTTTATATTTACTACAATTTGTTGTGTTATTCCATTTGTTGCCATATGGATAAATGTAGATTGTCTTGAGATTGTTTATTGGCATTCATAATTTTGGTGAATTCTCAGTTGTTAATTTTTTAAATTAATAGACTTTTCTAGAAGTTTAGATTTATAGAAAAATTGAGGGGAAAGTTCAGAGAGTTTCCAAATACCACCTCTCCCCACATATGTACAACCACTTCTACTATTGACATCCTGTATCACAGTGCTACAATTTTATAATCTTTGAATTTACCAATGTAGGTTGTTCAGTGTTCAATGATGATTGATCATTATCACTCAAAGTCCATAGTTTACATTACAGTTCAATCTTGGTGTTGTACATTCTATAGATTTTGATCTATAATGACTTGTATCTATCATTGTAGTATTTATTATACAGAATAGTTTCACTGCCCTAAACATCCTCTGTGCCCTGCCTATTTATTCCTCCTACCCACTGAACCCCTGTCAACCACTGATCCATTTACTCTGTCAATAGTTTTGCCTTTTCCAGGGTGTCATATAGTTGGAATTATATAATAGGTCTTTCAGATTCACTTTTTCCACTCAGTAAAATGCATTTCATCTTCTTCTATATATTTCCATGGCTTGAGAGTTTGTTATTCGCTAGCACAGAATACTATTCCGTTGTCTAGATGTACCACAGTTTACCTGTTCACCCACTAAAGGGCATATCGGTTACTTTTAAGTTTGGCAATTATGATTATACTGCTGTCAACATCCATGTGCAGGTTTTGTGTGGACATAGTTTTCAATTAATTTGGGTAAAAACCAAGAAATGTGATTGCTAGATCATATAATAAGAGTATATTTACTTTTCTAAGAAACTGCTAAACTCTCTTCCAAAGTTGCCGAACCATATTGCATTCCCACCAGCAACAAACAGAACTTCCTGTTGTTCCAAATCCTCTCTAACATTTGGTGTTGTCATTGTTCTGGATTTTGACTATTCTAATAGATATGCAGTAGTATCTCGTTATTCTAATTTGCAATTCTCCAATAGCATATAATGTTGAACATTTTTTATATGATAATTTGCCATCTGTATATCTCTTTTTGCGAGGTGTCTATTCAAGTCTTTCCACCATTTTAATCAGGTTGTTTTCTTATTGTTGAGCTTTAAGAATTCTTTGTATATTTTAGATAATAGCTTATTATGAGAAATATCTCTTCTTATTTTTTTTCATTAACTTAGTTCTTTATTCTAGATATTAAAATGAAAAGGTCTTGTTGGGTTTTGGGTTTTTCTTTGTTTTTTGTTTTCTTTTTTTTATTTCAGCATATTATGGAGGCACAAATGTTACATTTATTGCTTTTGCCCTGCCCAAGTCATTATCATTGGCTTATCTTCTCATTTTCTTGATGTCGTCTTTCATGAAGCAGAGTTTTTTAATTTTGTTGTTGTTGTTGTTAAAGACAGGATCTTGCTCTGTTACCCAGACTGGAGTGCAGTTGTGCCATCATAACTTACTGTAACCTCAAACTCCTAGGCTCAAGAGATCCGCCCACCTCAGCCTCTCTAATAGCTGTGACTACAGGTGCATACCACCATACCTGGCAAATTTCGTTTGTGTTATTTTTTGTAGAGGTGAGGTCTTGATATGCTGCTCAGGATGCTTTGAACTCTTGGCCTCAAGCTATCCTTCTACCTAGTCCTCCCAAAGTGTTGGTATTACAGGCATGAGCCACCATGCCCGGCCATAAGTTTTTAATCTTAATAAAGTCCAACTTAATTATTTATTTCACAATTGTGCCTTTGGTGTTGTATCTAAAAGTTATCACCACCCAAGGACAGCTAGACTTTATAATATGTGATCTTCTAGTAGTTTTATGGGGTTTTTTAAATTTCAAAATATTAAGAGGGTACAAACATTTTTGTTACATGGATACTTTTTATGCTTAAGTTTGGGCTTTTAGTGTGCTCATCACGAGAATAGTGTTCATAGTACCCGATAGGTAAGTTTTTACCTCTCCCTTACTCCCCACTTCTTGATTTCCAATAAATTTTACATACTTTTGTGTTTTGTGCCAATCGATTGGCTCCCAATTATGAGAGAGTATATGTGGTGTTTATTTTTCCATTCCTGAGATACTTCACTTAGAATAATGGTCTCTGGTTCCATTCAAGCTGTTACACATGATATTATTTAATTATTTTTTACAGCTGAGTATAATCCATGATATATATACACACATTTTCTCAATCCACTTATAAATGATGGGCACTTAGGTTGATTCCATAACTTTGCAATTAAGAATTGTACTGAGATAAACATTTGAGTGGAGGCATCTTTTTGACAAAATGACTTCTTTTCCTTTGGGTAGACATCCAGTACTGGGATTGCTGGGTTGAATGGTGAGTTTACATTTATTTCTTTTAAGAATTTCCTTACTGTTTTCCACAGAGGTTGTACTAATTTGCAGCCCCACCAACATAGTAAGTGCTCCTTTCTCTCTTCATATACACCAGCATCTATTGTTTTTAACTTTTTAATAATAGCCATTCTGAAGTGCATAAGCTGGTGTCTCATTGTGGTTTTAATTTGCATTTCCCTGATGATTAGTGACATTGAGCATTTTTTCATATATTTATTGGCCACTTGTCTATCTTTTTTTGAAAAGCTTCTGTTCATGTCTTTTGCCCACTGTTTAATTGGGGTTGTTTGGTTATTTTCTTGATGGTTTGCTTGAGTTCTTTGTAGATTCTGGTTATTAGTCCTTTGTCAGATGTACAGCTTATGATTTGCTCCCATTCTATAGGTTGTCTGCTTGCTCTGTTGATTATTTCTTTAGCTGTGCAGAAGCTTTTTAATGTGATCAAGTCCTATTATTTATTTTTGCCCACTTTTTAATTATTATTATTTTTTTGGCTGATTTGTTCAAGTTCTTTGTAGATTCTTGATATTAGCCCTTGACTGGATATAAAGTTTGTGAATATTTTTTCCCATGATCTACGTCGTCTATTTACTCCTTCAATTATTTCCTCTGCATGCAGATGTTTTTTAATTTAATTGAGTCTCAATTATTTGTTTTTGTTGTTATATTTGCCATTGGGGTCATAGTCATAAATACTTTGCCTAGGCCAATGTCTAGAAGAGATTTTCCTACTTTTTTTTTCTTCTAGAATTTTTATGGTTTAATGCCCTATATTGTAGTATTTAATTTTTGTACATGGCAAGAGATAGGGGTTCTGTTTCATTCTTATGCTTGTGGCTATCCAGATTTCCTAGCACCATTTATTGTATATGGTTTCCTTTCTCTGGTGCATGTAGTTGTCTGGCTTTGTTAAAAATCAGCTTGTTGTAGGTAGATGGTTTCATTTTGGGGTTCTCTATTCTGTTCTATTGGTCTATGCCTCTACTTTTATACTAATACCATACTGATTTGGTTACTATAACTTTGTAGCATAATTGGAAGTCTAGTCATGTGATGCCTCCAGATTTGTTCTTTTTGCTTAAAATTCCTTTGACTATTTGGGCTCTATTTTGTTCCCAAATTAAGAGTAGATTTAATTTTTCTAGATTTGTGAATTATGACATTGGTATTTTGATAGGGATTTCATAAAATTCGTAAATCACTTTGGATAATATAAACATTTTAACAATGTTGATTCTACCAATCCATGAGCATAAGTAATGTTTTTTTCATTCGTTTGTGTCATTTGAGATTTCTCTCATTAGTGTTTTTAGTTATTCTTGTAGAGATTTTTCACCTCCTTGGTTAAGTATATTCCTAGATATTTTATTTTATTTTAGCTTTTGTGAATGGTATTGAATCTTTGATTTGACTTTCATCTTGACTGTTATTAGTATATAGAAATGCTATTGATTTGTGCAGATTGATTTTGTAAACTGAGACTGTGCTGAATTTTTTGTATCCATTCTAGGAGTTTTAGTGAAGTCTTTAGGATGTTTTAGATACAAAATCATATAGTCAGCAGAAAGGGATTGTTTGACATCCTCTTTCCTGATTTAGATATCCTTTATTTCTTTCTTTTGCCTGATTGCTCTAGTTAGGACTTCCAGCACTATGTTGAATAGAAGTGGTGACATTGGACACCCTTGTCTTGTTCCAATTCTTAGGGGAAATGCTTGCATCTTTTCACCATTCAGATGATGTTAGCTGTGGGTTTGCAATATCTGGATTTTATAATTTTTAAACATGTTCTTTCTCTGCCACATTTGATGAGGGTTTTTATCATGAAAAGGTACTGGATTTTATTTACTGCTTTTACTGCATCTATTGAGATGATCATATGGTCTTTGTTGTTGCTTCTGTTTATGTGGCAAATCACATTAATTGATTTGCATATGTTGATGTATCCCTAGTATGAAAATCACTTGATCATGGTGAATTATCTTTTTGATGTGGTATTGAATTCGGTTTGCTAGTATTATATTTTGTTTAGAAGTTTTGCATCTATATTCAGAAAGGATATTGGTCTTTAGTTTTCTTTGTTTGTTGTGTCCTTTCCTGACTTTGGATCAAGGTGGTACTGGCTTCATAAAATTATTTAATAGTTAGGGAGAGTCCCTCCTTCTTGATGTTATAAAATAATTTCTGTAGGATAGGATCCTGTTCTTATTTGTAGGTCTGGTGGAAATCAGCTGTGAGTCTGTCTGGTCTGGAAAATTTTTTGTTGTCAGATTTTTTTTATTACTGCTTAAATCATCCTGCTCATTATTGGTCTGTTCAGAATTTCTATTTCTTCCTGCCTTTGGGTTTAGGATGTTGTGTGTTTGCAGGAATTTATCCATTTCCTCTATGTTTTTTAGTGTGTGCGTGTAGAGAATTTCATAGTAGTCACAGATGATATTTTGTATTCCTATGGTATTAGTTGTAATTTCTCATCTTTTCTTTCTGATTGAGCTTATTTGAGTCTTTTCTCTTCTATTTATGGTTAATCTAGCTATTGATGTATTGATTTTGTTTATATTTTTAAAGAACCAAATTTTTGTTCCCTTGATCCTTTGTATTGTTTGTATTTATTTCCATTTTCTTTAGTTCTAATCTGAGTTTTGTTATCTCTTTTTCTTCTCCTGGTTTTGGGTTTGACTAACTCTTCCTTTTCTAGTTCCTTGACATGTGACATTAGATTGTTAATTTATAATCTTTCTGTCTTTTACATGTAGGCATTTAAGGCTGTGAACTTGCCCCTTAGGACTGCTTTTAGTATATCCAATAGATTTTGATAGCTTGTACCCCAATTGTTGCTCAGTTCAAGAAATCTTTTGATTTCTATCTTAATTTCATCATTGACTCAAAGATATTTCAGCAGTAGGTTGTTAAATTTTCATAATTTTGTGTAGATTTAAAAGTTTCTTTAGAAATTGTTTTCTAGTTTTATTCCACTATTGTCTGAGAAGATACATGCTATGATTTTTATTTTTTTGAATTTGCTTCCTACTCCTTCTCTTTCACAGAATACCCCTCTGTTCCATCTATTTTTATTCTTCCTACTACTATAGTTCTTTAAAGCTCAGTTCTATGCCAATTTCTCTTAATATATTTCATTCTTTATGACTACGATTATACTCTGTGCAAATGTACATCATATATTTATATCTCTAGTTTACCCCTCTCCTTTAATAACCCCTGGTATATAATAATCACTATATTGGTGTTTTCTTACTCTTGATATCTTATGACTTTTAAGAGGCTCCCCTAAGACCATAAGAAGCAGTAGGATATAGTGAAAAAGGCTCTGCAAACGTATCAAAGAACCGATTTTTTTCCTATCTCAGACTAATTATGTGACCTTACAGAAGTAATTCAGCTTCCACTGACTTTATCTGTTACCTTATCTGTATGCAAATGCAGGAACTACATTATTAAATAATCCTTAAGGTCCTTTCAGCTCTCAAGTTTTATTATTCAATTTCAGCCTGGCTTGCTCAATGATCTTGATATTGATATTGATAAGTAACAAGCCACATTTTATTGTAGACAGCTGTAAGGCATGGCATTTATAAAAATAACAGAAAATGCATTTAAGATCTATGAGGTAATTTATAATAACCTTTATGCCACCAAATGTATGCTTAGACATGGACTAGTTAAGATGAAAGAAAGAAAAAAAGAAAGAAAGGAAGGAACAAAGGAACAACTAAAAGAAGGAAGGAAGAAGGAGCCAGTGAATTAGAATGAAAGCATTAAACAAAAATGTTAAACTCAAACAAAGCTATGATTTCCAAATACACTGGAAATCAAAATATATAGCTAGGAACCATAACATACAAAGTGGATGAAAACAGAATACTAGGAATAAGGTAGAAAGATGGGAAAATTGTCTGGGGTTCTGAATGAGGGCTGTAGAGATGAGTCCTGCTGCTGTGTATACCTATGTGAAAAGCAAAGGCTGCCTATTTTGAAGAGACAAATGATGATAAATTTTCTCATTTCATAATGTCTTCTAGGATTAGTTCTTCCACACTTACAAATTGAAATCTTCTGGCTAATTTAAGAGAAAAGAACACAATTTAAAAACACTGTGTTTCTAGTCATTGTCCTATGCTCTGATTTTTTTCTCTAGGCCTTTACATATGTCTTTATACTTAAACTCAAATAAAAACATGAGGCATATAACTGCTTTCATGCATTAAAAATGATACAATGCCCACACACAAAAAAAGTATTAAATACACAACTTATGTAATAAATGATACTTAAATTATCATCCAATTTAATAAATTAAGCTATATAATATTTACATATTACATAATGAAAACTCAGGACACTAAATTGAGAGACATAAGTAGACAGAATATGGAACCAAAGAAAAATCTACTACAAAGTACTTATGTCATCCATTCAATTATTCATAGTTGCAGTGAATGAATAAATGTGCTATTATGGATTGAAAATATGGTTATTATACAATTCTGCCTTCATAAATATAATTAAGTAGGGAACATAAGTGTGAAACTACCAATTACATTGAAATAGAAATACACAAGAAAAATAGTGTTACACAACATTTTCAAGAGATTTCACAAAGGAGATGTGATTTTAGGGATCATTCTTCCAAATCAGGTGGATGATGTGCAGTGAAAGAGATTATGGGATTGGAGAGAGTTTAGGAAGAACGAATACTACTTGTCAAGAGAGAGAGAAATGACATTGAAAGGAACATTCCTGAAATGGCAAGTAGTTAGATGAGATTGAGTGCTAGTTATCTATTGCTGCATAGAAAATTACCACAAATAGCACCTAAAATATATATATATATATATATATACACACACATATATATTTCACAGATTCTGTGCATCAGGAGCCTTGCACACTTTAGCTATGTGTTGTGCTCATAGCTTCACAAGGCTGAAATCAATTGCATTCTCATCTAGAAGCTCAACTAAGGAAAGATCTGGCCTGCCTCATATTGACAAAATTCAATTGCTTGCTGTTATAAAACTCAAGTTCCTATTTTCTTGTTGGCTGCTGGCCAAGGATCACTCTCAGCTACTAGATACTGCTCTCAGGTCCTTGCCATGTGGCCCATTCTATCTTTGAAACCAGCAACAAAGAATCTCAGCCCTGACAGTTCTCTGTCTTCTGGATAAGCCCAGTCCCTTTCAGTGTTCACCTGGATAGGTCAGGACCACCAGGTAATATCATTTCTTATTTACTCAAAATCAACTGATTAGTAACCTAGTTACAGGAATGATTTCCCATCGTATACACAAGGTTTGCCTGTGCTCAGAGGTAGAAAATTATAGAAGACATGTACACCAGGGAACAGGAATCTTGAAGGCTATCTTGGAACTCTGATTACAACAGGCTGTGTTATATTAGATTATTAAGTTTGAAATGTCTGATTTCCTTAAGTACTAAGTTTGACAGTTGATATTGGGCATTTCACTTTGACACTCCTTGTTTTATGTTTATTGTGAAGGTATATCCCTAGTGATTCAAATGTATGTTTTGGCATGTGATTATCTTTCAAATGATGGTTTGAGAAGTTCCGTTCTGGTGATTTTAACCTTGAAAATGAGCCACGTGGGTGACCTGAGACCAAGGTGGATAATGATGAGCAGAAAGCTGTCCGAATCCATCTCAACCTAAGTGTAAATTAGCAGCAAGGTTTGATATTACTATTCCAACAATATTGGACCACTTGAATCAGCAAAGTAAAGAAGCTGGATAGATGGGTTCCATCTGAATTAAGTGAGCATCAGAAGAGAAATCATCTTGAAGCTTGGCTTTATTTGCTGTCATGACATAAAGGCAAAACTAAAGTAATAAGGTGGTAGTGGTGGTGTAGGCAGCAACAGAACTATCTGGTTTAATTCTCAATTGATGGTTGTAGGCACCTTTATAAGGGATATTCAATACCATAGCAAAAATTTAGGGCTTTATGTTATGGTGATATGGAAATTTGGGGAGCTTTTAAGAAGTAAAGCGATGTTACGCAGATACATTTTACACAGATAACTCTGGCAGATCTGCACAGCATGCATTGAATTTAGGCTGGATTAGAGACAGAAAAACCAGAATTGATGATGTTTATAAACATTTAGGTCAAGATTTCTCATTGGGTAAAATATCTCCCTGGAATGATACTTTGGATATCTGCAGGAATATTTTTGATTGTCAAACTGGTTGGGAGTGGTGCTACTAGAAAAATCCTGGGTATTATAAGTGACCATCCCAGACAACAGAAAATGATCTGAGTCATGTACATTTATGAGATCAAAAATTTGTTTGTAAGTATCTGAATCTATGAAATATTTTGTTTTACAAGAATACAAAATATATTTTTGAATTATTTTAATGTACATTAACATTTTCAGAAATGTAAGCAGATTGTATAGCATGAGATATGTACTTTTTTCATTTGCAACTGTACAATGAGTTGCTCACTATTTCAGAAATTATATCAGCAATGGCAACCCTACTAATGATATTTCACTTGCCATTTCCACATCTTTGTAATAGTCTAGTTCATTCATTCTGATCCATCACTATGCCTTCAAGTGTAGTTGTTTCTCAGTACTCGCTGAAATGCACGCCATTTTATCATAAGTTTTTTTTTTCTTTATGTTGGTGTTAGTACATTACATTAGTCTTTTCAAAGTATTTTACAAATTATATTATCTATAAATTTTATTTTAGAAGGGTGAAATGAATATTACAAAGAGCTTATTATAAAAGTGATGTTTCAGTCTGATAAATTTGAGAATCACTGACTTTATGGTAAAAGTTTAAACTGGAGCAATAATGTTATGAATGCAAAGGAGGGACTTTGAGTTAAATGTATTACATAGAGCCAGTCCAACTTAATGATTTTTAGGTTGAGTAGTGCTATGGTTTGAATCCCCACTTCCAAACTCATGCTAAAATTTAATTGCCATTGTAATAGTTTTGAGAGGTGGGACTATTAAAGTTAAGAGATAATTAGGCCACAAGGGATCTGCCCTTATAAATGGATTAATGCCATTATTGTGTGATTGAGTTTGTAAATAAAGGGTAAGTTGGTCCCCTGTACTCTCTCTCTTTTCTTGCCCTCTCTTTACCCATCTGCAAGATAATGCCTTTCACCATTTTATGATGCAGCAAGAAAGCCATCCAGCTACTGGTCTCTCTCTCATACTTCCCAGCCTTCAGAACTGTAAGGAAATAAAATGCTATTCTTTCTAATTACTCAATATCAGTATTCTGTTATAGTGGCAAAGAACAAATTAAGGCAAGTAATGAAAGACTGTAGGGGATATTGTTGAAGCCCACCCAAAACCCTCATGGCCTATATCTGAAAATTCTCCTTCAGCTAATGCAGACACTTTATGTAGACTCAGCCACTCCTGTCTCTTAGCCTCTTCACCCGAAAAATTTCTCCAGCCCACAAGAAAGATTATTCAAAAACGTTAACAATTAAATCAGATTTGATGGATAAATACTTAGGCTTTCTTATTCTTCAGCAGGACAATTCTGAGATACATTCTACCTAGTACCTCAGAGGATCCCTGGTTGCCCACAGTGGTAAACTGTTCCAAGCTTCACAGTTCATTGGTGTTCCACCCATCCCTATGTTCTTGCCCCACTCCCAAATCCTGCTCTCTGGGATTACTTTCAATTAAAATCTCCTCATTAAAATGAAGTGGGGGAACCCAAGCAAGGCAAAGAAAAACCATGTATAAAGAACCTCGATACTTTTTAAATATTGTTCTTTTGTCTGAAAAACATTTCCCTCAGATACTTACATGGCTTGCTCCCTCTCCTTTTCAAACTTTTGCTCAAATATCACTTTTCAATGTGTGTTTCCCTAATTATCCTACTTCCAAGGTTGACCTTCACATACAACAAGCACTTCTCATCCTTCAACAATTCGAGTTTTCTGGAGGACACGTGAGTGAATACTAGCAGATGAAGTTGGCTTTAAGACATTTTGCTTAGGTGAGAGTCCCAGGCAGGGATTGAGATGTGGGAGTCAGCAGTCTAGAAATGGCTAAGATTTCATTGGAAGATGAGCACAGTCCTAGTGATTTCTAAGATATAAGCATTTCCTACATCAGGAAAGATTTTGAGTGATAAAACAATTAACAAACATAATATATATATCAGTATCTCTTCAGGAAAGAAAAGAAAAACACTTACAGTAGCATTTTAATGTTATTCAATATAAACTGATATTACAACTTAAATTTCCTACTCATTTTTGATTCATGCTTCTATTAAAGATATATCTTGCTTTACTGTAGTCTTAGTTACTCAAAAAAAACTTCATTTAATTTCTGTCACCATGGAGTAAATTTAGAGTCACATTAGCATCAGACTATTCAACTAAAAATACTAGTTTTCATTTCTCATAGCTAAAATGAATTTTCAACAACTGTTGCCATTAAAGAAAAGTTATCTTCAGTACTTATTCATTTTTAAGACCTCTTCCCAATCGTTTTTGAAGATAAACCTGCTGTGAATAGCCTCCCCTTAATGCCTCCTTCTAGAATATCAAAATATAATTCTCTATAGATGTTTTTACTTCAGATATGCACACTGAATAAAAACTGGCTTTTGATTGTACTTCAGAAGATTAAATTCCTCATATAAATGTGAGTATTAAGCCTTAGGAAATAAAGTCATAGCTAAATTCCCAGAGTTTACAGTGAATAAACTCCAGTTTTCAAAGAAAAAATTTATTGCAAAAATGTGAATAATAATAACATTTTTACATTAGTCCAAAATTAGGTTAAATAAAAATATACTAAATCTAATGAAGAACATTTTTTGTAGTATACATTACAAAAGAAATAACAAATGATTATTTTATCACTTTATATATTTCTACTCATATATATTTCAGGTTTCTCTCTCTCTCTCTCTCTCTCTCTCTCTCTCTAGATAGATAGATACTATCCATACCTCTTTCCCTCTCTCTCTCTATGTATATGTATAGGTAGATACATAGATAGATTCATTTTCTTTGGAGAACTGTGACTAATAAGCATAAAGTCTAATTTTTTTTCAAAATAAGATAAGCCATGCTAAAATTTTTTAAAATAATTTAAATATAACTAATTCCAAAATTTTGAAAGAATCTCAAAATCTGAATATATTGTGATATTTCAAGGCAAAATCATTTGACTCATTTAGCAATACTTGCTAATTTTAGACTTTAAGAGATTGTGATTGTTCTAAAATAACAAAATAATACTTTTTTGATAAAATTTTTCAGATAAAACTTACATAGTCTGTTTAATCTTGTATGTGACAATTCTCTCAATGATTTTAGATAGCTAACAAGAGAAACACAACTATTTGAAAATCAACTAATAACCACATATGTTTCAAACATTCACAGGACAGGTGGAGGTAGTTAAAAATATGTATGAACCAGTGCAATTATCTTATTTTATAAGGAAAATATTAATACTAAGACTAAAAAAAAATTCCTATTTGTTCAATATCATATATTTAAAGGCAAAAACATCTGAGAATGATAGATTAATTGTTTTTAATTTCCTGTTGATGGGCATAAAAAATGAATTCAAAAGCACAGTTGTCCTAGGCAAGGTGAAGTTCTACAGGACCTTACTGTTTAAGTCCCTTTTCCACCATTGTTCCTTACAAACAGGAGATAAAGGATTAAATCATAGTTAAGAAACAAAAAGTTTGTTAGCCTTCATATGGACTTTTCCCCATAATAATTCTGTTATATACCTAGATGCATTTCCAGGTATTTCAGCCATTAAAATCTTCTCTCTTATTGCATCATTCCCACTTTTTTATCACATATGATCATCTACTGAAACTTATATCTAAGAAGACATTTGTCCTATAAGGGATTAAGTAGTGTCATTGTCCAGTGCTGTCCAGGACCATCTCGCTCTATGTAATGATGGCTATTTGCTAACAATTTATCATATGTTCACAGCTTATTATTTTTGTTTACTTTTTAGCTTTTCATTAAATTATTTTTATGTATATAGCTCTAACATTTATTTAGCTTTTGAATATATCTAAGGTAATTTTCCTATTCCTCAGCTCTGAAAGAAATGCTGATGGAGTACTGTAGTTTGAAATAAAAGTATACTAAACAGGAACTTGAAGCTGAATGAAGAAATGAAGACTATAATAAAGGTAACACATGGGCAATTATAAAAACTAGTATTATTTTAACTTTGATTGTTTTAGGTTTTTGGATATAGAATATATAAAGATGGAATTTTTTTATATCAACAACTGGGTGGAGAGAGAGCTGTAAAGGAGCAGAGATGTTGTATATTATTGAAGTTAACATATTATAAACTCAAATTAGAGTGTTACAACATTAACATGTTAAATGTAATCCTCGTGGTAACCACAAAAAATAGTTATAGAATATACACAAAAGGACGTGAGAATGGAATTAAAATGTTTCACTACAAAAAAATCAACAAACACAAAAGTATACAGTAATGCAGGAAATGAGAGATGAAAAGCTATCTGACATAAAAAATGGGCCTATTTTTAAATTTGGGGGGAATGAATTACATATAACATGCAATTTATCATCTTAACCATTTTTAAGCATTTCATTAAATTGCATCAATACGTTCATATTGTTGTGCAATGATCACCATCATCCATCTCCAAAATTCTTTTCATTATTTAATACTGAATTGAAGTACATTTATCAAAATTAGTTGTTCATATATGTACAGATCTATTTCTGGGCTCTCTTTTCTGTTTATTTATTTATCTATCCTTATACCAAATCACATTGTCTTAATTACTGTAGCTTTATAATAATCCTTACAATCAAGTAGAGTTAATCTAACAACTTCCCTCTTTTTCTAAGTTATTTTAACTCTCCTAGGTTTTTTCATTTCCATATGAACTTTAGAATAAGCTTCTTGATTTTGCGAACATACTAACAGGGATCTTAATCAAGGTTACCTTGAGCCTATAGGCAAAGTTTGAGAAAACTGTCATCTTCACATTATTGAGTCTTCTGACCTGTGAAGATATTGTATCTCTCCATGTCTTTAAATAGTCTCTAGTTTCTCTCAGTGATGCATTAACCTGTGATCAGAGCTACCTTTAAGTATTTAATGTTAATGATGTTTTATAAAATTCATTATTTTACTGATTTTAATTTCTAATTTTTCATTGATAATAGATAAAAATAGAATTAATTTTTATCTCAATCTTTTATTCTAAAATTTTCTCTTGTTAATTTTAGTATCACTTTTGTAGATTCCATTTCATTTTCTACATAACCTATTATCTGCAAATAAAGACAGGGTTTTTTTTCCTTATTTTCCACTACAGTTTGCCGTTTTATTTTTATTTTTGCCTAACTGCATTGGTTAGAACCATAAGCCCAGTGTTTAATTGTGTGTATTTTGGGATATCATATATAATAAAATCTTTGTCTAACCCAAGGACATGAATATTTACTCTCATGTTTTCTTCTAAATGGTTGAGTTTCTCTTACATTTTGGTTTATGATGCAATCCAAGTTCATTTTGTATATGGTTTGACATAGGGTTTTAAATTTATGCTTTTGTATTTTGATATCCTCAATCCTTTTAATTTTAATCTATTAATATTTGTGTTCTTATATTTAATATTTCTTTCTATTTGCCAGGGTGTATTTAGGTTTTGTTTATTCATTCCAATCAACAATCTTTATCTTTCATTTGAAGTGTTTAGGACATTTACAATGTATGTGATGTCTGAGATTTTGGGGTTAAA
>VBSM01002121.1:21617886-21628300 GCA_008086735.1 Cheirogaleus medius
GAGACTCTGTCTCAAAAAAAAAAAATAAAAGTCTGTCCTAATTTTTCCTAAGAGTAGTTAAAAATGGATTATAGACCTAGCCTACATATGTGTATAGTTAGAATATATATAATAACTACTCTCTAAATATTTAAATATGCATGTACATTTGTCTATGTGTGTATATATATACACATGTAAACCATTAAAATTGCTATTGTTTATTTGCCAACATAGTTTTCAAAAATAAAATTGTTATGCAAATTTCCTTTTTTTACTGAGTGATTTCTTCTTTCTTTTGATTCAAATACATCTTACTTATATCTTCAAGCTGATTATTCTGAATTTGGAAGAGAGGATGGGGAGAGATTTGAACTCCACCAGCTGGTGCTGTTTACTATTAATATTTTCATCTATGTAATTGAGAGTGTACATATAATGTAAATTGAAATTTCTTACAATTTTCTATTATTTTCTTACAATTATTTCTTACAATTTCTATTTTCTATTATTTGTCTCTATAATGGAATGTCAAGAATATGTGTGCCACTGAGATTCAGGAAATAAAATATACAATAATAATTGGATATGATAATGATAGCAATTAAGAAAAGACATACTCTGTGCCTATAACAATTCCAAGTATATTTCATGTTTTTATTAGTTTATTTCATCCACACAAAAAATAAGAACTATTATTATTATCTCTGCTTTAAAAATGATCTAATTAAGAGTTGCAGAGATTTAGATTAACTTGCCTTAGGTCACCCACTAATTTGGGAGTCAGGATCTGAATCTAAGTATCTAGCTGTATAGTTTGTGTGCTTAACCATTCTAACACACTGCTACCATAAATAAGGTAGTAAATAGAGTACCATTTTCATGGTCTTGTGTTTTATTTTGTTTTTAATTTTTTAAGATTTATATTTATTAATAAAAATAGCAGACCTCAAATCAAAATAAGTTCAAAATTATACATACTTCTGTATAAATTCAAAATTAGAAAAGACCTTTATTTGATACTTACCATAAAGATTCACATATAGTTTATTCAGAAATACTCAAAATACTGTCTTTTAGGAGATAGGAGACAGCATGATAGAGTGAGAATACAGCATTGAGAGTAAGTAGTAATGTAAATAATTAATCTTTACAGGACATCTATTATGGAGTATAGCCCTGTCCTGTTGATACAAATGGAGACAAAAAGAAGTAAGCTAAATGAAGTCATAGAGCTAGTGATTACCAGAGACATGACTCAATCCAGGATTGATTCCAAAACTTACATTTCCTAGGGAGAACCAGGGTTAATTTTAGCTCAGTTACATATTGAATGACTGACCTAGGAATTTTCTTTTTTTCAGACTCAATTGCTACCTATTCTGTGAGATAATAAATTTTAATGTTCTTCTCAAATAAGAGATATCCATAAATAAATAGTAGACATCAATATTTATTAATATTCTTTGGCACAGTGCTTTTCACATAAGTATATATTTATTTCATTAGATTTGGATGGTCTATAATGTTTCTTTATAGACTAATGTTGAAATAATAGAAATAATAACTAATTAACAAGACAGCCTTAAAATTTCCCCTCAGGTTGACTAAACTTTGGATTGCTTTCTTTCTTTTTAGACAGGGTCTATATGTCCTTTACCTTTCTTTTCTTAGGAAATTTCCTTGCAAAAACTTGAAATTGTAAATTCTTTCTTTGCCTCTTTGAAATGTATGAAACGAAAAGCCTCTTGCCAGTTTTACAAACAAGATAATGTCTTTTTCAAGGATCTAGGAACCATCTCTTTGAAATGTGAACATCTAAAGAGATAGTGCCCCTATCTCCATATCTTGGTGGGAGGCGGGGCCTAACTTCAATGGATGCCAATTAGCAAACACAGAAGGCCTAATCACAGACAAAAAAATTTTGCAAACTCAGGAATAACTCTAAGAGCTGGACACATTCATTTGAGATAGGGCGATGGCAGGCCCTGCTCGATAGAGTCACAGGATCTGAACCAAAGTCTCTAATAAAAAGGGGGGCAGTAGAGAAATTACAGAACCGGCTAGAACCAAGATGGCCACAAAAAACAACCTCTTAATCCTCACTACTTATTATACCCCGTTTATAAATCATTAGAATACTATTATAAAAAAATACTCCTGCCAGTGCCGTGACAGTTTACAAATGTCATGGCAACTCCCAGAATTTAACTTATATGGTTTAGAAAAGGGAGGAATCCTTTGTTCCAGGAACTCTCCATCCCTCTCTCAGAAATCTTATGACTGATCCTCCCTCTGCTTAACATAAAATTAAATAGACTGTATAAAATAACGACCTGGAAACTCACAAAGTGCTACTCCCTGTTACTCTGAAAGATAGACACTGCTATCTACCTCTTGCTGGAGCAAGCCTTCCTTCTGTTTATTTTCTTACTTCAGTAAACTTACTTTTGCTTTACTCTGTCATCTCACCCTTGAATTCTTTCCTGTGCCAAACCAAGAACCCACTTGGCCTGGCCTTTAGGCTGGATCCCAGTTTTGGGTTCCACTTTCCTATATCACATTGATCAACTCCCCATAAATATCCCCTAAGACTTTTCCACTAGCTACCCTAGTCCTTAAAAACACTCTCTACATTTTCTTTTTCAGGGGTATTGAGTTCATTCTTTTTCCCCTATGGCAACAGTATCAGAAGAAAATCAACTTCTTTTTGCTTATGTTGCCTGGAGTGATTTTTTTTCTTAATACCTAAAAGGTATTTTAATGTGATGCTTATCTATCAAACAGCTTTAATACAAAGACCTCTACCTAATTACTAGTAAATGTGAAATAAGCCTGGAAAAGCAGATATATTTACTGGGAGGATCATTGTTTAGGGTCTAGAGCTTCAATGTAGACATATAAGAATGGGATTGTTTTTGCAGCACATTGTATTGTTGCATTTTAGGGCTATGTTCAGCAGTAACAAGCTCTAAGGTGTTTTCTAGAGTGATAAAATAGTTAATAAAAGGAAGAAAAGAGGCACAGGAGACCTCAGCAGCTCTTTTGCCCTTTGAAATACATTACTTGCCTGAAAGCTATTAGCTTAATACTCTTCTCTAGTAAAAACTGTAATTCATCCTCTAAAAGCAAAGGTATTTCAATGGATCTTTAAAAGTTCTCTCCAATTTCATTCCAGATTCTAGACCTAATTTGATATAAAATGATCTTTTTTGCATGCACAGGATGATAATGTGGGGGACATGGTATTGCAATAACGTCATTTTCCCTATCAACCAACAATCAACAAATTTTTAGTGCTAAAAGGACAGCAGTAAATTGCTCAATTACCTCCTGATTCTGTGCACCGATGTGAAGAAATCTGAGATGAGCATACCACTGACCTTATGAGGTTACTCTCCCATGAATTGTTAATGATTATCTTCATTGAGTGATAGTATCCCTGGGTCATCCATTTCATTTTTCTTAAATGGGATCTAAAGTTCATGGACTAGCCAAATTCTGCCACCACAAAGGGCTCTCCAGGATGAAGAGTCATATTGTCAAAGCCACGCTTGAGAGCGGCAGTTAATTCCCCTTTCAAGATTCTATATTTTCACAGATCTTTTCTGATATTTCATAAGAACAAGAAGAATGACCAAACACTAAGCTTGTTTTAGGAGAATATATTTTTGTCAAGCTAAAAAAGCATATTGTGGAGTGATCACAAGGCAATCACCTCAAGATGTAACTCTGGATGAATATTTATTCCAATTGATAACTTTTATAATGTTAAGAATTTTAAGGCCAGGCTCAGTGGCTCATGTCTATAATCCCAGCACTTTAGGAGGTCAAGTTGGGAGGATTGCTTGAGACAAGGAGTTTAAGACCATCTGGACAAGATAGCAACCCCTGTCTCTAAAAAAATAATAATCAAAAGAATTAGCTGGGTATGGTGGCACATACCTGTAGTCCCATATACTCAGGAGGCTGAGGTAGGAGGATCACTGGATTCCAGTCTTGGAAAAAGAGTGAGACTTTGTCTTAAAAAACAAAAAAACAAACACAAAAAAAGAATTTTAAAATATGCTGACACTTGTTTAAAATATTTTTGACATGCTCAATAAATAATTACTTTAAGAGGCATAGTAGGTTGGTTTAGATTTCTATTTTGAAAATTTGATAGGAATGATAGCAACATTTTAAACATCTGCATGCCAGCAGTTTGACATACATTAGCTAAATTAATCTTCAACAACCATGAGTTAGTAAATATTATTATTAATTTTTTACACGTGAAGAAATGTAGTCATAGTAGATTTATATAATTTACCACAGACTCCCCAGCTAGTGAGTAGCAGAGCTAGGGTTTGGAACTGATCCATTCCCAATTAGTGGCAGCAGTGCTGCCTAATGCCTCTCAGGGAAAAAATGTTTTCATAGCATTTCTATTCAATTTAAAAGAATAAAAGAAGAGTATACTGTCATTTTTATTTTTTGATAATAATGGCAATATGTAGATATAGATCATCTTTAATATGGTCTATCACATTGATTCATATGATCTCTTGATAAAGTATATAATGTGGATTATATTATGGAAACATCTAAGTATTTACCTAGCGTTTAATAGTAATAACCTAGCAATTGTCAGAATGGCCTGGGAGGATATTCTCTAACCCAGCAGTTCACAGGGAATTAAAAAATTCCTTTCACGGTGACTCTATACTTATAAAAGATTTGTTTCTGGTGACAGGGACAAGGACACTTTTTACTTGTCAGTGATACTCAGACACAGATACTCCTAAAGGAGACTGAAGGGACAACCATTAAAGTAGTGGATGAGTAAGGAAGCTGCTATGTTATGATGGGATCAATAAAACAGCTTTGCTACAGAGGTAGGCAAATGTCACCTGCTCATATTTCCTGAGTTGTGACTCACAGTGAGTAGCTTAGGAGCTCCAAATTGAAAGTCAGTATTGTGTGCTGCTAATGTTAATAAGCATATGATCTATTGTTCAAATTGAGATACCTATGAGATATAGAGTATTATATAAACAGTTACACAGGGGTAACAGGGTTAAACATAGTCTCTTAAGGACAAACAAGGCTATCTCATCTGAAAATTTGAAATTTGAAATTATAGGACAATGAGTTAATATTTCAATTCTACCATTATTACCTGTGGACTTCGACAGTTATTTAAATAACCTGTGTTAGATTCCTATGCACACATACAATGAAAATAACTAACTTCACAGTGTTACTTTTGTGCAGGTAAAATGTGCTAATGTTTATACAGTGCCTAGCCGTAGGAACTGGGCAATAGTTGAGGCCTGAATATGTATAGACTCATATCTAAATATTAATGAAGCAGATTTTGGAAACAGAGCACCTAGGTTTTGCTACCTGCCCTGCTAAATACTAGCTGTATAACTTTGGACAGGTTTGTTGCCTCGGTTTTCTTATCTGTAATATTGGAATATAGTATTAAAATTTATCTTAGAGCACTGTTACGGAAATTAAATAAGTACACACATACACACATACAACATTTAGTAGATTAACTTATCCATGGTAAACATTATTGTCATTATTTAAATAATTATTGTTGTTACTTAAAATTTCTTAAAAAAATATTTTTAGTTAGTATATTGGTACACTGACTTTCTTTCAGTGTTTGGGTTAGAAGAAATAAAAAAAAAGATTTTTAAAAAAGGAAAAAGAAAGGAATAATGTTTTAAACAAATGAAAGCTATTAATTGTATTTTTAAATTACCAAACTGGACAATTTTCTCTCTTCCAGTGTTCTAGAAAAAATATTTATAAAAACTTATTTTTTATCTGTTCACAACTTTCTAATCATTATTTATGCAAAGTTATTTCAAACTGTGAAAGAATGTGGGAAGTCAGAGTGATATTTTCAAAACCAAAATTACAGTGTTTAAAGATCATCTAATTTTTTCCAGCTTGATTTTTATTCCTCTTGACAAACTGATTTATTAATAATATACAAATATTTCCTCATCTTTGATACAAATTTAGCAAAGGAAAGTTACCTAGGGATTCTGAGTCCTCCTTATATCATTCCAGAATTTAAAAACTTTTAACTCTTTATAGGAAAATAAAATGTTGATAAGAGAAATAGGAATAGCGCTAACTTTACACAGGGATGTAAATGACCAGCTTAATAATTCATCAGTAATTAAAACCAACTATAATAATGAACTTATAAAAATTGTCATGGAAGTACTTCATGCAGTCCAACTTCAGAACACTTCATGTAAATGAAAATAAGACAACAATCAGGTACCAAAGTTCTACAAGAGCAGAAACTTTAGCTCTGTTTTGTTCACTTGTGAATTTCCAGCACTTATAACAGAGTCTGTCATATTGGGCAACCACAAACATTCATAAAATCAATAAATTTTTATCAAACAGACATGTAGAAACTTAAATTTTGATAATATTAAATGTTAGCAAAAAAACATATAGCTGGTAGGAGTGTAAACTGATGTAGTCACATTGGTAGAAACCATCCTCACGGTCATTAAAATTAAAAATGTCTTCTACCGAAAAAATGTACTTATTATTTGTTCCCCTAAAGACCAACTTGCTCACCTTTTCAAGGATATTTGTTTAATTCAAGGTTTATTAAATGAAAAATAAAAGTGACAATTATGATTTCAAAATGACACACGCTTTTGCTTTTTGACATTGCCTTGTGCTATCAGATTTTAAAGAATTTAAGGACACTATAATAAAATTCTTAAGCAGCTTATCTTGTTATGGAATAAATTATGAATTAGTTCAATTATGATGCTCATTTATAAGGCAGTCAGTTGTTTTTTGTTTTTTTTTTCAGCAGTGGTACTCAATTTGAGATAGAGAACTATATTCCTCTTCATGTTAAAAGATTGTTTTTTTACTGCGTAGGATGGTGGGTGGTGATTTTTCCCAAGAATTTCTTCCTTTGCCTGTGAGACCCATTTCACTATGGGAAGTGGTTTTGTTGATGATATTCTATAGATAACTTGCACACATAATGTGATATTTCACAAAATGAAAGGAAATGTGTTACCTTAGTTTGTACCCAATTTGGATTTTCAAATAGAAGTTACCACTGGGGACACAGATTTGAAATTTTGACCCTAATTTTAGACTAAGAAATTCTATTAAAATGTATAATAAGAAAACTAATTATCTCATTTTTTGTTCAATTTGGCTTATTTTGAGAAATGAAGACAATAAAATCTAGAAAGGATGAAGGTGGTTTTAGTCCTTAGAAAAGAGAGCCAAGGAATGAATGAAGTCTATGGTCTGGCACACAGGTTTAAAAAGTAATAATTTAGGTCATTGGAAAACAATGATTCAAAAATGTCATCATATTATCAAGCATTACTTAAAATAATTAACAATATTAAATTATTTAGGCAGTGATCTTTCAAGTCATTTATATCTATTACTTCAAATAAGACTGATGAGATGAGACTCCTGGGACAAAAACACATACACACACACACACACACACACAAAACAACATTGGTTGTTTCTAAGTAAAAAACAAATATTAAAATATAAGTAGAATTTTACATACATTTATTTTTGTCTTATGTAATATTGTTGTTGTGTTGTATATGTGTATATGTATGTCTATATTGTTTTTTCCCTTGAAAATTGTTCTGACTTTCCAAATTAGATAAAAACTATATCTCTGAATCAAGACACATATGTAATTAATTTGTTAATATCTCCACCAGCTATACTTTGCCATTAAAGTTATGGTAAAATACATTTACAACTATGAATACATATCCCTTCTGCCTTAACATAAATATCTATTTCAGGTACACAGATAAAAAAAATGATTCCCTTTGGAAAGGTTTGTTCACTAAGGATAATTTCTTTATGTATATGCCTGAAATACTATATTGTCCTAAAGTAAACATTTCTTTATTTATTAAAAAATCAATATGAATAGCTTTATAACAAAGGAAATAAAGATGATAGGTCTATAGATAAATGGATCGATCAATCAATAAAATTAAGATGCATTTATTTGAATCCATAGCTTTGGCTATCATAATAAAATGAAAATGTTTCTTAACAAAATATCAGTACAATGAAAAGAGGGTTTTCCCAACTGATTATAAAAAGGATTAATAAAGCAAAAAATCTTTTCTAAATTGTATTTCCCAAAGCAGTGTTAATTTGGTGGACTTATCAGCTTCACTGAATTTTGTTGCACCATTTTTACTATGTATGTTATAAACAAGTAAATACAGATTATTTTCACAGTCTCAGAATACCTAGATACTATTGGGAGCTTTGTATAGCATACTAGAGACCTAAAAATGAAAAAAGCAAGGTTGGTAAATCCCACTAAGTAGTGGTCATCTCTGAAATTCTGAAGAAAAAAGTGAACAAGTCTTGAGTATGGTATACATCAGAAAATCATTTTAGGGCCAGATGTGTTGGCTCATGCCTGTAATCCAAACCATCTGAGAGGCTGAGGCAGGAGGATTGCTCCATGCCATGACTTCCAGACCAGCCTGAGCAAGAGTGAAACCCTGTCTTTACAAAACATAAAAAAATTAGCTGGGTGTGGTGGCTCATGCCTGTAGTTCCAGCTACTCAGGAGACTGAGGCAGGAGGATCACTTGAGCCCAGGAGTTTAAGTTTGCAGTGAGCTATGACGATGCCACTGCACTCTAGCCAGGGTGATACAGCAGGATCCTGTCTGGAAAAAAAAAAAAAAAACTTTTTTAAGAAAAGAAAATATCAGTCTATTGAGTAGATGCACAAATTATTTCCAGCCCTTAATTCTCTAATCTGAAAAATGAAGAAATTGGAGTAGATGCTACTCAATTGCCTATTAATTCTAAAATTCTATAAATTAATAAGGTTTTAAGGAATAAAATGGTCACTAAGAATTCTAATACATTTTATAAAATATAAAGAATAATAAAAGTCATGATTTTTGTATGCTGTAATGCAATAGCATGCTAGTTATTTTTCAATGATATAAAGACCATTTAATTATTCAAATAAATCAATAAAAAGGTGATTGACAATGTAAAGTGAATTATGAAAATGTTTTATATTAAAATTACAATCATGGGATATTTGAAAAATTACAGAAGTCTAAAAAGATGAATTCTAATTAAACTTATTTATAGATATTTAAAAAAACCTTATAAAAGAATATAAAATGAACATTTTTATACTGTATTGTTATAAAAGTTCCATTTCCTGGGAGGATATCTTAAGGAAGACATATGCTCTTATGATAACTAGAAGTAACTTGATCAATTAAAAGCCATTATCTTTCTATGGAACTAATAAAGAACATGAAAAACAACAAAGCCTCAATGAATTACACAGCAGAGAGAAGTAAACTGTTCACAAATTAGAGAGTCCTGGAAGTTAGTGGATTATGAGGGTGGGGAGTACCTTGGATGGAGTAACTATGCAGTGATGATCGGGAGCAAGTAGGCCTTAGATCTCATTGTGGACCCGTGAAATTGATTGGAGTCTGGAAAATCCCCAAGTTCAAGAGTCGATTTCTTAGTCAAATAACCCTTACCACATCCAGACATTTTTCAAGAGCACGCCATTAAAAGAGGAGTAGGTAAGGAAGGGAAAAGTGCAGGTAACTTTCCAGCTTAATGGCTAATAGGATTACAAAGGGCAAGACTCAGTGATTGAGAGTTAATATAACTACAAGGGAAATTTGAGACCCCAAATCGGCTGAATGTCACTGTAAGAGTGTAAATGATCATCAGTAAGATCCCTCTACCCACACACACCACATTAACTTCCAGAGATGAAAGGACTTAAACTTTTTAAAAAGTAAACAAAACAAATTTATACTTCAGTTTTCAATGAACTATCATATATACAGTGTACAATAAATGTTTACAAATATAAATTATTACAATAAAAATTATGAAGAGATAGGGAATTTCAGGAGCTATATGGAAACATAAAATATATACAGATGATCCTTGACTTAATATTTTTAGGCTTACAATTTTTTGATTTTATGATGAGATTATTGTGATGTATTAATTGACTCTATATATGTTATGTGTATGTTCATGTGTGTGTGTGTGTGTGTGTGTGTGTACATGAGGTCTGTCAGGAAAGTACCCAGTGGTTAGCACAACATCGATGTAACCTGGCAGCCAAGGCGAGTGGACTGGAATGTTCATGTGTGAACAATGACACCTTCACTGTACTAGCCAGTGGGCACTAGATGCCAATTGAGTGAGCATGATACTGTGTAGCCATTGCATTCAAAATGACTGAGCGAGTAGAACAACAAATCTGCTCAAATTTTGCGTTAAGCTTGAACATTCCTCCGCAGAAACCATCCAGATAATTCAGAAGGCTTTCGGGGAAGATGTACTGAGTGCAGTGCAAATAAAGATGTGGCACAAATGCCGGAGCCAGC
>VBSM01002121.1:21628400-21650158 GCA_008086735.1 Cheirogaleus medius
TTCTGGGCAGCAGCCGTACCCCAACTCTCCCCGTGTCCGGGAGAGCTTCCGACACACAAACACTTCAAAGATGATAAAAAATATGTTGAAAATGATCCACATTCTGGAAGGCCTACAACAAGCAGAACACCTGAGAATTTTGAGCATGTACGGGTTAGATTAAGAGATGCTGGAGGAACTGTGTGAGGTCCCAACATGCCCACTTTGAAGGGGACTGAGGTGTCATTGTCCTTTGTACAATGTTTCTTATATCTTGTATATTCTTCAATAAATGTCTCTATTTTTCATATTACATATATTGCATGGCTGGATACTTTCTGGACAGACATATATACGTAGATATATATGTGTGTATATATAAATGGAGAGAGAGAAAGAGAGAGAGAGGGAGAGAGAGAAAGTATGTGTCTGGTCCATTAGCTCTGCTATAACAAAATAGCTTAGACTGGGTAATTCATAAACAATAAAAATTTATTGCTTACAGTTCTTGAGGATAGGAACTCCAAGATCAAAAGGCCAGTGGATTTGGTGTTTGATGCAGGGCTTACTCTCTGCTCCATAGATATCACCTTGTTGCGTCCACTGGGTGGAAGGTCAGAAGGGAGGAACGCTGTGTCCTCAACATGGCAGAAAAGAGGGAAATTTTTTAAACAGTAGTCATTAACCAGTCAGCACAAATCTCAGTGAGCAATTCTATGACTAAGATCCAGAAATTTAAGATACTGTCTCAACTCTACCTACTTTGTATGAACCTCTTAATTTATCTGAGCCTTTACTTTTTTCATCTACAAAATAGAAGTCTTAATCATACTTTGATTGTGGAGATTACATGGAAATACTTTGTATCATATACATCGGGTGTAATTATATGAAGTAAATAGAACTTATGTTTTACATCAAAAAACTATAAACATGTTCTTAGATTATGACATTAAATCCTTATGGGCTTTCCAATTACATTCCTAGAGAACACAGTTTCCCCATCTTGCTTTAACTCTGCTTCTTGTTATCACTGTGTGCATGTTTAGCATTAGAAGTATTGCACAGTTCATCATTATAAAATTTCACTAATTATTACCAGACCCTGGTGGTTGTTAGTTTACTATTTGCATGATAAATTTTCAATAGTTCTTTGCCTCTGTCTCATCAAATATTGACCAAAGAGATCAATTGTTGGAATATGTATTTGTAATTGAGCAGTTTACCTAATGTATTAATCAGAATTCTCCAGAGAATTAGAACCAATAGGAGACAGATGATAGATGATAGATAGATAGATAGATAGATAGATGAGAGAGGATTTATTAGGAGAATTGACTCACTGATGTAGTCCTAGAAACATACTTTACACATAATTATTACTCAATAAATAATTGTCAAATGAATGAAGAAATATTTCTTCACCTTCAGTATTTCCTAAGAGCTAATAATAGTTGTTCAAACATGTGCCCTCTAAGAATATCTGACTTAAAGGAACTCAATACCTCTCAACCAACTGGTCCTGACCAATTACCTACCTGTTTTTTTGTTTCACAATTGAACTTTTCCCTATGAGAAAATTTTGAAGATAAAGAAGGGTCCTGACTACACTTTGGCAGGAATTTGACACAAGCAACTCCTCAGTGACTAATACTGAAGCTGTATAAGTCCAATTAACTGTTTGAAATATGATATAGAAACATGTGATCAAAAAATGGTAATGCACTATATTTCTATTGTGCAGATTCTAGAATGCAAACAAATATTTGCTTCTTTAAAAAAATCATCCTCTTCTAATAACATGAAATCCTGAATTCCTTCACCTGCCTAAATTCCCAACGTCAGTTATCTCCATAACACCTTTTTTATTTTAGAAATTAGAAAACATGTCCTACTACAAGGACTGTAGTTGTAAACTCCTCCTCATTATTCCACTGAAAATGGATGCAGTTCTGTTATTTTCAGTGCGTGTGGCTAGTAGGGACTTTGTTGTTTGCCTTGGCAAAAAACAAAAGCTTTGGATTTCGATCATCCAGCCATTCTTTGATAGTCTAACTCACTCAAACACACAGCAGTGTATTTCTCCTACACCTGCTGCTCATTTTTTCTAGTTACTGCCTAGGAACAGATTTGTCTTCAGCATGTAAACTAACACATTGTGGTATTGAACACCAAGCTTTTGGGTTATTCCAAATAGTTTAGGAAAATATTAAACATTTTCAGTTCTTTGCCTGATAATTCCAGAGTGTAAATATTTCTTTACATTGGCTAAATTTCAAAATACTTTTAAGGAGAAAAAAATTGTCTTTATGTTAACTGAGTACTTAGCATTAGTTAAATGTCTACCAAATATTTAGCAGTATTCTACATATTAAAATCATAATGATAATATAATTATGAAAAATTACATATTGATTGGTTTAAAGTGTTTGATAAAATCAGACACTTTAACATTATGTAACCCAGACACTCCTTGTAATTCTAGGGAAGTAGTATTTGCACTTTTTGTTTTTAAATACTAATACTTAGTTATTCATATTGGATAAGTTTTAAACACTTAATTGAAAGTTCTTTTAAGTCACTGAAAATAATTTCCCCATATGTAATTATTCATAGTAATTTTTTAGTGTATGGATATCATATGGTTTTGAGCATTCAACATGAGTCATTTGTGTTGTAGTTGTTCATTTTATAGTTATTTATTTTAAAATAAACCTATTTCAGTTATTCATGTTTCCTATTCTCTTGCTGGTTTTATTTGGTTTCTTTTCCTACTAAGCAGTCAACCTCCTGGTAGTCAAATACAAAATCTCTTAATTTACTGGCCATATTAAGGAATGATGGATTCCTCAGAGTTCTGGTGTTCTTAATAAAAATTTGTTATGACATTAATATGCATATGCAAAGAGGTACAAGACTGATCAGTCCATCGTGCTTGTGTATGTATCTATGTTTAATAGAAATTAATCTATAATTATTTATTTATTGTGAGTCTCATGTAACAGTTTATCATCAGAATATCTTAAAATATTTCCAATATGATGTCTAAAGATCAACTAAGCACCTACCATTTCTCTCAAAACACCAATGAAGTGACCAAAAATGATTTTTTTAAATTTAAAGTAAATAATTGTAACATCAAAAACAAGTACCACCAGAAAGTCAACATTTTTAAGAACGTTATGGAAAACATGAAGCATATGGGAAGAGATCAAAGGAATATCAACTAGGCTTTACCAAATTTCCCTAGTTACCAGTGTCAGATGAGTGCTATAGTAATACAAGTAGGACACCAACAGCATTTGCTATGCCACATTTATTAATTATCAGGATGGGTCATTATTAATATATTATCTTGAAATTTGAGGGAAACCTTTTAATAAAACGCCTCTTTTACATGCTAGTTTTAGATGACTTAAAAAGTAATACATACTTAAACACCTCTTAAAATGAATATTTGTAAGTACGGCTTATTATACAACCAAGTGATCTTCTGAATATCAGAATTTGACAGTCAACATAAAGAATGTCTATTCTTACTGGTCTAATACAAACCTCCCTATATAGGAAAGGCCTTATATCTAAGCTTACCTCCTTACCATAAGTGATTGAAAGAAAGCACATTCTCTAGGCATGTCAGCTTCTAAAGACTGAAGTGTCTGGGTGATACATTCTTGATTTCTCTACCCAACCTCACCAATAACATAAGTCACACCATCAAGATAGTATACATAACCTCGTAAATGGTAGATATATTTGTGTCAAGTAAATAACTTTATAATATTTAATATAATATTAAGTTAAGTATCTTAATTTTGGTCTCACAGGCCCACCAATGTTTTCTATCAATCTATCATTATGTTTTTTTTGTTGGAAAAATACCAAAGTGTTATTACTCCTAAATAACAGCAAAACTACAGGTAGTTGAGTCCATCATTCCTTTAGCAAAAGGATAGTATTCATAGCTTTAGATTACCTTCTCTTTTGGTCTTTCACTTATGTTGCAAAATGGCTGCAACTTATCCAATCAACATATCCATGAATCAGAATATCTAAATACTGAAATGGAGGGAAAAGTATTCTATTTTTACATGACTTTTTATAATCAAAGACTACAGTTTTTTTCTAGAAATATGATATATGGCACTAACATATTCTCTTTGTTCATGTAGATCAAGATTTAATCACAGATCTGTTATTCTAGCTGCAGAGATAGCAGGAAAAGTGAGTGCCTGGCATTTTCCTATCTACAGTGGAAAGTGATCGCTCAGAAAAGGAAAAGTGTGGGAGGAGGGCTCTTTGTTAAACAAACACCATTGCCTGTCACTATCTATGTCTATTTTGTTTGTTAAAGCATTTATCTACAAGGGCATTTTTTCACCTAAAAAATATCATATATATATATATATATATACACACACATATAAAACAAACACACACATATATTTGTAACATATCTAGAAATAGATAAAACAAGTAAACATATCATTTAATTGTCATCAGTGAGGAATGTGTTATGTAAAAAGAGGCCTATATATTAATATTTGATTAGGAGACAGAGTCAACAAGAAGGCTTCTAAGTGACTCTTTTGGGGAAAGCACTCCTAAAAGTAGAGAAAAAGAAAAAAATGCTTTTGGCAAGAAGGAGAAAATAATGTGACCAGAGGGAAAATATCATATCGAAGATAATTTATTTCCCATGAAGAAGCCTATAGGCTTCTAGTGTTCTGTGAGTCAACTAGCCTGCAGGTCCCAGATAGTCATGGATTATTATATTTTCAGAAAAAGCAGAGCCCCATAAAGGACTGAAGAGAAAATATCAAATATTTGAGAGTAGTTATTAGCAATGTAGATACCTAAACACATAAAAAAAAAAAGATATAAATGACACAGACTATGAATAAAATATTTGAATTGGTACCCATAAGAAGCACTTCTACTGTCAAATACTTCTGGATTTTGTACTGTTTTGAATACTACAAAATAAATGAGCTACATATGCAACATTTAATCCTGAACTTTCTCTTCGCCCATTGACAAATCAACTCTGTATCTAGCTTTAAATAGGGTTTGTTCTACTCTTTCGGTTTCTGCGTCAAGCATCTCCAAGACTACTTTTAGGCTTGATGACTGACTGGAGTGACTCACAGGCCTTAGAAAAGCTATTACACTCATGATTATGTTTTATTACAGTAGAAGGACACACATTAAAATTAGTAAAAGGAGAAGATGTATGTGGTGAAATTCGGGAGAAACCAAGCGCAAGCTTTCAATTGTCCACTCCCAATGAAGATACACTTAATTTTCTCAGCAAGGATGCATGAAATAAATGGGCAGTATATCCCACTAAGGAAGTTCATTTGAGCCCTGTGGTCCATGATTTTAATTGGGGAGTAATACATGTTGGCATGCCTGACCTGCAGGACTGATCTCAGCTGCTCAGACTCTAGTCCCCAGAGCAAAAACAGGCATTCACTATAAATTGCATTGTTAGTATAAATAATCAAAATGGCAACATTTGGCCCAAATATGCCTCAGGCATACAAAAACACTCTTACCAGATAGAAAATACCAAGGACTCAGAGCTAAACTTTGAGAAGTCAGCCAAGGTCCTGTCCTTAAGATGGGACTTTCTGGGGAATGTGCAAGATTTGAGCAACCTAGTCCTGCTGAATTAACCCTTTCCTTCATGGTCCATCCCCCTATCCCATGACCTACATTATCTTAGGACAAAATGATAATGTTTTTCTAAGCATCTATATTTATTTTAGCATTTACATAATAGATTGAGCAATAATATCAGCACGCATACTTGGAGTAGTCAGCGTGGGATAGAGATAGACTTAAAGAAACAACTAATCCATTCTATAAAGCCATCTCATACATTTTATATTTTGGTACTAATTTCTATAAAGCATAGAAATTAGCTAATGGCTAGCTAAATACAAGTTTTTCTCAGGCCAGCTATTTTCCATTAGTATTGTTTTGTGGGGAGGCTTTAAATTGATCACCTAGTACCTAGTACCTATTGGTCAACTAAATACAAGTTTTTCTCAGGCCAGCTATTTTCCATTAGTATTATTTTTGGAGGAGGCTTTAAATTCATTACCTAGTACCTATTGATCATCCATATCAGTGTTATCATATAATTATGTAAATATAAGGTACTTGAACCTTACCAACAATGTCAGTTTTACACAATATGGCAGTATGCTTATGGTAAGTTTCTATTTTATTATAGAACAAATCAGTAAGATTTGCAGAGGTGTTTGTTATGTCTTCCCAACAAAATTGGCTTGTGTCTATAATATATACCAGATATTGTTAGGGATTAGTGACATCATAATTGTCCACAATCAGTCATTTCTGAATTGTAGGTCAGTTGGGGACAAAGTCAATCACCCAGTTTTAGTTTACAGGCTTGTACTGAAACTGGTTTCCACTGTATGTTGTTATATATATCACCTCTGCATTGTTGCAGCTCCCCAATATCTTCCCAATTTCATGAAACAAGATGGCCAACTCAAGCAAGTGCAACAAGATTTTCACTTGCTGGTCCCAATCACGGTCCAATCCTGGAAAGTAGTTCTTTTGATGGGCTTTGGCATGCCTTACTTTAATATGTTCTTTAAATTCTCATATTGAATTCAATAGAGCCATGTCCCATATAGGTATCCTTTTAATAATCCAGTTTTTTATTGCCTATCTGCCTAACCATATGGCCAATCCATTGACCACCACCCACGGGTCAGTATACACACCATCAGGACTCTTAATGTTGTCTAATTATTTGGTCACTGCAACTCAGTAATTTATTACCTTCAGTAATTTATTACTACATTATCACCTTCTTCAGAGTGTTTTATTATTACTTGGTGATAGTGTGGTGGCCTTCTAAATAGAATGCTTTGTATCTACATTGGAACTGCCATTTTCAAACTTAATGTTTTCTTGGTCAATTGAGTATTTTGTGTTGTCACTTAGAGGAATAGAGGCTATCTGCTCATTTATACAATGATAACCTCCTTGCTTCCCTTTGCAGTAGCATGTTCCTGTATAAACTTTTTCCATTTTATTATGGAACTTTTCTGAGCACTGCCCTCATAAATACAGTGTTTCTGACATAACCCAAGACATTTTTGGCATTTCATGTCTCAAGGTTATTTTAAGTTCTTCCATTATAAAGGCAGTTTCAATTAATGCTCAATAACAATCCAATAATTGTATCTAAAATGCTATGTACCCTATCAATGTGTTTGGAAATTTTCTGGTCCACAATCCCAGGATTTGCACCAAAGTGGCACCCACAAGCTTTTGCTATAAAATCCTATCTGCCTAAGTACTAGTTACAAATACTCCCAAATCAAATCTGAGTGTGGATCAACTCAGACATAGCTGCTGTTATTGAAGGCCACATTTAAAAAACAGCTTTCTTTTGGGTATTTCTGTAGATGGAACCTACCAATGTTCCCAGATGTGGAATGTGTATCCTCCAAACTCTAAAGAACTCAACCAGGCACTGTGCTTCTTGCTTAGTTACCAGGCTAAGAAATGACAACAGTTTATCATTAATTGTCTGTAGAATGTCATAGGCAGCTTCTGCCCAAGTTGTTCTTAAGAATTTCACCATTTGTGTGGCCTTTGGATTTTTGTTGGATTTATTAACCAGCATCTGTTAGCCATGTATGTCACCACTGAATTTGTTAGTCTTAGCTTGCTTTTCAGGTTCTGATCTTATCATTTTATCATGGAGTTAGGATATGATCCCCCAGGGGACCTTCATCAAGTACAAGTATCTTCTAACCAAATTATGACAGTAAACTGGTAAATTCAAATAACCTCAGGGATGATAATGTAAATGCAAACTTTGATACCTCCCATATGAAGACAAACCAAAGTTTTCTCTTTTCTAAGACTGAGATCAAGATAACAGCATTTACAAGACTAATCACTGAATACTGGTCTCCTTAAGATTGTATTTTTGTATATGTTAAAATCATATTGAGGCAGATTGGAGGAAAGGAGGGAATGAGATGTTGGTCAAAGGGTACAAACTTTCAGTTATAAGATGAATAAGTCCTGAGGATCTAACATACAAAGTGATGGCTATAGTTAATAATACTGTATTGTATACTGAAATTTGATAAGAGAGCAGATCTTAAATATACTTACTACAAAGGCACACACACACACAAATGGTAACTGTGTGAAATGATGAAATGCATTAACAATTTGATTGTGATAATCATTTCACAATATATACCTATGTCAAAGCTTCATGTTGTATACATTAAATACATGCAATCTTTTTTTGTTATTATACCTTAATAAAACTGGAAGTAATAATAAGAAAATAAAAACACACAAACAAGCACACAAACATATCAGGGTCTGTTGATGCCGTAGATTGTATTACTTTATTCAGGCCTTGATAATCCACTGTTGGTCTCCGAAAACACTCCAGTTTCTTCTCTGCTACCCTCAACACTTCACCTCAGTATCCCACTTCTGATACCAATTCTGGGAAAAGACTGTTTCTTTACACACACTCAGTAATCTGACGTTGGATATTTTCCCTCATCCTCCAATTTTCTGACAGCAGCTGGATGTCCTATAATTTAATTCAAATCAATTATGACACTAACTACTCAGAATTAAGTCTCAGTCCCACAAGAACATTTCCCATTTCAAACACCAATTCCAAGTTGTGGGTTTCCATGTTACTCACAACTGCTGCCTGACTTAGCTACAAACTAGTGGTTCTCCAGACTCTCTGCTCGGGTTTGATAATTCACTAGAATAGTTCACAAAACTGAGGGAAACATTTAATTACATTTACTGGTTTATTATAAAGGATATTATGAAGGATGTAGATGAAGAGTCAGATAAAAAAGTACATAGGGCAAGGTCAGGAAGGGTTCCAAGTGCAGGAGCTTTTGTCTCTGTTAGTTGAGGTCCCTCCACCTCCAGCTTGTGGATTCCTTCATCAAAAGAGAAGCTCATTAAATCTCATTGTTCTATAGTTTTTATAGAGCTTTAATTTCTGGCCCCACCTACCCTTCCCAGAGGTTGGTGGGTAGAGCTGAAAGTTCCCACCCTTTCATAACTTAGCCTTGCTGTCATGGTGACCACCCTTAACCTGAGGCTACAGAGATACCTAATGCTAAGTCATCTTATTAGCATAAACTCAGATGTGATAGAAAAGGGCTTGTAATGGATAAAACAAGAAATTTCTGTCACTCAGGATATTACAAGTGGAGCTCTGTGCTAGGGACTGAGGATGAAGACCAAATATATATTTCTAATTACACAGATTCCATGAGCCATGGGCCACATTGGGCCATTGCAAAGAGAATTAATTGGAACCAACACTCCAACTTACAGCATGTAAGTAGTAGCAGTTGTAATCCTCTTTTTACCCACAGGTATCTGAATTTGTTTTAAATTTAAAAACTTTGTGGGTTTGGAAAATTTTATAGGTTTCCATTTAGCATGTCTAGTTAATACTGCCCAAGGGTAAACATATGCCTTCGGCTTTACAATGATAGGTAGGAGAAGTATTCTCCAGTTCAGATATAATATCCATCCCAATAATACATTTGGGTTTAGGAGACACAATCATTTTTCATTACGTCTGTCCAAACATTCCTATCTTCATCCAAACATTCACTTCTGTCCCATCACAATTTAATCCCCATACCTTGCTAATCTATCTCCCATTAGTACTTCACCAATAAGTTTTGGAATCACAGTGAATTGTGATTCCATTGCAAGAAACCTCAGAAAAGTTTCTTCTCCAACCACTGGCCATTTTATTCATACATGTATATACCATCTTGTGTCCCCAGCTGGGGTTGGGCCCCCAAACCATAACTGCTCTATCAATCCTCATCCTGATTAATTTGTGAGACTACCACCCCTGACAATTCAAGGTCAAATTTCTCATTATTTTCTTCACCTTCCAGTATTTTATATTTCTCCAAACTAGATTAAATATAGTAGACTTTTTTAAGACGCTTGAACATTAGGGAATAAGCAGAGCATACCATCAGTCCATTCAACACTGATGGTGCTGCATTAAGCCCTTTGTGTCAACCCACTCAAACTCTGTTATATTCGTCCCATTTCTTAAAGACTTACATCCTGCTGGGGTGTAATCCTTTTCATATTTTCTTGTGAATCACTCTAATTTTCTCAGCATATGTAAGACTTATAAGTGGAAGCTGAAGCAACAAATCTGATATGGCTTTTCAGACTGTTGCTTGACTTGATCTAGTAAGATTGTATTGGGTGTCCATCCCCCTTACTTCCCACATTTATCATGACCTGGATAAGGGGGTATGTTAAGTGGATGAAAATCCTGATCATTTGAAAACCAGTTCAACACTGTTTGCACATAATGTATCAGTGGCTTCATCTATGGAGTTAAACTTCTTAGGGTCAACAAATCCAATTCACCAAGTTAGCTGTCCCATCAGAAATAACCTATTGTATGTTAGGATTCTGTGTATCTGTCTGTAATTGTTCAACAGTGAACTGTGGGTCCTGAATCAATTCAAACATTCTCCAACATTCTAAAGTTCCAACCTAAGGAAACTGATCCAAATATAATCACTCTTACAATCCATTTAATTAAAAGCTCTTCAGGAAGCCAATATTTATGGATGCATATTAGAGATGCAATACATATTTGATGAAAAATGAAGTATCTCTCATTTAATATAGCTTTCAGGTAATGTTGGATAGAACAAAATAGTACTCTACTTGCTTTGCAATGTATTTTATGGTTATATCATGTATAAAATATGAATTATTTTTGGCTTTATGCTTTTCTCTCTCCCTAAGTCAAGAGATATACATATATTTATGGATATAAATTTAGATACAGACAGAGATATAAATAAGAAACACATATTAATACCAAAAAAATATAAGAAACAGAAATTAATTAAGAGGTTGGAACTTCAAATTATTAGATGGTAACATTTTCATTTTAAGAAATGAAATCAGTTTCTGAACCCCAGTTTAAAAAATATTAATTTTTTGCAAGGGACATATGTATTTTTCATAATTGTTCCAATGAAAACTTTGCTTTTTTCAGCTAAAAATCTAGATTTAAAATGTTCAATCTCTAAACATTATTGCTTTCCCCCCCTGGAAAGAATTATGCATAAAATGCTACTTGACTTAATTACATTGAGAAACAGAAATACAGCAAGAGAAACAGAAAGTCTTATCCTTCATTTATATTTCACTGAAGTTAAAACTAAGAACTACCTGGCCTTTCCTTTGCTATTTTTATTTCCTTTATTATTTTGTTGTATATTTATTACTTATTATTAAAACTTTATTAGGTTTTATCTTTACTGCATTGTGAAAAGTTAATTATAGCAATATGTCTACCCAAAAGTTGAGCTGAGAATATTAAGGAAAACAGTTGTGCCAGGAATTGTTACTATCACAAAATGTTTTTTTTTAACAATACACATATCAACATATTAGCAAAATATTTATTCCAGAATGAAAGAATGCAGTACTAGCTTGCAGGAAAATATAAGACAATCATGTACCAACAAAGAAACTTGATTGTAATTTATACAACAATCATTTGGACATGAAACGCGTAATATTATGTATGATTAGGCTAGTGATATGCTTTAAAATATTTATGTGCACATGACCACTCGTCGAATATTAGATCTCATTCATTCTATTAAGTGTATTTTTTCACCCATTAACCTTCTCCACGTTATCCCCCTCCCCACTGGTAACCATCATTCTGCTCTCTATCTTAATGAGATCAATTATTTTAATTTTTAGCTTCCCCACATGAGTGAGAACATGTCAGATTTGTCTTTCCATGCTTGTCTTATTTCACTTAACAAAATGTTCTCCAGTTCCAACCATGTTATTGCAAATAACCAGTTTTCATTCTTTTTCATGGCTAAATAATATTCCATTGTGTGTATGTATCATGTTTTTTTTTTAACCATTCATCCTTTGATTGGACACTTAGGTTGATCCCAAATTTTGGCTGAAAAGGTTTTTTCCAGGTATTCAAAGGGAATTACATGCTTTCATCTAAGTTTTTGGTCACTTCAGCCATATAAGGGGTCCCCCAAGCCCAGTAACACTGCAACTCTTGTAGATTCTGGTGGTACTGCTTTCCTTGGTGGGATGGTTTTTGGTTCCTGTGAAGGTGCTTTCTTGCTTAGATGATTGTTCAACTTGGTGTTCCTACAGAGGGATGGTCACTAGAAAGTTTTATTTGGCCATCTTGCTCCGTGCCTAATGGAAACTTAATATATATTTTATCTAAAACATTATTAATTTCATTTGTTTTAATTTTGGCCTTTTAACATCCTATATTTCTGTACATTTTTAACATGCGGAATGCAATTATAGTAATTTTGTAAATGTCCTTATATGTTAATCTACCTCGTTGTAAGTTCTGGATCTATTTTGATTGATTATTTTTCCACCACATTTCTTTTTCTGTGTATGTCTAATATTTGTTGATTGCCAGATGTTGGGAATTTTACATTTTTCGGTGATGGAAATTTTTATTTTACTATGAATATTTTTGATTTTTGTTCTGGGATTCAGTCAGGTTATTAGAAACTGATTCAAGACAGTAGCAGGTGCAAGCAAAATTCTTGGGCTCACCTCATTTGTTTCCCATCTTGCTAGGAATATTGTTCTTCATTGTCTGATTTTATATGTCTGAAAAACTTTCGCTTCATATATTATAGTTGTTTGTTGCTTTTATTTGTATTAGGTGAAGGGGTAAATATGGACGGACTCTGTTGCTCCATATTAGCTAGAAATGAAAATTTTTTTATCTTTTTTATTTTCTTTACAGACAGGTATATTATTGTCCTACTGCTACTGTAACAAATCACCACAAATCTGTTGATTTATACAATAAAATCTTACTACTTTATATTTCTGTAGGGTAAAAGTACAAAACAGGTTTCACCAGACTAAAATCAACCTTAGGCCAGGCTATATTCCTTTCTGGATGCTATAGGAGAGAATACATTTCCTTGCCTTTTCCAGCTTCTAGAGGTGACCTGAATCCCTTGGTTCATCATCTCTTTTTTCTGTATTGAAAGACATCAACACTGGGCCAAGGACTTTTCACATAGCATAACCTTATGTTTCTTCCATCTTCACATCTATTAATACTTCTCTGATTCTGACTCTCTTTCTGCCTCCCTCTTCCACTTTTAATGACTCTTGTGATTAAATTATGCCCACCAAGATAATCCAGGATAATCCTTCTATCTTATTATTAGCAAGCTTAATTCCATATAAAGCTTTAATTTCCCTTTGCTACTTAATATAACAGAATGATAGCTTCCAGGGATTTGGATGTAGGAATCTTTGAGCGAGCTATTATTTTGCCTACCTTAACAAGCTAGTTAGGTCTCGCTCTCCTAATCCATTACTAAAATCCCTATCTTTAAGTGAAGAGTCTGTACATTCTATGTTTAATATAATTATTTATATAGTTGATATGTTAGTTTATAATCTTGTTTTCAATTTTCCATTGTTATATTTTCCACTCTTACTGCCTTTCAAAAGTGTACTTAAATTTAATTTATATCTTTCAGTGTGATACTATGTATAGCTCTGATTTTGTTTTTCATTAATTTACTTATTTTAGTTGTTGCATCTTTTTTATTGTCCATTTTTCCTTCTGTATAAGGTTACATTTAAAATACTAATTTATTGAGTACCTGGATTTTTTTTGTGTATTCACTTAGAGTCCTTTGATTTTTGTTTTAACAGAAAATTTAGTTATATGTATATCATCTTGATGTATTAAAATCTCAGTTTTAAGCTTCATTTTCTGGCATGAATAATGAGATTCTTTTCTTACTCAAGATTAGTCCTACTATTTTTTATTGTGGTAAGAAAAATTAACATGGACTCTCCCATCTTAACCAACTTTTTTTAAATTATTATTTTATTTATTTATTTATTTTTATTTCAGCATATTATGGGGGTACAAATAATACGGTTATGTATACTGCCCATGCCCCCCTCCCCCCTCGAGGCAGAGCCTCAAGCATGACCATCCCCCAAATGTTGCACATCTCACTCATTATGTTTGTATATACCCATCCCTTCCTCCCCCCTCCCACTCGCCCAACACCGGAAATGTTATTCCTATATGTCCACTTAGGTGTTGATCCCTTAATACCAATTTGCTGGTGAGTATATGTGATGCTTGTTTTTCCATTCTTGAGATACTTCACTTAGTAGAATGGGTTCCAGCTGTATCCAGGAATATACAAGAGGTGCTATATCACCATTGTTTCTTAAAGCCGAATAGTACTCCGTGGTATACATATACCACATTTTGTCGATCCACTCATGTAATGATGGGCACCTGGGTTGTTTCCACAACATTGCAGTTGTGAGCTGTGCTGCTAACCAACTTTTAATTGCACAATATGATATTATTGTGTTAACTATAAACACAATGTTGTATAACATATCTCTATAATTTATTCCTCTTTACATAACTGAAATTTTATGTCTATTCAATAGCAAATTCCTATTTTCTCTCTCCCCTTGTTTCTGGAAACTACTATCCTACCCTCTGCTTCTAAGAGTTTGACTAGTTTAGATACTTCATATAAGTGTAATAATGTAGTATTTGTACTATGACTTGCCATTTCACTTAGGATAAAGTCCTCTAGGTTCATCCATGTTGTACATATAGGAAGATTGCCTTCTTTTAAGATATTAATATAAATCTGAATATTATTCAGTAGTATGTGCATGCCCCATTTATTTTAGCTGTTCATCTATTGATGGATATTGTGTTATTTCTATATCTTGGCTGTTATGAATAATGCTGCAATGAACATGGGTAAAAGTACACATTTCTCTTAAAATATATATTTGAATTCTTTTGGATATATATCCAGAAGTGGCACTTGTGGATAATCTGGTAGTTCTCTTTTTAATTTTTGAATGGATCTCTATACTGTTTTCCAGAGTGGTTGTGTACAATTTTACATTTCCACCCACAGTGTACAAGCGTTGCAATTTTTCCACATTCTTGTTAACACCCACCTTGTTAAAAAGAAAATAGCTATCCTAACAAGTGTGAAATGGTATCTTATTGTTTTCTTGCATTTCCCTGATGACTAGTGAGGTTGAGAGCATATTTTCATATAGCCATTGTCCATTCGAATTACCTCTTTGGAGAAATGTCTATTCAAGTCCTTTGCCAATTTTTTAATAGGGTTATTTGGGTTTTTTTGCTATTGAGTTGTAGGAGTCCATATATACTTTGGCTATTAACCCCATATACTTATAGCTTTGCAGTAGTTGCTTTTTCTCCAATAGTTGTTTTTGTTTAGTTTTATGGAGTCTTACCCTGCACTTAAGGAGTTTAGTTCTCAGCTAAAAACAACCAACCCACCAAACAAACAAACACCTCATTTGTGCCTTATGTACATTTCTGGAGCTACTGTTTTCCTTCTCTGTGGTCCTTTACTTCATAAAGTCCAGCCACCTCAGCCTCTCTTAACTTTAATATCCGTTTCCTCAAGTCAGCAAGGCAGTTATAGTCTGCTTGTCCCACTTATGCCTGCACCATGGTCTGGAAAGTGCCTTAGGCAGTAAGTGAAGTGACTATAGAACTCATCTTGTTTATTTCTATTTTCTCATATTATTGTTTTGCTCTGTCTGTTGTATAGCATTAAAAATAATGTTTTTATATTTTTAGGTTCTTTTGTATACTGAGGAGGGAAAGTCCTATAGCAGTCATGCCATTATGAACAAAAGTAGAATTACCTTCTTCTTCTTTTTTTTATTAATTACACATCATTTAGTCCTTTGTTTCATTTTATGACCCAGTGTTTTCTGGTATAATATCCAGTGAAAATTCTCATAGTTTTTCTATTGTGTTCCAATAATATTTCACTAAGTTGTGTTGCCTCACAGAATGTTTACATGTATTATCCTAAAAATGTGTTGCCAGTGGATCCCAAATATAAAGATCGAATTGTCTATGTTTTGTATGTTATCTGTCTATAGATTAGCTCTGAGGTCATTAGTGTTTGATAAACAAAATATATAACAGTTTTTTAATAATCCCTAGCTAATGTAAAAATGTTGAACTTTAAAAATACTTGCATTTTGTTACTAATTGGCATATTATGCAGAAGTCTAAGTTGTCATGACATTAATTAAAAGTAAAATGGAATAGAAAAGGTTTTAAAGTAAAGATGATGGCTTTGAAAAACAGATAACTATACTGTATTCATTTATTTGATAATGATTTTTAAAGTGCTCTTTTAATAGCATGCTTCCAGCCATCTTTGGGTTTCAATTGACAGTAATCTAATCTACTGATTATTTTGAATGCAAGACTGATGTTACTTCTTAAGGAACAGAAGTAGTTAATCATCCTGCAGCAATGAAGCATACATTTGGAAAACATATCCAATTTTGTTACTTTTCCCAAGAGAGTTTTCAGATGCACACAGGAAAAAAAGTAAAATGCCCACTGAAATATTTATTGAAATAAATGTCAAAAATAAAATATTCTGTTTGGCGGTAAATGAATATAACACAAGTAATAAAATTGATTTTTCAATGAAATAGAACTATTTAAAGATTTTCAAAGTAAAACTTTCCCAAGCATATTTCCTTAATATCTCAGTAGGAATTACCCAACATCTTTGGAGAGTTTTCCCTAATATGACAATTTTTAAATTCTGCCCAAAATTAAAGAAGTGAAAATGTGAATTAGAGCAGCAAGACTTAAGGCCTATAAGTAAATAAGCCTAGAAAGCCTAGAAGGAATAGAATAGAGTAGAATAGAATAGAAGGCATGTAATAAATAAATGCAGAGAATGACATCAAAAGTTATTAATGTAAGAAAATTTCACACAACTGGAAAAAGGCACAGTCCTATGATCAAAAGGGGCACTGTATACTAAGAGCAGACCAAGAAAGAACATATATTGGAATTAAGTTTTAGAATACTCAAGATGAAGAAAAAAAGCAAGCTAAAATATGAAATAGATAATAGGCTTCAAAACTAAATTTCTTGACACCTTTTCTAATATTTTTCTTGATTATTGAAATATCACATTTTACTTCCTTAATTTTGATATTAGCTTTACTTTTTTTTCTGCCAAACACATTTTTAAAACAACATTTTAGACACAGAATTACTAACTAAACACAAAATTGTGTTAGTTCATTTCACAAAGGCCATTTATTTATTTAGCTTCTTTACATAAAATCCAGAGCTTTCATGGAGTGCATTGAAAGAAATAACCACTTCAGCCTTCCTCAGCAAAACTACATAATGCTTTAGAAACAGATAATTTACTTTTGTAGTTTTTGCTGTAACATGCTTAAATAAGCTTTTAGCAAAAGTGACGTCGCAGGAGTTCTCAAACTTTTTAAATGGGGCCAGTTCACTGTCCCTCAGACCGTTGGAGGGCCAGACTATAGTTTAAAAAAAAAAAAAAAAACTATGAACAAATTCCTATGCACACTGCACATATCTTATTTTGAAGTAAAAGAACAAAATGGGCAAAAACACCTGGCGGGCCGGATAAATGTCCTCAGTGGGCCGCATGTGGCCCGCGGGCCGTAGTTTGAGGACACCTGGCAAAGACATAACATCATGTGGAAAGTATACTTCTTTGACTTCAATTAATTCAGATTTTCATTCTAATAGAATCTCACAGTTGACACATTTCCTGGTCTCTAAAAAATATCTGATACAGAACACTGGTAGAACTGGATGTATACAGAAATTGTATGACTTGTCTGTAGGAGAGCTCTGGTATCTTCCAGGTTGCCAGTTCAACAAATTGTAGGAAAATATCCTTGCTAGGCTTGTAAACTGCAAACTGATTTGTTAATGTTTCTGCCATGATGCTTATCTTATCAACTGCAAACTCAAGAACTGTTTTGTCACATTTAAAAATAATAGCATTGTAAAATTACTACGAGTCCATGGTTAGATTTCCTGAAGAATTCTCTTAATGTTTTATTTCTGCAAAAGCAATGTTATTGGGAAAAACTATATGTAAAACACTAGATAAAGCTATGAGTCTGTTTACCATCTTTTGAATTTACATATACTTTCTACAGACTAAATAAGGCACAAATCTGAATGACAGATGTGACTGGCTGTCTTGGAAAAAATCTACCTCATTTTAAAGATTTCCTTTAGCATTGTGAGATTTTATAACACTGTCTTTATTTCTAGGTTCCATTGTTATTAGTTTTAAAATGGACTTTCAATAAAATTTTCTTCTTAGATTCAAATAAAAAAAATATCTAGGATAGCCTATTACAGATAACCATGGGTTATTGATAGTTATTAATTCTTATTAGTACTTTGTATGGCTATAATCTGTATTAATTATGTTTTTAAAGTTTATTTACATTCAAATTATTTATATTATAATTATTTATAACCATTAAGTGTTATAGAAAATAGATTTATTTAGTATCCTGATTTATATTTTTATAAATTAAACTTGTTAATTGTGTTACATAGCCCCTATATTTTCTTTAATTTTAATAAATTGAGAAGTGTAGATCTGAAATTAGTTCATTAAGTCTAACACCATTCATTTTATTCAGATAATTTATAAAAAATTCATATTTTTCATCTTAATGTTTTGTATTTTTAATATTTTTAAATTTCAAAATATTAAGGAAGTACAAAAGTTTTTGCTACACAGAAACATTGCATAATGCTGATGTCAGGGTTTTTGGTGTGCCTGTCACCACAGTAGTGTTCAATGTTTCTGATAGGTAAATTTTTATTCATCACTTCCCCTCCCCATTTCTCGGTTTCCAATGTTCTTTACAGCTCTTTGTGGCAGTGTGTACCTGTTGTTTAGTTTCTACTTATTAATGAGAACATGTGGTGTTTCTTTTTACATTCCTAAGATACTTCATTTAGGATAATCATCTCCAGTTCCATCCAAGTTGCTGCAAAAGATATTATTTCATTCCTTTTTATGGCTGAGTAGTACTCCATGGTATATATAGACCACATTTTATCCATTCATGAGTTGAAGGGCACTTAGGTTGATTTCACATCCTTGCAATTGTGAATTGTGATGTGGCGAACATTTGAGTGCAGGTGTCTTTTTGATAAAAGGACTTCTTTTCCTCTGGGTAGATACCCAGTAGTGGGATTGCTGGATCAACTGATAAGTCCAAATTTATTTCTTCAAAGAATGTTCATACTATTTTCCAAATATTTTATACTAATTTTCAGTCCCACCAACACTGTATACATTCTTTTTTCGCTGTATACAATCCAGAATGTTTTTTTTTTGACTTTTTATTTATAGCCATTGTGACAAGGGTAAGATGGTATCTCATTGTTGATTTAATTTGCATTTTCCTGATAACTAGTGATGTTGAAAATTTTTTCATAGGTTTGTTGGCCGTTTGTCTATCTTCTTTTGAAAAATTTCTGATGTCTTTTGCCCACTTTTTAATGGGGTTATTTGATTTTATTTTCTTGCTAATTTGTTTGAATACTTTGTAGAGTCTGGACATATTATGTCCTTTGTCAGATATATAGCTTGCAAATATTTTCTCCCATTCTGTAGGTTTTCTATTCACTCTCTTAATTATTTCCTTTGCTCTTCAGAAGCTTTTTTAAATTTAATTAATCTGCGTTTATTTTGTTGTGGCTGTTATTACCATTGAGGTCTTAGTAATAAATTTCTTGCCTAAGCCAATGTTTAAAAGAATATTTTGTATATTTTCTTCTAAAATTTTTATGGTTACCTACCTTACATTTAAGTCTTTTATCCATCTTGAATTAATTTTTGTAAGTGGTGAGAGATAGGGGTCCTGTTTCATTCTCCTGCATCTGGCTATCCAATTTTTCCAACACCATTTATAGAGTAGGGCTTTCTTTTCCTAGTATATGTTATTGTCTGCTTCGTTGAAGGTCAGTTAGTTAGCTATATGGTTTTGTTTACAGGTTCTCTATTCTGTTTCACTAGTAATATATGTCTCTACGTTTACACCAGTATCATGCTCTTTTGGTATTAGAGTGTCATAGTATAATTTGAAGTCAGGTAATGTGATGCCTTCAGATTTGTTGTTTATTCTTAAAATTGCTTTGGCTATTTGAGCTCTTTGTTCCAATTGAAGCTAAGAGTTATTTATTCTAGATGTGTGAAATATGACATTGCTATTTTAATGGGGATTGCGCTGAATCTGTAAATCACTTTGGGCAGTATGCACATGTTAACGATGTTGATCCTACCAATCCGGGAGTATAAGATGTTTTGCCATTTGTTTCTGTCATCTATAATTTCTTTCATCAGTGTTTCGTAGTTCTCCTTGTAGAGATCTTTAACCTTGGCTGAGTAGATTCCTAGATATTTTATTTTCTTTGTAGCTATTGTAAATGAAATTGCGTCCTTGATTTGCCTCTCAGCTTGACTTTTACTAGTATACAGAAATGGCACTGATTTGTGTAGATTGATTTTATAACCTGAGATTTTGCTGAATTTATTATTCAATTCTAGGAGTCTTTTGACGGAGTCTTTGGACTTTTCTAGAGACAAGGTTATATTTTCAGTAAACAGGGATAGTTTGACCTACTCTTTCCTATGTGGATGCCATTTATTTCTTTCTCTTGCCTGATTGTTCTGGCTAGGATATACAGTACTATTTTGAATAGAAGTGGTGAGAGTGGGTACCCTTGTCTTGTTCCTTTTCTTAGGAAAAATACTTTCAACTTTTCCCCATTCAGTATGATGTTTGCTGTGGGTTTGTTTTATATAGCTTTTATAATTTTGAGATATGTTCCTTTTATGCCTAGTTTGTTGAATACTTTTATCATAAAAAGGTGCTGGATTTTACTGAATGCTTTTTCTGCCTCCATTGAGATTATCACATGGGCTTTGTTTTTGCTTTTGCTTACTTGGTGAATCACATGTATTGATTTGTGGATGTTGAACCATTCTTGCATCCCTGGGATTAAACCCACTTGATCATGGTGGATTATCTTTTTGATCTGTTGTTGAATTTAGTTTTCTAGTGCTCTGAAAACTTTTGCATATATGTTCATAAAGGATATTGGTCTGTAGTTTTCCTTTTTTGTTGGTTTTTTTCATGGCTTTGATATAAAGGTGATACTGGCTTCATAGAATGAGTCAGGGAGAATTCCCTCTTCTGTGTTATGAAATAATTTCTACAGTATAGGTACTAGTGTCATTTTTTTAAATTTTTTTATTTCATCATATTATGGGGGTACAAATACTGTTAACGTTACATATATTGCCCCCGCCATCCCTCCTCCTCCCACCGAGTCAGAGCTTCTAGCGCATCCATGCTCCAGGTTGTGCTTCGCACTCACCCTGTAAGTATACACCCAACCTCCCCTCCCCCCTCCCACCTGCCCAACACCTGATAAATTTTTTTTTGACATTTTGGTTACATTTTATATCTTTGCCTCTCCCTAGGAAGGATTAGAGGTATGCCCTTCCCCTTGACAATGCTCAACACATCCCTAAGATGTGGGTCTACCCCCCCAATCCATGGTGAACACCACCACTCTTTGAGTACCACAGTTTTAATCACTCAGTACCAATTTGATGGCAAGTACATGTGGAGCCCATTTTCTGATCTTGTGTTGCTTCACTTTGAATAATGAGCTTAAGCTTAATCCAAGATAGTATAAGCGGTGCTAGCTTACTGTCATTTCTTAGAATTGAGTAATATTCCATTGTGAACATATACCAAATTTT
>VBSM01002121.1:21650258-21668744 GCA_008086735.1 Cheirogaleus medius
TTTAAACCTAAGGCATAAAACCTTAAGAATCCTAGAAGAAGATGTTGGGAAAACTCTGTCAAACATTGGCCTAAGCAAAGAATTCTTGAGGAAGACCCCAAGGCAATCACTGCAGCATCAAAAATAAACAAATGAGATCTGATCAAATTAAAAAGCTTCTGCACAGCCAAGGAAACTATTATTAGAGCAAATCAACAACCCTCAGATTGGGAGAAAATATTTGCTCTCTACACTTCTGATAAAGGTCTAACAACAAGAATCTATCTAGAACTCAAAAGAATTAACAAGAAAAAATCAAACAACCCCATCAAGAAATGGGCAATGGAAATGAACAGAAACTTTTCCAAAGAATACAGAATAATGACCTTCAAACATATAAAAAATGTTCAACATCTCTAATCATTAGAGAAATGCAAATCAAAACCACAATGAGATACCACCTAACCCTAGTGAGAATGTCCTGTATCAAGAAATCCCCAAACAACAAATGCTGGTTAGGATGTGGAGAGACAGGAACACTCTTACATTGCTGGTGGGACTGCAGATTAGTGCAACCTTTGTGGAAAATAATTTTGTTTCTTATTTGTCATACAATTTGGCTGTGAGTCCTTTGGATTGGGCCCTCCCCCCACCTTTTTTTTGGGAGTTTGTTTTTTTTGTTGTTGTTTTTTACTGCTTCAGTTTTGCTGTTCATTATTGGTCTGTTAAGAATTTCTATTTCTTTCTGATTCAGGCATAGGAGATTTATTCATTTCCTCTAGGTTTTCTAGTTTTTGTGTGTAGAAATTTTTGTAGTAATCACAGATGATATTTTGAATTTCTGTTGTATCAGTTGTAAGGTCTTCTTTTTCATTTCTAATTAAGCTTGTTGAGTCCTTTATCCTCTACTTCTGTTTAATGTGGTTAATGGTCTATTGATTTCGTATATCTTTTCAGAGAATCAACTTTTTGTTCTTTTTTATTTGTTTGTTTGTTTGTTCATTTCCATTTTGTTTAGTTCTGCTCTGAGATTTGTAATTTATTTTCTTCTGTTGACTTTGAGTTTGGCTTGTCCTTTGAGATATGACAAGGTACTAGAAATGATATGATATTTTAATTTGTGTTATTTTTGATGTTATTAATATAAGAATTTAAGACTATAAACTTTACACTGCTTTTTCTGTATTCCATAGATTTTGATAGCTTTTGTCCTCTTTTTCATTCAGTTTGAGGCATCTTTTCATTTCCATCTAAATTTCATCATTGACCCAAGGTTAGTTCAGCAGGAGATTGTAAAATTTCCATGATTTTGTGTGGCTTTGAAAGTTTTATTTTTAATTGATTTTTAGGTTTATTCAATTGTGGTTTGAGAAGATAAATGATATATTTTGGATTTTTATGAATTTGCTCAGATGTTTTGTGGCCTAAGATATGATCAGTCTTGGAATATGTCCCATGTGCTGATGAGAAAAATGCACATTCTGCAGTTTTGTGGAAAAATGTTCTGTGAATGTCTGTTAAGTCCATTTCTTCCAGAGTCCCATTTTAGTCCAGTGTTTCTTTGTTGATTTTATTCTTTGATGGTCTGTGCAGTTCTGTCAGTGGGGTTTTGAAGTCCTCAGCAATTATGATGCTATGGTTTATTTTTTTGCTTAGATCTAGTAGAATTTTTTTTGAATATGGAAGCTCCTTTGTTAGGTGTATATATTTAGAATTGCTCTCTCTCTGAATTGCTCCCTTTACTATTATAAAATAGCCATCTTTGTGTTTTCTTTACCATTGTTGATTTAAGTCTATTATATCTGATATGAGCAGCTGTACCAGCTTGCCTTTTGTTTCTATTTGCGTAGAATATTTTTTCCATCTCTTTACTTTGAATGTGTGTGAGTCCTTATGAGTAACATGGGTTTCCTAGAGAAAGCATATATTAGGGTTGTGTTTTTGCATGTATTCAGCCTACCTATATCTACTAAGTGGGGCATTAAGACCATTCACGACCAGTATTAACATTGATTTGTAGGATATGGTTCTGTTCATCATATTGAATGATGCCTGTTATTTTCTTTTCCCTCTTTTGTTGGTAGTGTTGTATAAGAGTCATGTGTTTTAAGTTTTGGGTCTTTTCACACTGTTGGATATCTACTGTGCTGTTCCATGTATAAAGCAGTTCCAAGTAGTTCCTATTTGATAAGTCTAATAGTGACAAATCCCCTTAGTGTTTGCTTGTCTGGAAAAGTCTTTCTTTCCCATAATTTATAAATATTAGTTTTGTAGGATACAAAATTCTTGGCTGAGAGTTGTTCCATTTAAAAAGACTAAAAATGAGGTCTCAATTCTTTCTACTTTGTAAGTTCTCAGCTGAGAAGTTGCATGTTAGCCTGATGGGTTCTCCTTTATAGGTTAGTTGTTGCTTTCATCTTGCGGCTTTTATAATTTTCTCTTTCACTTTGACTTTGGCCAGGTGGATGACCTTGTGTCTTGGAGATATCCTATTTGCTGTGAATCATCTCATTGTTCAGTGACCATCTTGTATCTGGATATCTGAATCTCTGGAGATACCAGAGAAGTTTTCCTGAATTATTCCCTCAAATAAGTTTTCCATGCATTTTTTCTTTTTCTTATTGTCCTCCAAGGATATCTGTAGTTCTTATACTGGCTAATTCTGTATAGTTCCATATTTATCTGAGTGACTGCTCATTCTTTTTATTTTTTCTCTGTCTTTGACTGATTGTGTTAGTTCAAGAGCCTTGTCTTCAAGTTCTGAGATTGTTTCTTCTGCTTGATGCAGCCTACTGTTGAAGGTTTCTGCTGTATTTTGAAATTCCTAAATATCTCTTTAATTTATTTAAGTTCTCTTATATCTTATCTTTTCTATCTCCTTAGTGACTTTTTCATGTTTTTATTCATTCCCTGAAAATTTTTTTGACTTCTTTTTGTTGGTTTTCAAATTTCTCATCAATCCCATCCATCATATTTGCTATCCATATCCTGAATTCCATTTATGACATTAAATGATTTCCTTTTAGTTGGGTTCTGTTGCTGTAGATATATTGTAATCATTTGGGAGTGTTGAACTAGCATTTTTTTTTATGTTGTCAGAGTTCTTTGGTTGGTTTCTTCTCATCTGAAACCTCCTCTCTCAGCTGAGGGCAGATAGATTTGCAGCACACCTGCTCTTCTTTTGTAAGAATGCTCCTATTTTTTAAGAAGAAGGGGAAGTATCTTTGTGTTTTACTCTGGAAGATTGACCCAGCAAGAGAGTGGTAGATGCATTGAGAGCCTCTAATGCAGACAGTCTGCATTGTCCCATTCCCCTATGGTTGTTACAGTACAAGCTGGTGGTGGGGGATATTCATATGGAATGGTGGCTTGGTTCCCAGGCCCCTGTTTAAAACTTGGACAAGTGGCTGGGTGAGTCCCTCTCCATGGAAGTATTCACTGCAAGAGATTGTTCTGTTCATGTTTCCCCATGGTGGAAGCAGGGCAGCTGTGCAAGGCTATCTAGGTTGTGGCTAAGGGTGTTTGCTCCACCCATGTCCAGGTGCAATGGTGGTGCACAGTTCTTCCATCCCTGTCAGAGCATTGAATGCAGATGGTAGCTGCAGGGTTGGTTCCACAGGACCAGGCAATGTGAGGGAGCTGCGAGGACAAGGCCATGGGGCTGGGCCATCAGAAGGCTCATTCTTTCTTCCCACACAGGTCCTTTTGAGGTAGTTGCCATGGGGAGTCTCAGGTGGCATCAGCAGCACCTACTCTTCTTGACCCCTCCCCCCCTCCATTGTGGGGAGCCCTCAGCTCCCAGTTGCTCTGCATGCAAGAATACTTGCTCTCTTTACTCCCTTCCCAGCCTGGCAGGTGCAATGTAGAGGTGGTTGCAACAAAGTTAATCCCTGTGTAGACCAGACACTCTGGACCTGAAAGCTCAAAATGGCATCAGTTGCAGTGACCCAAGAATGGAAGCCAGTGATTCTCTGCCATGCCTGCTCTTTGGTGCAATTTTACTACACAGCCCCAAGCAGCTCCTTGATCAGTCTGGAGGTCTGTGGCAGTGATAGGGTCTCCCTTACAGTTCAGGTTGCAGTGTTCATTGAGGGGGAATGAAGCCTTGGGGTTCAACTCTCCCAATCCTTCCCCACATGAGTATGCTTCACTCAGGTACCTTCTGATTTTGCCAACTGGATCACCCAGTCTCCTTCTCCTTGACTCTAAGTGTCTCAGGTTGCTTATGTGAGGATTTAAGATGCTTTCTCTAAGAAAGTCCATCCATAGTTGGGCATCTACTTGCAACTTGATCCTCTCCTTAAGAGTGCTATGCGTGGGCTTCTTGCCATCTTGGCATTCTTCCTTGTCTTAATTCTTTTCTAATTATTTACCTATGTAGAATAAATGTTTTTCAGCTATGGCACCTCATTGTTATTTCATCTCAATTGTTTCCTTACTTTAACTTTATAATATTAATATTTGGAAGTACCATTTAAGTATTTTTCTGTGATTTTTGCTATGTGTAACTTATTTAACACCTACCTTTAAATTTTAATATTTATATTTAGTTTGAATTATTTTGCCATTCTTTATTTTATAATTTTCAATTTGTGGGGTCATTTCATGTCTTTTGTAAACAGTATATATTATTTCTTTTATTTTAACATTTTATTATATTCAATGAAGTAATACATTTTTAATTTTTCCCCTTTTTGCATTTAAATATTTATATCTTTTTATGATTTTTAATATATGACTTTCTTTGCTAAAGTTATTTCTAGTATGTGTTAAAATTTATGATTGACTTTTTTTCTACTAGCGTTCACCTCTAAGTTTTAAAGCATTCATTAAAATATTTCTTAAATTCAGAGTTAACACTTCAGCAGTAGTTTGGATATTCCTATATATAGCACTGTAATTAACAAAACTTTCACTTAACTTTCTAATGTCTTTGAACCAACTTCTATCTTTTGAATGATATTTTAGATATGTCTTTTTGTTATTGTATATTATTATTTTTTACCTGTCATATTTTCTCTTTCAAGAAAGAATGTTGATATTTTCATGTAGTATAATAATTAAATTTGCAAATATAATTTAAGCTTTTCTTTATTTTGAACTGGCCTCAGTGTTAACTTCTTATTCCATAGTTTTGTAATGTTTTCTTATACTTTGTTTCAGGTTTGAGCACATCTTGAAGGAATTTCATCAGAAAACATCACAGGTATTTGCTGAGTTCACACCTATTAAAAATGTTTACATATTATTTCATACATGAAATTTGTTTTGAATAATTTAGACCTTATGTTGCTTATACGCTATCAACTTTAGTTAATAAATCTCATATATAGTCTAACCTAAAAGTGGAGACTTGCCTGATTTTAGTTACTACGTAGATTGACTTCTTTTCTGTTCCCTGGCATATTATTAGGATTTTTCTTCATTCTTGTTCAGGACAGAATTGTTGATCTTGTTGTCCCAGACTAGCTCCTTTTATCTTTCCTATAGCTATGGCCCCAAATTTCAATGTCTCTTGCTATCTCCCCAAATCCTTTCATCTATACATTAAATATACACCCACTATTCAATGTTTTTCACCACTTCCCCTGCTATGACCTCTAGCACTATGGAGCAAGCCAACATTGACTAGTCAAAATGGTCTCCTCATTGCTACCTTTGTACCACTTGAATTTGGGTTTAAAACAGCAGGAACACTGATTCCACTAAATTGTTGGTCACATCATGTCCCTTCTTTGATTTCCACATTACTTAGAATAAAAGCCAGTCTTTACAGTGGCCAGAAAGGTTCAATAGCATTTGGTTCACTGTTAGGGCTCTGCCATCATCTCCTATAATTCTGCCCCAGACTGTCATCTTTAGCATTCCTGGCTTCCTGCTATTTCTCAAATACTTCAGGCACTTTCCCTCTGCAGAAATTTTGCAGCAGCTGCTGCTCCATCTGTCAGGACCCCTCTCCCTCAATGTAGTTCATAGCTCATTCTTTTGTATTCTTCAGATTTTATTTAAATATCACTTTTTAAAAAAATTTTATAGAGACAGGGTCTCACTCTGTTGCACAGGCTGACGTGTGGAGGCATGATCATAGCTCACTGCAACCTCGAACTCCTGGGCTCAAGCAACCTTCCTGCTTCAGCCTCCCAAGTAACTGACATTATAGGCACATACCACCATGCCTGGCTAATTTTTAAAATTTTTTGAGAAATGGGGTCTTACCATGTTGTTCAGTTTCATCTGAACTCCTGGCCGCAAGCAATCCTCCCACCTCAGCCTCCCAAAGTACTGGGATTATAGGCATGAGCCACAATGCCTGGCTACATAACCCTTTTTAATTGGATAAATTGACCCTTTCAACACTCCTTTTCTTCCCTTTCCAGCTTTGCTTTTTTTAACATCTTTTAATTGATGATGATTGTGAGAGCAAGAACATGTTACCAAGACTGAGTATAAAATGGAAAAAAATTCAAGCTTTTTATTTAGGTATTATAAACGTGGCTTTCATATTCCACAGATATTTTACGTTTATAATATGTCTTCATATTTGTGTTTTTATATTTTTAATTATTTTTAAACCTCCAAATTAATCTTAATATATATTTATATGTATATATTTAGACATATCAAAATCTATAAATATACAAATAATACTAATATTTAGTCATTTAAGTTTAGTTTTAAAACATAATTAACTTTTTACTATATTAAATAAAATGAGGCATATATCCTTATTTATATATATCCTTATTTATAACTTAATTACCATATTAAAGGTCATAACTATTTCCTTAAAAATCCAGTAGACAAACATACTAATTATATTGTATAATATACTATTATATTTGAATTATAATTCAAATTTATCTATAATCATTTTACTGAGTATTGTCTGAACCATTTATATTAATGACCATCTTTAATCAAAGTAATAAAATGTTAGTTTTATTTTTTGGACAGAAGCACATATTTATATGAGTTATATATCACTTGAAAGATTTTAAAGTAAAAACATGTAAAATGCATTACTTTCATAAAAGCCATTGGACTTTCTGCTATTCTATAGTATTGCTATATAAAAAAATTAGGAACAAGCAGAATATATAGCTTATGATTAATAACTGATGGTTTAGCTTTCTTTTGTCTGGAAATTGTCTAAGTATCCAAATATTCTATATTAATTGAATAAATTTAATATTAATATTAGTCAGAGTTACTAAAATAACATTGAGGAGAGATCTGAAAGTTGCAATTTAATCCAATAAATAATTTTATTATAATTGTAGAATTAAAAGAGATCACTATATTTAAACATTTTAAAGGATCTCTATGCAATTTTGTTTAGTTAAATATGTTTATATTTTATAAACTTAAGTAACTAGTAGAGACAATGATAACTTATTGAGCTAACAGAATTAATGTAAGACTGACAAGTTTAAATCATAAATAATGGAAGCAAAATTTTGTCTTACCTCAAATATTATGCTAAAATTATTTTATATGATGATAATATTAGGAAAATAACAGATTATATTTTCTAAGTTAAAATCTAACCACTATCATTTTTCTATAGAGTCATCTAATTATCATGAATATTATATGAATTATTTTTAATCTATATAAAATTTCTGTATTTATATATAAAAAAGAATTCTAGCCCTTCAATGAGTACTAAAAGGTTTAATTATTTAATTTTTTTTCTCTTATCTAGGAACTAAGACTATTTTCCAAACTCACAAGTGATTTTTTTTCCTAAGTTGCAGTTTTGCAAGGAAACAACATACAAAAGAAGCACCAAGAGTTCAATTTTTTTTTTCCTATTAAAAAGTATTGAGCATTTAACTGAACATTCTTAGATGTGCCCATAAAGAAAGAAAGAGAAGGTGAGAAAAAGAGAAATGTCTCATATATTATGAGACATTTACTTCCACAGGGAAAGAAAAAGACATGAAGTGGAAGGGAAAGGGAAGAATTGAAATAGAGCCAACTTCAGTTAGGTATGAAATTATTACTGTAAAAAGGCAAATTATAGTCCCTTTGCAATGAGAGAAGGCAAATTATATGTAAAAAAATACATTTGAACATTTACACATATACAAGAGCGGGAAAAACTGTACTTTGCTTAAACAATAACTTCAACCTTTAGTAATTTCATAAAGTTGTATGATTAAAAGCCCTTATTTATTAAAGCCAGATGACTTCTTTTAAACAGTAGAGTTGGAAATATTCTCACAAGAGTTTCTTTTTTGTTACTCTTTTCCTTGTTTGACTCTCAAATCTTTTGCATGTCAAAATTCCCATAGCTGTCCTTGTGATTTCAAATATTGCTTAGGTTTTACGCAAAGAAAGAAGGTGTTCACTTATTCACTCATTGTCAAGTGAACTGAGAATACCCTGTCAAGACTGTATGGGATTGAAGGATAATACATGTACAACCTCTTATCTTTAGAACTTGGTAAAAAAAAAAACTAATGGTAGCCAATGGGGGAGTCAATAAATAGCCCAACTCCAGGTAGATGAAAATTTTTAAAAAGCAGTTTTAAGGCACACCAGGACAAAACTTAGTTAAGACATATGGTTTTGAAAAAGTAACTAAAGGTAAAGTTTGTTCTAAAGTTATTGCTCTTATAAAATCTTCTGAACTTAGTCCTTGAAGCCAGAATAGGAATAGATTAATTAGGTCTATATGGTCTCTACATAGACCCTCTTAAGGTCCCACAACACAAAATGATAAGGATGACAAAAGATACATAATAATATTGTTAGTACAAAGGAAGGTTTTGATTAAGAATAAGGTTTTTCAAATCAAATCTGATAAAGGTTTTCTGGAAGGATTCCTCATTCCTAGGAAAAAAATAAACATATTGGAAACTCCATGCAAAGAAATCAAACCACAGATATTATCCAGGACATACCTTGTATCTGTGTTCACGAAGACTCACGAGTAGGAGGCTCTAGAAGACTTAGAAGAACACACAGTTCCACCTCACGGGTCTTAATATATGAGGACTCATTCACTGGATCTTGGTAGGGCAGCCATGATATTGCATATAAACCTATCAAAAAGTCACCAGGGAAGTATGTTGATCAAGCAAGACTAATTTTTATTAGATTTACTACATCATGGGGACCAATAATTTCACTGTCTTAATTATGTCTCAGAAGGAGGAAAATGGAGTATGTTTTTAGGATTTTAGAGCCTAGGCTGGGTAATTTTAAAATGGGCTTTACACGAAGGGAGCGGATAGGACTTAGCTAGAATTTATGGAATATAGTTTTGGATTGGTTGGCATAGTGCAGGAGAGTGTTGAAGCAAGTTTTGATAAGGAAACTGTTAGTCTTGAGGAGTATTTATTTTGGTTCACAGTCTTATAGGAGTAAGATATTTTGTGGAGAAAGTAGATAGATAACTTTACTTTTTCTTAGTTTTGTTTAACATAGGCACAGGAAAGTATCCCCAGTTCCAAAATTATTTAATATGAGCACAGCAAGAGTATTTGACCTTGTCTAACAAAGTGACAGAAAATTGTGTTGTTTCAGTATTCACAGTGTTGTTTTATTTTAATTTATTTTTTTTTTCCATTTCTCCTTTAGTATGTTGATCTCCAAAGTCCATTTTTATTTCTTCCTTAATAATAGGATATGTAGCTGGTATAAGATTTGAGATACTGAAGACTACATTTCTTAGCATCTACAACAGTCAGGTATAAACATAGTAAAAGGGATTGTTGAAATAAAAGAAAAATAAAACCCACCACCCACATAAGAACAAGTGTAGGCTATTTAGTCAGAGCTCACTATAGAAAAGGAGTCAGTAAATATCACTTGAATTTGGCAGAGACTCATAAATAGGAGGGTAGGAAAACTTTATGGTGAAATAAAAAATGAATGCCTCTGATATAATCTGATTGGAAGTTGCTGGCATGAGAAAGCTGGACTAACTAGAAGTGTGGAATCTTGCATAATTGGATTGGGGAACATATTTGACTCTCCTGTTCATTCCCTGCTGAGAGCGGGGACAATTATTGACCAAGGTATTTTTTTGCTGATTTATGTAATGGCTGTGGTTTAGTTTTCTGGACTGGATGCTTCAAAGCTTGTGAGTCAGAGGTCTGTTGCTCTATGTGGTCTGGCCATTGTCTCTTGTACATTCATTCAGTCTCTCAGAATGAAGTAGATTTATCTTGCGGCAACTTCTGGAGGCCTTTAAGAGACAGTTGACACATATACATTGTCCACTTTCTCCTTTGTTCTTCCTTCGGTTTGGTTGCCAATGGAACAAGATATATCTTAGTCATGAAGACTCTGCCACCTGTGGGATGATGGAGCACAGGTTGGAAGTTGTCTGTGTCCCTAAAGAAGCTGATTATGAAGTTAGCATAACAATGCAAGTATCCAGACTCTTTTGTGTGAACAATAAACTTTTATTTTTATTAAGTCAGTATTATTTTTGACAATTCTGCTCTTTTTAGCCAGACTTAAAAAACCTTAGAAAAATTATTTTTATTAAAATTGTGACAGCACCTGCAAAAAGGGCTAATTTTTACTGAAACCTATAAATATCTTTAAGCAAATGTAACTAACTGATGCCCCTCCCAAAACAAAATACAATTATATTTTTACTTATTTTCATCATATATTTTAAATCTTGAAGTCTTTGTTATACTTAATAATTACATTAACTATGAGAATATTTCAGGGCATATAACTAGAGTAAAGCATCTGGATCATGGTTTTGTTTGTGCACAAACTTATCTATTGATCAACGACGCCCATGAACACTGATGGGCAGAATGCACATTGAGAAACACGTGAGAGTAGATAACATAAGGGCTGGCAAGCTTTTAATTTGTTCACAGTATAAATCCAACCTTTACTTCCTGTTTAAGAATATTCAGAATTGAAATTTCTAGATATGGATAAAATTGTCCCTCAGGAAAAAAATAAAAACTTATCAATTTCTCTCTGGCATATAATTCATCTTTGAATCACTTCACAAGAAATTTAAAATCACTGCATTTTATATTCTAATGGGATTCTCTTAAATGGAGGCTCTTGAACAAACTGTTCTTAATGTTTCAATATGCAGTTTGGAGCTATTCAAGGGAAATTTAGTCTAGTATTTGCTAGATGCTTTTCTAAGTTTCTGAATAGCTGAGCCATTTATATTATTTATATTATTCCTGTGGACCCTTAAATAGTTATATCAGAAATGCATAGCTACCTAGTGTCAAATTCTAAGGAAATGAAATACAGAAAGCTTCAAATTAGTAGAATAGTGAAAAGCATACAGAAAGAGGATTCTGGCTCTTTTTATACTTTTAAAGAGCCAACTTCAAGTGACAATGGCTCTGAGTTTATTTATCCTAAGCATCTATTTTCTCCTTTCAGAAAACAGCTATTGAATCCAGACAGCTAGCTAGTTAATCTTCAATTTTGGAATTATAATTGTCCATAGCTATGATTAAAAGAGTGAATTTCTTGCCTGATTATATATGATATTCCATACAGTTTAGAAAAAAGTGAAAATCTTTTGCTTTGTGATACAAATGATGATATATATAAACCAAATAAAATATATGATGACTCTAGGTAGGTAATTACAAACTTTAAAACCTTTTCAAAAAAGAATTGATGCATATGAAATAAATGGAAGATGAACCTAATGTTCAGATGGAAGCAGAATAGAAAAAATACATATGGTTTAAAAAGCATAGCATTTCTAAATTCTGTTCATATAGATGCCAATCTGAATGTTGACACAAGGCTCATTTAAAATGGGTAAAATTTCTTATGTATAAATAGTAAGATTAATTATAGAAGATTTAGAAAATAGACTCTTTATCTAAAAGAAATGAGAAAGATGCTATAAATAAGGACCATAAACAATATTTAAAATCACAATGACATGTTTATTTCTAATTTAATAATAGTTGTGATTTAATTTGATTTCTAAATAGCTGATAAGGAATGGTAAATAACTGTTGGCATTTTTAATTTAGATTGTCTCCAAGTAAAAGATATGCCTGGAAGCCTATGACACATTATAGAACTGTATGACAAGAAACATAATGAGCACCATAATAAGAGTTATCAATTGCTACACCGCTATAATTACATAACAAATCCCAAAGTGTTATACAATCGTACATGTCATCAGAAATTTGGGTTATTTTACTTTGGAATCAAACTCAATGACATTGCAGTACCTCAAATGGTAATCTGATAATTTTTTAAAAGCAGAGTTATTTTCATTTTAAGAAATACACACATTTGCTTACAACAGATAGCCTTATTTTCCCACAATTCATCATTATTTTCAAATAGATTGCAACCTTTAAATTATTTAATCTTTATGGCCACTCATATACATAAAGAATTGATATCCTATTCAAATGAGAAATATAAAGCCCAAAGATTTAAAATAATTTACACAAGGTTACAAAGCAGCTAAATAAAAAGGATGGGCTATTTCTCATGCTGGTCTAATGCACTGGTCCCTGTGGGTAAACCATGTTGCCTGACAAATGGACTTATATAATGAGCTCAATATTGATAGTCCACATTCTTGTGTACCTAGATTTATGTATCAGCCAACTGATCACACAGAGAGAATAAGGAACATATTCAACAGTAAGATATTGTGTAAGCTTAAATCCTCTAAATAAAAAAGGAAGATGAATAAATATTCTACTGAACCAAATAAAATGGTACTTATTAGAAGCAATATGGACGGAAATTTGAAAAACAGTTTTGCTAGACATATAATATACTTTTTATGTAACCACAGATAGAAGTAGAGCAAAAGCATCCTTTAATTCAGCATGAATTCAATGTGCCTTACACTTAGAGTTTTGTTAACCGAAGATTCTTCTGGATAATTACATTTTTCTATGCAGTTAGAGTTGTTTATTTGTCAACGTGCTGTAAGTAAACTAGGCTAGAATTCCACCATACATTTTCTTCTGTAACTGATAAGAATTACTGTGAATGTTTTGGGGGTAGGTATGAATCCTACATATTAAGGCGCACAAGTAGTATGATGACTATTTCAGAGTCTCATATACTATTTTATAATATATAAAATTTATTTTTAGAATATTTTTAATTTTACAGCAAAATTGAGTGGAAAGTGCACTTCCCATACACCCCCTACACAACACATGCACCCACTCCTCCTCCATTAATTTTCCACAGCAGAGTGCTACATTTGTTGTAATTCATGAACCAACAATGATGTGTTGATATCATCTGAAGTCCATAGTTTACGATAGAGTTAACTCCTACTGTTGAATAATTTATGGATTTTGGCAAATATATGATGTCATATATCCACCATTAAAGTACCATACAGAGTAGTTTCACTGCTTTAAGAATCCCTGTGCTCCACCTATACACACCCTCCCGTGATCCCTGGGATAGTACTGATCTTTTTTACTGTCTCCAAAATTTTGCCTTTTCCAGAATGTTATGTCATTGGGGTTATACAGTATGTAGCCTTCTCAGGAAGGCTGTGTTTTCACTAATAAAAGGCAAATCATGTATTTCTTTCCATATTTCTTCCTGAAGGTGACTAATGTAAGAGGATAAATTTAGTGGTGTCCCTTTTTCACACAATTATCCACTCTGTAGTCTTCTGTAATTTGCTGTTTCATTCCATATCATGTCTTTATGACTCATCCATGTGGTTCCTAGTAAGAATAATTCACTCATTTTTTTATTTAGTGCAGTATTATACAATATGAATACATCACAATTTATTTATCCATTTTCCTATTGCTTTTGGTTTGTTTTTAAATTTTTGCTATTAAAAAAATGCTGCTGTGAACATTAATGTACATCTTTTTGGTAAAAATGTGGAAAAATTTCCCAATATGAAATATATTTTTGGAAATAGAATTGGTGGGTCAAAAGATATGTCAATTTTCAATTTCCAAAAAACTTTCTAAAATATGTCAGTAAATAATTCCATCTTTTAATGATTTGTTCTATTTAATTATAAAGAAATTATTTTCTACTCTAAATATCTAAAATTTTTCCACATTCTTCTAAAAATTTTAAAGATGACATTTTTATATGTTAATTGTTTTATTATAAAAGGAAACAATCCTATGTAATTTTCCATATGGAGAAAACATTGTCCCAATACCATATTTTCAATAGTCTATTGTTTTCCCAGTAATATGCAATGCCACCTCTGTCATATGAATTTCACACCTCAGAGGTGTGGTGCATGCTATCTGGGGTTTGGGCATGCTTACTCAGGTAGTGCAAAGGCAATTTATGTAACCAAATCATTTGTACCCCTGTAATATTCTGAAATAAATTTTAATAAACCAAACAGAACACAATACAGATGAGAAAATAAATGAACTAATGCTAAATGTAAAAAAAAATTCTCTTTTTATATAACATAACTTTCTCTTGATAGTCTTTATTTGGTGAAACACTATGTTCATACTTTATATAGACATGCTTTCTTTAGTTATTCAAATATTTAATATATCTGTCTTAAGGCATTTTTCAAGAAATACAATATCTGGGCTTATGTAGGAACAATTTGTGTTGACTATTTCCCCTTCCCTCCATGCACGAGCCATAAGTCCTTGGTGCAAGTTTTTATTTATATTTGATAGTTCTATGTTCTTAATTTTGTTTTATATCTACTGAATTTTTACTATATTTTTTCTTTACATTAACTATCTGTAATAGAGAGAGATTTGCTGATATATCTCAGTTGTAAAACTTTCCAATTTATCCCATAATGTTTTATTTTGTTTTATGTATGTTTTTGCAAAAAATCTTCCCAATTATTCAAAAATCTGTATTATTATGTAATAACTTATTCTTTGCCTAAAATTTTACTTCTCAAATACTATTTTGAGTTAGTCTATCTACTTTAGCTGTATATTTGTTAGTATTTTTCAGTATATGCTTTTCTAGCCATTTAGTTGCAACTTTTGCTTTTGTTTTAGATGTGTCTTTTGTAAACAAAACAAATTATCAATTCCATTTTCAACTCAATTTGATGGCTATAATTTTTGAAATGTTTAATATTTTGTCTTTATCATGTGCTTATGTTACATTTCTACTTTTCAGCTATGCTATTTTGTGTTTTCTATAATAATTATTCCATCTTTTGTGTACTATTATTCTAATTTTTCTACTTTTGAAATTGTTTTTAAAAATTTTGTTTGTAAACTATATTATTTCTACTAGTATGGAATTTTTACATTTATTTCTTCTTTTTTAAAGATTATCCTTAAAGTTTGCCTTGGTTAAATTAATGGCTAAATAAAGTGTCTTGCCGGTCCACAGGAATACTCTGAAATCTTTAGAAATGAAGTAATTCAAAATAACACCCTTTTTACATTCAATGCTATTTTTATCCAGAATAATCTGCTTTAATTTTTGTACTTCCAAATTAATCAATACTATCATTGTTATTATTCTATTTTTCAGACACTATCTCCTATCTTATTAACAGATTTACCTTTGTTTTTGCTTAATCATTTTTATTAAATTTCACTTTCTTCATTTTTCTTTCTTCTTTTCTTCCTTCAATTCCACATAATTTGCCTTCTTATTTATATACCTCTTTTGGAGTAAAAAATTTTATGATCATATTTGTTTATTACCAAATTCAATTTCTGTTTATCTGAAAGTTTCTTTTGTTTTACTTCTTGAATGATAAATATACTTTGCATTAATTGATTAATGAATATTATTTTATAAAAATTTAAATAATAATAATTGAAAAACCATTTATCATGTATATTTGCCTTGGGTTGTCCTGAGTCTGAAAGCATAAAAATATTGTTCTGTGCCTATGTGATTACTAACTTTTTCTCTTTTTATAGGGCATGGAATGAGAATATGTAGAAACAATCCAATGTTTAACTTATGTGTTAGTTACTATTATCCCAACTTTGCTGAAGAGGAAATGGATACACATCAAATTTAATAAACTTGTCCATAGTCACAGATTCAGTAAATGACAGGCGTGGCATTCAACCATGGTACACTGACTCTAAAATCTGCTTTGTTAAGATCTAGTCTTCCACTTCCTACTTCTTTTCTAATTTTTAATTATTATAGTACATAATAGTTGCACATTTTTATAGGGTATATGTGATGTTTTGATACTGGTGTACAATGTGAATTAATCAAATCATACTAATCAGGGTATCCATCACCTCAGACATTTATCATTTCTTTGTGTTAGGAACATGCCAATTTCGCCCTTTTAGTTATGTTAAAGTATGCCCTAACTTACTGTGGGTTATAGTATTGGCAAACTACCCATCTAACAAGGGATTAATAACTAGACGATATAAGGAGTGACTACTTGACTACTGCTTTTATTGAGACAACATCAATGAGTTTAATATTTTTTCTTTTTTTGGGTTATGGGGATATTTTAACATCTCTCGGTCGTGTATTCTATCCTTTTAGTAAAACCTATTTTAGTGTTAATTTATTCAACTTGTATATTGTACATCCTATAGCTATAAATTTATGACTTCAATTTCAAAAATTCAGTTATCTCTTCATATATTGCCTTTCATGCATTACTGTTTTATTCTTTAGGGAGTCTGAATAAATATATATCATAACTTTTCATTATATCTCCATATCTTTTGACTTCACTTTTATATATTCCAGCTGCTTTTCTGTTTGCTACATTCTTGATAGTTACTATGACTAAATGCCCAAGTCCCTAATTCTGTTCAACTCTGTCTAATTTGTCGTTCAACCAATCCACGGAGTTCTGTTTACTTTTTAAAATTTTAACAAATGTATTTTTATTTCAAAACTATGTTTTCTATTTTCAATAGAATTAGTCACATTTATACATTCTTGTGACTTACTCATTTTTTAATTCTTATTCTTCAAACTTTTCATATGTAAATATTTTATATTCTCTGATAAATATTTTAGCTTTAGTTCTTGTGGATCTCCTGAAAACATTCATTCAATATCTAATGTTGCTACTGCCTTACATAATAACTTCTTTTATTTATAAATAAAACAAGATTAGGGGGGCAATTTTAACATATTTTTTTATAAATATCAATTTCCATGAGAATTTTTCTATAACTTTTACTAATTTTCTCAAGTTAAAAGTGAATCCTAGAGCCACAATAATTGTAAAAGCATGCATAAGTGTGGGTTTCATGGAATGAAGTGACTTGTTGTCTATGAACTTCACAGGTCAGTGGTCCAAAAGTCAAAATAAGTTCCACAGATTACAGAATTCATCTGTTTATTAAGTTGAATGTATCATATGTATTCTCTTAAATAAATAAGAAATACCTTTGTCTTAGAGTCTCGGACAGGATTTCAGGTAGCTAAGACAATTTGTTAGGTGCCGCTTCAGGCTTGAGGGTTCTCGCTCAGACTTAAACTGCATCACATAAACTCCTGTATTCTGATTCTATAACTCAGAGCTACTGAATTATACAGCACATATCACTAAATATTATTTAATCACATCTTATTACATCTCTGTATGACTCTATTAAAACTAAATAAACTTTTTATGGCAATGCATGTAAGCAATTTGATTATTGATATTTTACAATGGTTAGAATGTATGTTCCCATTAAGTATAAACTTATGCAACTTTCACATAATGAGAGGCATGAACTATTGCATCTTTTAAAATACTATCCTCTTAAGAAAAATTAGTTAGGTATAGTGACATGTACCTATAGTTGTAGCTACTGAGGAGGCTGAGGCAATAGAATCACTTGAGCCCAAGAGTTTGAGGCTGCAATGAGCTATGGCTGTACCATTGCATTCCAGCCTGGATGACAACAAAGTGAGAACCTGTCTCAAAATAAATAAATATAATAAATAAATAAATAAAATAAAACAAAATAAAATATTATTTCCTGCATGTAGGTATAATGACCTATTTCAATCAAATCACATAATTTTTAGATTTTGTTTTGTTTTTAAATTGTAAAACATTTCATTTTAAATTATAGAAATAGCACATATACATATATTAATTAAACACTTCCAATAAGTGATAACTTCTTGCTCTCCTCACATTAATAGGAGATACTAAGTACCATTTGCACAAGAGTTGACTATATTCTTTGACTAATTTTCTTTTAGCCCTATTACCTGTATTGCATGATAAATCAACTGGTATTTCATGCATATATTCCTTATTGAAATACATTCTCTATTCATGTACTTTTCTTCCTAAAAGCTTAATTTCTTGATTTTGCAACAGAACCTCTAAATGTTGTCATATTATTAACTGATACTTTTTAAAAAATGGTATGCACAGTGGCTGATCCCATTAAAAATTTTTATTAGAACATCTGTTTCTGTTTTATTTTTTTAACTTTTTTTTATTTCATTATATTATGGGGATACAAATATTGTTATGATTACATATATTGCTCCTGCCAACCCTCCCACCTCCCCCTCGCTGTGCTAGAGCTTCAAGCATGTCAACCCCCTGGAGGTGCCTGTCACACTCATTATGTAAGTATA